>JAPDSC010034241.1:0-26284 GCA_026290005.1 Latrodectus geometricus | reverse complement strand
AAAAAAAAATCTCAATTATCTTTCAGTTTGTTATAAATAAACCGAAACTCAGTAAGTTCTTGTTACAGTTAATTGTTGACACCAGCCGTCATTAGATAGTACGAACTCTTAATGATTGCTCAAAGCACATTTAATCAATTATTACCACTTCACTGCTTGTTTGGATCCGCCTTTATTAGTGATTCAGAATCGCCGTCATAATGGGATACTAATTATAAAAGCAATTATTGATTTCAAATGTAAATTATTGGAGAAAAAATCTCAAAACTAATGTCGCATATTAAAGTAAGTTTACGAAAATTAATATTGGTAGTCAGAAAACAAATTTTATTATTGTTATTCAAAAATTAAAGAACAATATTTATACAACTTTAAAGCTTATACTTGTAATATAATCCAAGTATAAACTGAATCAATGATATTTGAAATATACGCATATATTTAAAGTCGTCTACCTAATTTTATAACATTAATTAATTGAAAAAAATGACTTGAAATTAGATGCAAATGTTCATATAAAATTAATTTAAAATAATAATAAAGGGTATAATTCAAGCTAATAGAAGACTGTTTTTTAGGTACTTAGATGACAATCTTGGCGATATTTGGCGATAAAAAATTTCATTTGTGGTTTCATTGATGAGACTAATATGATTTAGATAATATTTACACAATATTTTATTTTAGCGCCCTTTATAATCTATGTTAGCGCCTAGGTTTTTTTAGGTAATCGTCATATTATTTTTTTCGGTCAACAGTTTTGGAGATATATCTAAGTAGTCGTCATAATAATTAAGTACTGTTTTATATATGGCATTTGTTAGTTATTTTCAGAACAGCTAATGCAAATGCTATATAAAAACATGATTATATTAATTATGTACTAATCTATTTGAACAAGAGTTCCGTTTCCAGAGGAGGTTTAAAATAAAACATAAAATCTCACTTAATTTAAATCAAACTATTAAACCTAGAATACAAATATTCCAAGTTGAAAACAAAGTTTAAAAATAGAATAATAAAATTGCTTCATTAAACATAAATGAAATTATAAATTATTCTCATAATAATTATATGTTAATCATAACTTATTTTTTTACTTAAATTCTAAGTACTTAAAATACTCTAAAATTTAAGAAAAGATGTGTTTTTTTTTTATTATTATTTTTCATTTCTGCTTCATTTTTTTTCAAATCATCGAATTAAGTTTATAATTTTTTACTATTAACTCCTGAGTTAGTACCCTGTATTGGAAATAGAATATATCAAGGACAGTAAATATGGTCATAGATGCTATCAACATGGTAATCGCCAAATAAGTCAAGGAATAACAAACAAAACTTATATTTTTCATTTCGGGATTTTTAGAAAATCTCAAAGATGTAGAATAGTTTAAGGACGCGTGTCAGATAAAAATAGTTGTTCTATTTCTTTTCAGACATCCATGGCATATCGCTTTTATGAACTTTTCATAGATAAAAAGAAGCCTTTAACTATCGCAAAAAAAGGAAACCTATAAAATTTCCAAACACCCACCCCAAAAGGCTAGTATAGCAACTATAAAAGGCATGCTATATTTCTCTCTTTGTTCAGTTCATGCTATGGTTTAATCTGGATTATTTTATCTGAAAAGTTCTATTCTGCATGGGGAACCTTAATTATATTTCAATTCAGATAAAATTCTATTGCATAAAGTTTTCCTGATGATGAAAACGATGGTTGCGATTAGTAATTAAAAATTTATTTCCAAAAACATCTAGCAGTAATCTTTTACATTAGCACAAAAATCATTAAAGATTTATTTGTCATATTTTCTTTTTTATTTTGTTTGATTTTTTTTTCAATGAGCCAAAAAAATAAATAAATAAATAAATAAATAAAACACGCTACGGCAGACCCTCCAACAATAATTTCTATTGGATGAGAAGAGCGTCGATCAATATGCGTCATAAAAAGGCTCTATTCAAGAAGAAAGTGCATTAGTTTCACATACTGTTTACCCTTTATAACGTTTAGATTTTTATGTTCTATTTTTCTCTATATTAGTAACTTTTATATTACACATTTTTGCACTAAAAATAACAAGATAAAGTTAATATTTTGCAAAAATTACAAATTTTTAAAAGCTTTAAAAAATTAATCACTTTATTAGTTTTGAATAAAATGCTATAAAAATGCTTTTAAAGCAAAAACATTTTCTGTTAATAAATTATATTTTCAAGACTTCTTGTAATAAAATGTGTCTAAAAATTATATATCGTTAAAATGATAAAGCGAAATTCTATATATTTATATTACTTAAATAATTATAAAAATTATATTTTGTGGAATAATTTCACTTCAAACAAATACAAATGTTGTATAAAAGCATAGTTTAATTTTAATTTTGTTTGTTAATGTAAATTTTAACTTTTCTATTTCTTGATTACCAAATAATTTAATAAGAAATAAAAAATAATTATAAAATTATTGAAATTATTTCATGTAATACTAATCATGTAATGATAAAATAAACTATATGATTTAGATAAAAATAATTTATTGAAATTATCACATGTGAATAAATAAACTTATAACATAAGCAGATCTTATTTATAGGTATTAAATTTAGAAATAATTTTTACCTTAAATATTTGTTGAGAAATTATTCTTTAAATTCAATATGCTTACATCCCTTCACATATTTAAAGGTTTATGAAGACTTTTTTTAAAATTTACAGGCTTTATATATATATATATATATATATATATATATATATATATATATATATCGTATAACTTACATATAAGCACTTTTTATTTTTGCAAACAAATAATTCTTGCTCTAGTTATGCTTGAGAAGCAAATGTGTGTTAAGAAAAATTTTGAATTTAAAATAATTGAATTTCTTAGTAAAATGTTTCAAAAATAAAAAATATCGAATATTTTTCATTGATTCAAGCAAGACTAATTATATGTTGCGAGTGAATGCATATATATGAATATTTCGCAGAATTCCTTAATTACACATTCACAAGATTGCTAAAAAATAGTTTTTCAAAATAAATATAAAATTACAAAATACCTTAAAAATTTCCTTGCTAAAATGTATTACCATACTTTATTATGATGGGATTATTAGTGTTCAATAAAGTTTAAGAAAATCCTAAACTTTACTAAACACTAATAATCCCATCATAATATCCTATTTTGATGTTATTTGTGAAAGAAACAATAAATAATTCATACATTTGATTTAGTATTTAAATGTAAATAACGATGCTCATGAATTTATTTCTTTTGAAGAATCAAATACTCTCTAACCGGTCCTTTTCTCGGCTATTAAGTACCTAATATAAATCCATATTTGAAACATAAAAAGTTCCTAAATTTATTGAAATTTCAAATAAATAAACGAATAATTTCAAAACATAACCAATATTCTTGAGGAATTTTCTTTCTTAAGAAGAATCAAATGCTCACGAGCCCGCCCTTTTCTCTACTCATAATTACCTAATATAAATCGATATTTTTAAAATAAAAAGTTTCTTTCTAAATGAATTGAAATTTCAAATAAATAAAGGAATAGTTTCAAAACATAACCAATATTCTAGACTCAACTTAAAATTTCAAAGGAAGAATAGAATTAAACACTCTAAAACCAATTACTCTCTTTTTAAATTTTCTTTCATATGAAAGCAAAATGAAATTGTTGATAGCAATCGGAATACAAATAACAAGGAGCAATCAATTTTCGTCTTTGCGTATAAAAAGAGTAAAAACGTCACGCACCATTAGCGATTGCAGCTTATTTATCCATTCCGGTCTCACGTAATTCGACCTTGGAAGCGTCAGAAGCAAATCGTTCACTTTCATTTCCGTAATGTTCCGCTGAATTCAGCACACATAAATCGTTTAAAACAAAACTTTGTAACGGTGTTGTAATTTATTCCTAAGCAAAATAGCTTAAAAACAAAGAGATTTGAAATAAATATAAAAAGTAAAAGAAAATAATTCATTCTATATGCTGCCTTCTACTTATTTATAAAATAATTTAAAATTGAATCGTTTCAAGAGAATATTAAATGTTCTAAATTAATTATTCTTTAACATTTTTTATCGAAACTATTCAAAATGATCAATTCTTGATCAATTAGGAATGACGTTCTATTTGTTTTTTTCCGATTATCTAGCAGGAAGGAGATGTCAAAAGGAATTCATCAGAAAACTGGGCACGGAAGCTAGTAATACGTCATTATATGTTTAATAAGCGATGAATCAGCGTTTTCGCTTCGAAGTTGCATCACGAAGCACATGGTTATGATGTGTATCACGTATGATGGCTCCGATTCTACAACGAGTGTTGAATCACTAAAACTTTACTTTTTATTTCGGGACAATTCATATATATTAACGGATTCGAAGATCAACTAAAACAAAATATTTTCCAAAAATAGGTTATAAAGAAAATTGCTGTGAAAATTCATAATTCATAATGAAAATCACGGTTCCTATGCTATCTTAAAACATTAAAAATAAATAAAAAAAAAATTTTTTTCTTTTTAAAAAAGTAAAAGTGCCAAAAACGTTAATTTTTTAAGAGATTTGTGGTAATTTTTAATGTATTTTTGTACTAAATGACTATTTAATTTGCATCATAAAAGAGCAATAATTATCAAAAATTCATCTTCTTACTCTCTTGCATACAATACTAAAAATATATTTGTATCTCTTTCACCAGATAAGTTAAATTTTGACGTAAGTTTCGTGTTCTATTTTTTAAAATGTCACATTACATTAACAATAAAACATTAATCAGTGATTTATTATATATAGGATATTTCAACAACTGTCATTCAAATCAACTGTCTTCCATTAAAGTGAAGCACTAACATTCACTACGTTCCTATAAGAATATCTGAGACATATCTGCAGTTTTAAGTTCATGCGCAAACATTTCTTTTAAGGAGGTGAATTAAAATTAAGATCACCATAAAAAAATTTTTTCCTAGATTTAAATCTAGATAACAGACAAACCAAAAATAAAATGATACTTGAAACCAAAAGTTTGGACGTAAGCGAAATTACAATAACATTGTTACTTCTTACATTGCTTATTAATAGGTAAATTCAATGTTTCAAAAAAATATTTATATTCTTTTATAATATTTAAATTATTTTTTCTTCTAGTATTACCAAAGTATTTTATTAAAAATAATATATATATTCATAATATATATTCATACTATGTAACATCAAAGAAATTAAATCTTTGTTCATATAATGATAATGAAAGATACTCCCTTTTTTGTTTAAGGAATTGTGAGGTATAATTAAACAGGAGTAGAGTCCCTTTAAAAATCATTAAACGAATTCACAGTCCAATACGGTAGGAAACATAAAACAACCAAAAAAACAAAATATTGATATTTATTATTGCCTTAACCTAATATAACCTTAAGAAATGCTATATTAATATATTTTTACAATAAAAATTAATTTTCCAAAAAGAATTTCAAAACTTCGTCCGTATTTCAAGCCTCTGTTTAATGAATTCTATCAGAAAAAGGTAACATATTTTTACGTTAATGATTATGATTGAGAATCATTTGAAATAAATATTTTTAAAAAGATTAGAAATTTAACTTTTAGCACTTCTATAGAGGATTTTTTATTATACTACTATGTTCAAGAAACTCTAGTATCCAAAACAATTTTAAATGACTGTGTATTTAATAATTTTATTTATTTCTGCTATTTTTGCCTTGACTTTGCCCTAACAATTATTTCTTGTTTTTAATACAATTCTAACATCTATGCATAAATGATTAGGAAAAACATGTTTTTCAAATTTGAGGTTTTTTTAAATAATAGGTTTGAATGAGAATTAAGCTTTAAGGAAACATAATTATTTTTGTTAGACACCATAGGAAATTGATATTAAACTTACTTTCTACATTTTTTTTCTTTTTAATTTATATTCTCCGCAAAATATAAGTATAAACTTAATTTAAAAGTTTTTCTTTCATTTTTTTTTAAACAAAAATTCGAAATTTTGTTCTTATTATTTTTAAATTACATGCATGATTAAATAAAATATTTTTTTCCCTTGGAATTTTATGTTTCATCGTAATTATTTTTAAAGATAAGAATTAACGACTATACCATGTAAAAGAATATGCATTGTTCATAAATCTCTAATTAGATAATATAATACATAGCCCATTGATTTACATTAATTTTTTTATTCACCTTAGTCTAGCACATCACTCTTTATTTTCATCATTTTAATTCTTTAGAAATTTTAACTTTAACGTGGGATAAAAAGAAACTTTAATTGAATGTGAGTATTTTTCACGTAAAAACTTGTGAAGTTTATTAAATCATTAATTCGAATTTACACTTTTATAAAAAAATATAACGAATTTCATAGATTTATTCGATAAATTTAACTAAAATTTTATTTCCTGGAAAATTATGCTCCTTAGTATTTAAATAATATGTTTAAATTCAATTTGATAAATACTTCCACAATGATATAATATCTGTAAATAGCTTTAATATTTTGATTGGTGAGAGAAAATTATTTGTAATCCAACTTTCATTTAAATGATTGAATGAAATCTAATATTAAAATATTTCTTAGAATGGTTTTCATGCAAATTCAAAGCAACAAACTCGTTGATTAAGCAATGTTTAATAACAACATGAAATTTTTATGAATTAAACTCGATGTAAATCATAAATATATTAAAAGGGTATGCATATAAAAAATGAATTTAAGTTTTTAACATTTATTTATTGAAATAATCAATTGTAATTTATATTTTTATAAATGTATCTTTTTCAAAATTTAAATTATTTGCTTACGTCTGATGTGATGAACGTCTTTTGATTTTAAACGAAACTTAAAAATAATTTTAATTTATTGTTGTTCAAGCAGAAAAATTTTCACAGTATTATTGGGATAAAATCTCCCATTGATTCTAGATCCCAGCTTTATGATCTCTACATCATACTAAACAAAAAGTCTTGCCTCAAAAATAAGTGAACGAAGAAACAAATTTTCTCTCAAATGGCAATCTCTCAGGAAGAGCCTTACCTTTGAAATTTGGTTTCTTGTGGTTACCAATAAGTTAAGTAGGATTTAAAATCATGTACCATACCTAAATTAATCTTGCTGCAATGGACAAATAATGGTCTTCTCTGGATGCAATATCTCTTGAATCACCTTACCTAATTTTTTTCTTTTAGTAACTCCAGTATCCTGAAATTGTTTACCATAAGTTAGGTTCGACATTTTTGTTTCTTATTTTCAATGTAATATTTGTATTACATTGATTATTTCAAGAGAAGCAACATTACTTTGATTATTCATTACACTAGAGTTACATTGAAGTTTCTACAATTTTGAGCTTTAAACGGACCAGTAATAAGATTCACTACTCCTTCTATTTTTTAATCCTTGGTTTTTCTTTATTTTTATTGCTTGAATTTGAATTTAATCAATTACGATGATAAAGTAAGAAATTCGGCAAAGCTACGAACGACAGAATGGTTTAGTTTTGTTTTCCATGAAATTAAAAATTGTGAAAGCATTTTAGAAATGATATTGATTTCATTTTAAAGAAAAGTACCGTGAATATATTGATAATTGGAATAGTATATTTAGATATGCTTTGGAATTATAGAGAGCGAAATGTCAAAGCCAAGTATGAATCAGTTCATTTGACTGTCCTTCAGAATTACAAGAAAGCTTCTTAGTGACTTCAAATTGATGGATATAACGCTATAATTAAACAAAAATCTAATAATAGCTTATCACAATGAACACATAATATTTTATCTTCAAAATTTAAACTTTCAGCAATTGGAAATACTTAGTACATAATTTATTTTTTATTTTTGATACTTTCAAAATGGAATCGGACAAACTTAATTCTTTAAATAACTATTTGTAATCGTATCATATAACTTAAATTAAATTATACTTAAAGCATTTATTTTCAGTTTCAATTTAAAAAATTTCTCCTATTTTATTTGGAGCACTTTATCTTTTTTAAAGATTAACCTAATCTATGTTCAGATATATATGATAATCTATGTTCGGTATCTTTTCTTCATATTTTCTCGTTTCATATTTATAACACTGATTATTTAAAAGCATTTTTTTCCTTTTGGCATTTTTTCTTGATAAAAAGAAAACTATTAGTCTTATCACTTCAAACTGCATTTCGTTTTTAACAGTAATTTTTAAATTTTTCATTCGATACAAGCATTATTAACATGTGCAACGAATATTAATAAATCTCTTGCTATTAGTTTCTGGCGTTGCTTCTGATTGATCAGTTCTCTCATCTTCTCTTCCGGAATTCGATTTTCAATTAAGGGTGGAGACGTTTCTAATGATACGGTATTTCCATGAAACTGTTGGTTTGATATTTCCCATTTCTTTGATAAAACTATAACTTTGTTATCAATTTTCTAATACAAGTATTAATTCTTTCTTTATATTATATATATTTTATATAAAAGTAATAAATCAACCTAAAGTAATTTTCAGACGAAATTTATGAGGTATAAACCACCAAGCATAATCAATAATTTGCATTCAAGATACCATTATCAATCCCACTATTTTACAATTAAACTGGTTTTATGCCTTCACTAAAATTAACATGGCATAATAAAATGATAAAAATTTTATTTACTGCAAACAAATATCTTCTTACTTAGTTAGAAGGTATTCATAACTTATGTTAGAAGCATATTTGTTGTTGTAGCATGTACCGATTTCCTTTCTTCCAGTTATTCAGTAAGCAAGATGTTTGATGCTATTTTCATATTCTAGACAATACTAAGCAACAGCATATGTAGATGCTACGTGACATAAAAAAGAGGTCGAAACGTTATGTAAAATTCAGAGTAGATGCACCTCACCAAGTTATGCAAATTAATTGAAAAGCGGCGTTTTCTAGCGCACATTGAGCAAGATTTTAGGAAAAGAATCAGCAGAATGTATTACTTTTGCACTGCTCTTTCTGCTTGAAAAATATTCGTAAGGATTTTGTTATTACTGTTTTGGGGACGCATGCAATAACAGAGAATGTCATGTTGCCATCAACGGCAGTAATTCCAAATGACAGACGATTTTAAGAAGGGAATGGTTATCAGATTGGAAAAGGAGTGTTGTACTATATGGGAAACTTCAGTTGATATACACTTGGACACATTCACAGTGGAGGCTGGGGCAAAGATAGTTGGAATGAAGAAATGTGGAAGTTTGAAGGTTGCCGTTGCAGCCAGAGTGACACGCGTATATTGATGCATCCACCTACGAGTGGTAGCGCCGCTGCAAGCCAATCTGCAGAATGATCAAGATTTTGAGTGTCTTCTATTCTGCAGCATAGGAACTTCATTCTGGATGTTCCCTATATCCATCAGAACCTTTTCTTCTCGGCTGGTTGCTAGTGGCCTAACTCATGATGTCTCTTTCCCAACAACTCAAACACTAACATCTGCAACGATGCCGAGCCCAATGCCTTTTATCAATAGGATTAAACTTGACCGCGCACTCCTTGCTTCAATTAACGTACTCTGCAAAGTGTACAGATATTTCCCTGACTGCAGTTCTCTTTTAACTTTCTAACATCTTGTTCACATTGCACTATTTAAATCAATTTACATTTAAATCTGATTTAACTTAAACACCATTCTGAAAACCGCGTTTGTACTGCCTTATACTTGAAATTGATTTTTGCTCAATTCTTTATTCATTATTTGTTAATATTATAAATACAATATTTTCGAAATTTACATAATTGAGCATATTTTATAAACATTTAAAAAGGCTAAAATAATGTTAGTAAAAAATTATGATATTTCAAGTGATGAATACGAAACCAAAGAATGTCGTATACATATCTATTTTTTCTCAAACCAAGCATAATTTTTGTAGCTTACTTAACACTTTTATAAATAATTCTATTTCATCATTTTTTAAATTTTGTTTCTCTTATATTAATTTTGATTGGCTTCAAATAGTTCAAATCAAACACTGGCAACAATATAACAGCGAAACAAGGTGGTGCTTTGTCTGTTTAAAAGTATTTAAATCAGTTCATCAAACTCATTTAAGATAAATCAGTTCCAACTTACTTAAATCACAAGCTAGCACCGTAAGAAAAGTCAGTTCAGATTTAAACGCGTATAAAAGTGCAGTACGAACAGGGTATAACTAAACGAGCACATTTCTAGTTTGATTAGAGGCCATTTGGTGAAGCTACCATTGCTGAGTTCAAATGACCAACGGGAACAAACTGTTGACCTGGAATGGAGACATCACACACACATTCGTTATTTATACATAATAAAATCCCTTTTTTAGATATATTTTATAGTTATATAAAAAATATATGTTGTAATTTTATATAAACTGGGTTACGCTTAAAATTGCAAGATACATTTTTATAGACAATAAAGTTTACTAATTAATTTTTCTAGTTGAATTACGTTTCATCTTTGAATGTATTAATATGATTTATCCTAGATGATCATCTTGAAAAAAACAATTAAAAACAGTGTTGAATTTTCAGAATTTTATCATGAAGCAACAATATGAATAACTATAGCTGAGAAAACACTTTTATGATACAATTGATGGATAATCAGGTATATGTGATTTGTCAAAAAAAATTCGATTTATTTTCCAAGATGATAATTATAAAAAAACTGGCTATAGGATTGTAACCAAATATTACTATTTAATGAAAACATATTTATGTATTATTTAAATTACTATACCAATTCGTATGCTTATAATTGTACATGAAAGCTCTCATATAGCTAATATAGTTCAGCTTATGAAATTTAATCGCAAGATTTACATTTTTGTGCTTGATTTTTGTTTGCATATACGAAAAAGGAAGATTTATGTAAATATATATGATAGAAAGGAACTTCTTCTTGGAAAGCTTATCTTTCTAGAAACTTGAAGAACATTTTATATCTTTTAATTACAGAGATCTGATATAAGCCATATTGAAGGTTTACCGACAAAAATTAATTAAACTCATCACATTTCTTTTCTCGAAGAAGTAATCTTTTGAATGTCACAAGATTATAATAGATTGCTGTTAATTTCTAACATTGTTGTTAATTTATAATACAAAATAAACAGATATAAATATATTGATAATTATTTATACAGAATAAAGTTCGAATATAATTCTTTAAGCATTTTCTTACGTAAATGAGTATGATCTTCAGCCCTAAAATGGAAATCAATTCTGTTCATAAAGTTACGGTTTTATTAATAAAATTTTAATTAAAGGACACTCGAGACAGCAGTGATAAAACCATAAGAATATTTTAAAGAAATAATGTAACCATTATACTTTGTTAATACTTAAGAATTGATTTTTTTTATGTATTATTGTCTTGAATGAATCAAAATCTTAGTTCTTTTATGGGAGAACTTATGACTTCAATCTGTCTTCAATGGGAAATAATGCCTATTCTTTGTTGAATATTCTAAAAGGATTCTTTTGAAAGATCTATAGACATTTATATATAAATAGACCACCTCTAGAAAATATCAAATGATTTTCCAGAGCTTCTTTATACCCGAATAAAAAGTGTCAATTACTTTGAAAAATAACTGTGAAAATAATTACTACTACAATGCCCTGCTGCGCCTATTTTCCACTTTTTCACTACAACAAGAGGAAAAAGTGCTGACATTTTGTCATCAAGTAGTAATGGCCTTTTACTATGTACCATGTAGTAATGGCATCTTGGACTCTGATAGAAAGTGGATCTTCATAGTTTTGATGCTGGAGCTAAGAAGAAGAACCACAGACTTGGCCTGCCACCCCCAGAGGCATCATTTCACATAGAGAATATTTCTACCATGACATATTTTACATGCTTTTACCACCATTAGCAAACATGCCGGATCTTCGAATGAATAGAAAGTGGATCTTCGACAATAGAAAGTGGATCTTCATAGTTTTGATGCAAGAACTAAGAAGAAGAACAACAGACTTGGCCTGCCGCCCCCAAAGGCATCATTTCTCATAGAGAATATTTCGACCATGACATATTTTACGAGCTTCTACCACCATTAGCTAACATGCCGGATCTTTGAATAGGTCGGTATTTGAATACACTACATTTCGATTTCGAAAACGAATGACTCAACCAAATCTCTGAGACCAGATTGAAAATAATATATTGTTCATAATGATAAACATCACATTTATAAATGAATGCATTTAATTATTGTGAACTAATTCAAGCAGTATTGGCGTCTTTATTCGACTTAAGATTTCTAAAATACAAAAATAGCTTTTACAGAACAATTTTTACGCTATATTATTAATAGTTTATTAAAGATTTACACATAGCTTAAGCTGAATATATAAAAATCTTTAATTTTCTTATTCAGTCTAAATTAAAATTTCAAATGCAAGTAATAAGAAATAATCATCCTTAAAGAAAACGTAGATATGATAAATTCAGTTATTTAAATACTCTTTTCAGTGTTTTTGAAAGTATCCAAATATTGCTTATTTTCTTTGAAATTATTTTCCTTTTTAACTACCTTATATATCCAAATACTTTTAATAATAATTATATTTATTACCTGCCTGACTCATTTTGCTCATTGGGTTTTGGAAAAATGGGGCCTTAGCAACAGGACGTACTGTAAAGGAAATACTATTAACTGGTAAAGCATTCGGTTCACGTATTTAGGTCCTATTAGATAGTAGCTTCCAATCAAGAAGACTTCCGCCGACTGGGAAACGAAATTTTCAGTTCAGGAAAGAATGTCTTATTGATTATCATCTTCTGATAATTTTAATTAAAGATTCTAAAAAAAATCATAATTAGTGAACCATTAGTGTTTATAATTGAAAAAATTAGAAAAGCTTGATTCAGAGATATTTTTCAATAAGTAAAACCATTTATTATAAAGAAGTTTTTATAATCTGTCATTTGTTTTAATGTTAAATACAATTTTTATTAAGTTTGTTTTATAAATGTTTAATTTCCTTATTAATAATTAAACTTGTAATCCAGTTTATTAATTAATAGCGTTATTAAATATAAATCATAAAATAAAATAGTATTAAAAAAAAGACAAAATTATTTTTTAAGGATTAATTATTCATTATTTTTATAATTAAGCAAGATGCATTATTTATTTGCTATAAATTAATTAATGTATAAGCTATATTTAAATAATTAATTATACTTTTTATCTCTTAATCATGCATAATTATTGCTAATTTTATCAAAACAATTATAAAATGAAAAAAATTAAAATGTTATGGCCTTCTAACATCATCTGCATTTAAAGCATTTCCTTTGTCTGAAAGTTGCATTAAACAAACGAATGAATTTGCAACAAGTTCTTATAGATTTTAAATGGAATTTAAATTTGGAAACATACCACCTGTTTTGAAAATGTTCCATGTAAATATTTATAACAAAATGTTTTTGCAAATTTTGTGAGTTTTCTACATTATAATAAAAATTTAAAACCTAGAATATTTTCAAAATATAAATTTTGGATGGTTGGTTGAGTTTTATGGCGCAAGGTCCAAAAAGGACAAACTGATCCAATATAAGTTTTGGAATTATACTAGATGTTAAACATAATTTTTAAAAAGTGCATTTTTTATCTTTATAAAAAATATCATATATAGTATACAAATATAAGATATAGATGTAGTACATCAGGAAACTGCTTAGGAAAATTTAAATGTTACCTCATACCAAAATTTTTGAAACTAAATAACTTGCTTATAGTTATTATCGAATATAGAATTTTATGTATCTATAAAAATTATTTAAACTCTATAAAGTTTAATTTAATTCTTGTTTCATCAGATTTTTAAGTAATCTAATTGCACGTGATTTTTAAAATATTTTTCTCTGAATTAAAATCGATAAAGTATAAAGCATAAAATTATTAAATAAGAATTATTTCCAAACACAAAAACTTTCAAATATTTAATTTTATTTTTCCCGTAGTTTTCTATATGATTTATGATAATTCATTTATGTATCCCTAATTTAATCATTAGCAAGATATGTGAAATACTTCATGGTCTATGGCAGAATTTCTGAGAGAATAAACAAAGCAAAGAAAAATACATTTTTAAATGAAATAAATTGCTGCCTCATGTATTTAATTAGAAACATTAGGAATGAATCAAAATAGAAATGAAAAAAGTTTGTATCTTCTAAAAAGATTAGTTCAGCAACTTTTGATTTATATTTCTAATTCCAAATGAGGGTAAGTTATTCAACATTGTGTGTGAACATTCAGTGAGATAAGATTGCTAGCTTGGAATTTTTCAACATGAGGCCCCAAAAAGGGGCCCCAAAATTCTTACTTGCTGACATAAGCAAAAGAATCCTCAAGTAGTGTTTTGAAATGAAGTGAATAAAAAGCATTTATATATTGAATTGTTTCCTGAGCGTATTTAAAATAAACTTTATTTTATCAAATATATATTAAATAAAACATTTTAAATTAAATTGTGATTTTATTAAATCTTGGATCGTGAGAAATAACAAAATTTGTACATTTATATTTAATAGTTTGATTCCCGTTTTTTCCCTTGGTTAACTCCGTTATTTATTTTTATTTCTTTTTTTACATTTATGATTAGCCTTTTTTTTTTTAGCTAAAATTGTAAATGTTATTATGTAAGAATATGCTAATTTTTCCCATCAATTCATAAAATAACAACTATTTTAGTTATTATTTTATAGTTAGTGTTTTATCTATTAATAATTTCTTTACTCTCTTTTTCTTTTTATAATTATTCTACATTTATTATTGAATTTTTGTTTTATTTGAAAAGAATAATATTGGTTAAGTGAACATTATGATTTTATATTCGTGTTGTCATTTATGCAGCTTATTTTTGTTTCCTATCTATACCAAAATAATTTCTTCAAATACCTGACATTGGCTTTATTATTATTACAATACCTAAATACTTCTGCTGATAATTTTGTTTATGATATAAATATTACAGTTTTGCATTTAGTCCACTTATGTTCTCAGAGATTCGATACACGATTACACTTAACATTACAACAAATATACTATATAAAGTCATATAATGATATATATAAAGTCACAATAACTTTATAAATATATATATAAAGTCATTGACATGAAACAAAACATTATCCACATCAACATAATACCTTTTTTTCTGGAAATACTTTATATGTTCCAATTAAATAAGTCATCATGAGCAAAAAAGTAAAACAAAAAGATATGCAGAGCAATACATCAAATTAAATTGATTTCATTTCTGGTAATTCTTTATCATCATTAAAACTATAGCAAATGACGAAATGAAGATGTACAATTTATAAAACTATCTTCTTAGAAAATAAAATACAAGTTTTTTTAAACTTAAAATGTTCTTTTTAAGTAGGTATTTTTATCATAGAAAAAGTTTGAATTTTCAAAAATTATATTTTTAATTAAACTTGTTAATTATTTATTATTTTTAATTAAAAATATAACGTTTTTAGATTATTATAGTTCATGTATTATATATGTAGATTTTGCAGTAGAATGTTACATATACAGATTTGTTATTCAATTGAGTCTAAAGCTATATATTGTTTATAAAATTCATTCCATCAAAATCTTAATTACCAATAGATATATATTGCTGATGTCTATAATGTCTATTAAAACTGGTTATTTTACTTTATATTGCAAACGTTTTATTTGATAAGTCATAATAATGTCTCATATGATGCCATATAATACTATGCTGGCTTCATGCCAAATTGAAGAAAAATTTCATTATAATTCACTATTTCTTTTTATTGCATTTTACCCATAATTTTCTTTCAGTTAAACTAAATACATATGGCATAACATTAAATTATAAAAATCATGTTATTTTTATGCAGAAAAAAATGTCCTTTGTTATACATACCATTAGAAGACGCAGTCAAATCAAATTTTATTTATTATTAGGCATCCCATTTTTTATAATCCTACAATTTTAAACTATACGGAAGCATATATATTGTATATTCACACATTATAACATAATTCAAAATATTTCTAAAAAAGTATATTCAAATTATATTTTACTTTTAGAAAAGAATATTCAAATTATATTTTACTTTTAGAAAAGTATATTCAAATACGTTTTTACAAATTTGAATAATTTAAAGAAGATTAAAGGTTATTCAGTTTTCTAACAAATTTTAAAATATAGGAATAATTCTTTTTATCTGTAAAAAGTAATATTTTATTACATTTAATAATAGTAATGCAGTCATGCGTGCTGCCTTCTAATCATTAATTATTTGATTTCTACACTGATGCCGATGCCATGGCGAAAATTCTACTTCTATTTCAAAGTGAAACTTAATTAACGGCCAATGAAAAGGCTAAAACAAAAGAGTAGTTAATGAGCATGCGCGAAAAAGCGCTTCAAATTCGCGAGTTGGCGAAGTAGGGGACCTAAAGCGCATTTTAACCAAAATTTATATACTGCTGCATTTTAATGAATAAAGTTGAATTCAATTAGCCATGTTTGGCCATGTTCTATACCATGCTTGTCTATATTTGTTGCTCTACGTTTATTTTTTGCACACGTGAAATTATTTTATCCATTATTAAAGTATAAATTAGACTGCAAACCAGTACAAAAATTATACCTCAATGTTTCCTTGCGATCCATGAAAATGCCTCGCTATCCATAAAATATCCTCCCAGAAAACAATTGAAGTGAAGGATTCAAAATTGCTCTACAATAGCACTTGGCCGTTAGATTATCCACTACGTAGAGTCAAAACACCTACACCCATTTGAGACTGGAATATAAAAGTTCAGCCAAAATTCATTTTTATACTTTGTTATTATCTTGAATTCTTACATTACATTGTTTTAAAGTATTAAATTTATTATTATTTGACGTATTTTTTAAAAGTCTATTTATGTTATTTGTTATAAAAATTACAAAATTAAAGTTAGAAATATTATTTTAACTGTTATTTTCCTCCTTTATTATGTGCAAATAGAATGCTATATTTCGTTCTAACCGGTGCATTATTGTAATATTTTTAACAACAGTTACCATCGTTTCAACATTAGTTCTAAAAAACATGCAAAAATATCTCATTAGAACCAAAAATTGTAATATAATTTATTGAATTATGAATAATATTAATATTTAAACAACTGAATATAAACTTGTTTAAATAAGAATATTATCAAGTTTAAACAATCATAAATACAGACAAAAAATTGTTTCCTCAGTAAAAAACTACAAACTTCCTACATTTATGTCGCAAAATAGCGGTTTCTTTTTGACAGCATCCATGCAAGCTTCATCACGCCTTACAAAGTGCCATCGTTATTTTTTTTTTATATCCACTTGAGAGGATTTTACCATTAAAGACCCACAAAGGCATTTGATGCTCTCCCTTATCAGAGAGTCGCGCAGGGAATTTAAGGTAAAAGCTATTTCATTACGAAAGTGTCATCGTAGAATGTGCCACAAAAACAAAACCAGTTTGCTAATCTCTGTTTCTGAAGACCCTGACCTCCGCCAAATTGAGCGTCTCTCATTGCTCTGAGCGATGCTAACAAAATGATGTTGTGATTAGAACCGCTTTTGAAACTTAAATCATTATCCGGCGCTTTCACAATTTCATCCACTTTCATTAGGAAATGTTTTCCAAAATTTTGTTTTTGATCTTTCTTTTCTTTTAATGTCATTAATCGACAAGCTCTCTTTAAAAGTTGTTGACTTCAGTGTTGTCTATTATTTAAAGATATACTTTAATAATATTCTTTCTTGGAGATTTTTTGAACGTGATTGTAAAATGGTATCTATTCATTAGTTATAGGTTTAATATTTAAAAACAGATACAAACAAGCTCCTTGTTTAAGAAAAAGGGTTATGTTTTATACAGTGAAAATTTTTTACGTATATACTACTTACTATACGTGAGATAAAAATTAGAGAATATATTTTAGTTAAATAAAATTGAGATTTAGTTGAAACTGTCTTAAATACGTTTTTGCTTTTATACAAACTGTATATTGTTAGTTTTATTATTTTTTAGGATTTCTATGTAATATTTTGAGAAATTCTATATTAAAAAATCAAAATATTACAATAAAAGAGGATTTTTATGGGTTCTAACATCTTTTTTATTTTAATATCAGTTCTGTTTTTATAATTATTCTACAATTTTTATAATTTTTAAGTCAATTAAAATTTAAAATTTGAATTAAATTCGATACATGCTTAAGAGTAAATTATTAAAAATAAAATATTATGAATAAAAATATAAGATAAAATTAAAAATATTTATATAAATGGATCTTTAGCTCAGAAAAATAAATAAAGTAAACATAATTTACTTAATTTCATTAAATAAAACTTTTTAAAGAATATATATACACCTGAAAATGGTTTTGTTTGTATCGTATAATTTATTCTTGACATATTTGTATTTATTTATAAATAAACAATTATATTATTCCAGACACTGGCTTTATTAACATTTCAAGGAAACAAATTGTTGAATAGTTCTGACTGATTCTCCTGTGATAATAACAGAAAGAGTAAAAGATTAAATCTGCAAGGATAAATGTGAAATTATTTAAATAGTAAAAATAATTCTTTCATTTATTTTATTCTCTTTTCGAGAAAAATAACAATGAATCTCCAGTATCTTTATAACTATAAATATTTGCAGACAGGTGAAAACAAATGTTTAATGTTCAATCTATTTTATAATGTTTAAAATAATTTTATCCGAAAAATTAATTTCATTTTAAAACATACTTTTGTAGAAAGTACGAAAACTTTAATTTAATACGTTTTGAATATTATAGTAAAATCTAATATAAAAAATGTTGAAATGTATCAGTATAAAACATCAGAAAAATAATAATTTAGTAACATTTACAGTAAACAATACACATATATTGATAAAGTTTACAAAAATTCTAAATATAATATGCAGAATTATAAATTATTTTTTTTCATGCTCTTATTTATAAGATATTATATGCCTTTAAGCAATGTGATAAGATTTTAAACATTCATGATAGCAGTTTTCTCAGCTTTTTCAGTTTTTTTATTTAATATCTTTTTAAGCAATGTTTTAACCCACATTTCAATTTATTTATTTAAAAAAAAGGGATGAAGAAGTTTTTAAAAATATCCACACTAAAATATTGTCTCTTTTAGTTTCTACAGTTATTTAAATTACTTTTTTTTTAACAACCATAGCTCTTTTAATTTATTGAATTATTTAAATAATTTTTTAACTACCATAGTATAAATAATCATATTATGGCAAGTTATAATATATTTACTTTGATAAACAAGAAGAGGGTTCAAATATATAATTCACACCAACTTTTTTTTCCAAAATTATGTACTAAAATTAATGTTTATTTTGATTTTACAAACATTGCTGTAAAAAGAATATTAATTGAAATCTTCTTTTAGAACTAAAAGTGGAAATTTTCAAATTTACGAAAAAGCTGATCTTATTTTTGTCACAAAGGGAAACACAGATTAATGTTTTCTTCCTACAAATGCCTAGTTTCAAAAGGCTTTTAAAATTTCACGTTTTCATGGACGATTTAATCTAATCTAATACAGAAGGTTATTCGCACTTTATACTAATGTCTATGATAGTTTCTATGTATAAATGTATCTTAGTAGTGCTTTATCTGATAGCCTTGAATTTTAACCAGTCATAAAACATTACCTTGAATTTTCAATGAAAGTAATTTTTCAACCAATACCTCAATATTTATTCTAATACACTTAAATTACTTTTCTAAGAGTCCGTTCTATTTTTTTAGAGTATACTTGAGTCACGTTTCAATAATCTAAATGCACAGAAGCCCATTAAAAGGTATGAGATTTATTTTATTAAATGGGATACAATTTATTCCTGCTCATGATCACTTATTCACAAGCTAAACGACAGTTAAATTAGACATATCACTAAAGGGTTTGTCCAAATGAAGTTTCAATTTATATTTGTCTTTTCATATTAGACTAAAATTGTTTTACAAATCTTCTAAATAAAATAGTTTTTGGCTTTATTTGTCACTCCTTGACTTTTAGTTGACTATTATAACAAGCTTTTATAATATTAATGAATGTCTTGGGAAACTTTCCTGAACTTTAATGATGCCATATTATAATATGGCTTCATAATTGGAGAGTACGGCGAAAGCTGTAGCAGATTTAGCGTTATCCAAGGTGCACCACGAGGAGGGCTACTACGTTACACTCCCACTTTTCGTGCCCATCTCTTCCATTTCAACCTTGTGGACTCCCCTACGTGTTCTTTTTGCATGTCTCAACAAGAAATGAGTACTTCACACTTGGACGAAAACCCTGCAATATCTGCTTTTACTTGTCATGCAGCATGATATTGGAGAGCCTGTTGTCTAATGGCCAAGCAGCTAAATGATAGACATTTGTAAATAAGGATAGACATTTAAATATTAAAATGATAGACATTTATCTATATATGGCTTCATAAAAAAGTTCAGGCAAAATTTTGCCTGAACTTTTACTATGAACTTTTTTTTCCCCACCAATAATAACTATCATTGGTGGGACATTTCAAATTATCTCGTTGAGTTTCACACCGAATTTCCATTTTCAGGAATAAGCTACTTTTTATATAATATTCTATGATTTATTTTAGCAATATGTTTTATTAAAACAGATAAGTTAATTATACGTTGAAATATCTTTTTTTGCCAACACATTTTTATCAATGAGCCGCCCTACCTGTCTAGGGGTTAGCGTAACTGACTACAGATGGGGAGGACCTGGATTCGATCCCGGCTCTGGCATGGTTGTCCTTTCTCTCTCTTTCTGTGTTCCTTGTCTTTTCCTCAGATGATGGATGAATGTGGCCCGCCCTATAAACGGGTTTGTGGTGGTGTGGCGTGGGCGATGCTACTCGTACCTCCGTGACTTGGTTCACAGGTGCCAACCGGGTAACGATAAAAGGTGTAGCAGTTTCCGGCCTTGTTACGGCTAATGTACCAACTTAGTCAAGGGTGCCCGCCATTAGAAATAAAAAAAAATGTTTTTGTGAATTATTCAAATTTCAGTATTAGAAGCCAAACGTAACTCAGATATAACGAATCTTTCAAACCACAGCTTTGAAGCACAGACTACAATTTTTTTATACATTTACCAAAGTTTAAATAATCTTAAGAGATTAGCTAGTTTCATGTTTAATTTTTCATATTATAAACTACGCGTTTTTTCTTTCAAATTTAATATATTTTAAATGCATTTATTTGAAATGTATTGACCTCAGTTTTTTTGCACGATTGCACTAATATTCGATAACACTGATATCTCTTTTCAGAGAGCTTAATTATGAAAGTTTCAATTCATTTTTTTAAAATCCATTTTCAAAATAAATATCTTTAGCCTACATTTCAATAAAAACAAAACAATATCAGATCATTATTCCGAAATTCACAAATTTTATCTCAAAATTCAAAAAAGAAAATAAATGCAAAATCGCTTCCATGAAATACGAAAGCCCTTTTAGAAATATATAATAATAACTATATTCTAATAAACTATTATAGTAATAAACTAAAAGAGTTATTTGTATAAGAATATTTTCCATTTTCCGAAAAATCAAAGACCTTGAACAAACATCATTTGATCATTTTTCACGAATGTTTTTGGTAATAAGTGTCAACTTTAAGTACGTAGATATTTTCCTTGTTTTCTTGATAAATTATAAATAAGCTATGCTGTTATCAAAATCATAAAAAGAATTCAATTTTTTTTTATTTCAAAACAGATAACTGATTTAAATTAAATTTTCCTAAGAATCAAAGAACTTTTAAGCATTTAAAAAATTTTGCATTCTCTAAGTTGTAAATAGATAATTATTTCTATATTTGAGAAAATGCTGTGATTTTGTGATTAAGTTTATTTTTATAGCTTGCGTTTTTTCCATTTTTGTATTATTTGTTTTAAAATAACCGAAGAAATTAAATTAATTCTGACTGTACTATTCTGAGAATTTCGTTTTAATAGTCATCTTTATCAATATGTACAATACTTTATTACTGGCCACGATGGCCTGGTTGGTTGGGGCGTAGTTCTCGTTACCGAAAGGTGGTGAGTTCGAATCCCGGCTTAGCCGAAGATCCTTCGTGTTCACTAATAGTGACTGGGGCATTTAAAATATGTCGGGTCGCAATGTCTCCATGTTCCCATTACAGATTAATACCTCTGGGGGTGGTTGGAGCCAGACTTTGGGTCTTCACTGGTTTCAATCTCTAAATTGGAAGTTCAGATGGTTCTGTCATCTATGAGCCAAAAGTCGTACTTCCACCTTCGTATGAGGGTGCTCTATTTAAAAACGGAAGATGACCTCTCTCTGACTTCTTTCACCTAGTCTTTGACGGGTGGGCTTGGCGTTGCCAAGTGTCATCAAAAACAACAACATACTTTACTAATCGTAGGAATCAGGAATTGTAATATTAAAATGTGTATACTATATTATAAAAGCTTATTTTAACAGTGTTGACTCATCAAAGAAGATTCCCAAATGATTAGAGGTATGTATTTATAGAAAATATATTATATTCCTATTTGAAATTGCAGTAGCAGCTAAAAACAGCTCAATTGTGTTTCCTAGCTTAGTTGTTGACCTGTCTCTAGTTCAATAAAAAAGCATTCCAAAGGATTGAGGAAAGTACTTTGAGTTAAAGCAAACTATTTTTTTACATGTATTTCTTCAAATCAAATCTTAATAATATCTGTTGTGAGATAAGGTTATTTTTTCTTTATATGAAAAATATATTAGACAAAGATAAGTGTAAGAATGTCAATAATTCAGAATCGTTCATAATTGATATTAAATTTAGGTATTTATTATTCAAAAACTTAAAACAAGATGATCAATTTTCAAAATACTGTAGGTGACCATGTATTTGTTTGATAATCCGTCTTGGATTTACATCATTTGAATAACGACATCTTCTTGTAAGATTTTTTGCTAGATACTGTTAGGATAATAAAAATATAAAACTTTATTATTCACAAAATTTGAATACAAATATTTTTTTAAGACTTAAGCTAGCGACTGCACATGTTCTGCAAACAGCACCAATGATCAAAGAGATTCATCACTACATAGAGTGTTCTTTCATTGGTTTTTAATTCATGGAATCTTCATTTGCCCCATGGTAATTAACAAACTTTTATATTCTTTTAATACTTGTCTTGCGAACTGCTGTTTTGATATGATGATCACAATCTCTTGATGAACTGAAATAATAATTTTGGGCTTTCAAGATGATTGGTTGGGTTTTATGGCGCAAGGTCCAAAAATGGGCAAAACTGCGCCAAGTGGGCTGTCAAGAAGCATATAAGCTAAACTGCCCTAGCTTGTGGCTTGGAATTACATCAATAATGATTTGTAATTGTATAACAATAATTCATTTTATAAAATAGTTGTTATAGTCTAAAGTTATAATTTACATCAAATACTAATATTTCTAATAATTCATTACTCATAAAAATTGAATAGCAAAACTAGAGAACATCCTCTAATTTCAGTATTTATAATAAGATGCTCAAAAAATAAGGCAACTTTTAAAAAAATAAATCTTGTAAAATATTTTTTTGCCGCTGGCCATCCAGGCTGGCAGTATGGGGTGCGCTGCTCCACTTTTTCAATTGAACCATAATTTAGTGTAGAGTCCGACTTCTTCAGTACACACATGTCATAGGTACTCATTTTGTCGAGTGCCAGCTAGGTTGGCAATATGGAGTGCCCTGCTCCACTTTTCCACTGAACCAAAATTTGGTGCGGAGTCAACTTCCTCAGTATATACATGCCATACATACCTGTTTATAGAGTAGGCAACCATTCATATACCATTCCTATCAAAAAGGACAAAGACAGTAGAGAGAAAGAGAAAGTACATCCATTGCCGAACCGGTATTCGAACGCAAGACCTCCCTATAGCACGCTGCCCATTAGACAGGGTAGGCGTCATGTGAAACATTCACACCTGAAAATAAAATATGCAGCAGTAAGTATAGATTAAAATCCATTTCAAAATATACATAAAATTTGCCTATGAGTAATTCTTTGAAATATCCACGAACATTAATTGGTACTTCTGAATGAATTCTGAATTATGAAGACAAGTATTGCTTCCAAATGTACCCAAGCAATTGAGACAGTTGCACATATGGCTTTCATTGGCACGATAAATATGGAAATTTTCGATAAAGACACATTAAAACATCTCTTCATTAAATATAATTTCCTAGTCATTGAGTGAGATTTTTGTCTGTCATGCTTCTATTGATCATCAAAATATGTCTCAAGCACATCCTGTCTATTTTGATAGAAAAACATTCTAAATTTTATATTCTATGTATTATCTCTTCTTCAAACATACGATAAATTAAGCCCTGTGATGTCCATCATTATCGAGAATTAGAATAATTGCAAATATTTATATTTAGACGATATGACAAATGAAGGAATGATGAAATATTGAAAAATTATCACTTTGAACATTATCATCCTAGGTAATTAGTTGACCGCATCACTAGAGCAAGGTATTGCAACTTCTCAAACCTTACATTTTGATTAAAACAAAAGAAATTATTAAAAAATAGATTTTTTCGAAGCATATAAATTTTTATTTTAAAAGCTTTTACATATAAAACATAAGATTAACTTATAAGAAAGTATAGGAAGTAAAACTATAAATATATTTTAAAAAGTAACATTTAAAATAATTACGAAAAAGTGCAATTTATTTCAATAAATAGTTGATTTCGAACTAAAATCACCAAAAAATAAATCAATTAAATATGAAAAATAGTCATTCCTTAAGATTTAAATGTTTTGTAATGTTTTTATTTTTGAAATGACTTATTGTTAAAAATAATCCCTATAATGAATAATTATTTATAAAATAGAGAACTGGGTTGTTTAATTATTTACATGTGTAAGAGATGGGTTTGTATATTTCTATTTCAGATAAGATTTACTTTCATAGAAATTTTAAATCTGTAAACAAGGTATTTTGATAAGGCTTCATACACTGAACCTTCTCAAATAAAATCACATCCTTACACCAACGTAATAGAAGTGAGGTATTAAAAGTTTAAAATATTTTGATACCAGAGTTTGAATTTTCAATCTCGTGTTATATCTGATAAAATCCCTCATTCAGTTATGCAGGAATAATCACTGCTCATACATTTTACCATGATAGGAAAAAAGTATGTTCTTTTTTTATAATTTTTCTCTATTTCTTTTACATTTTTATCAATATATAAATATCCACATTCATTTCATCTACCAATACTACAGTATTAAATTCCGTTAAGTTTTTACCTTAAAATATTCTTACTTATTTCAGTTTCAAAATACATTTTTAATTTATAAAACGTAAAAATATTTCATCGCATTATTCCATGTAATCACTCGGAAATAATAAATTTATTTATTTGACTGGAAGCACAAATTTGCATTTTTTTTTATTTCAATTTTAATGATGAGTCAAAAATTTGCTTACATTTTCATCAAAATTACTGTCAATCTATATTTAATATTAGTTCAAATAAACATCAAATAAAACATAAACTCAATACAAACTTTAAACATGCAAACTTATTATTCTCAATACAAACTTTAATGCGTTTAATTGTAAATATTATTAAGCTTATTATAATAGATATATATGTAATTCTAAAACCAAAATCATATCCATAGCTATATTAATTGCTCTTCCCCAAAAATTTAAATTATATGATTTTTAAAAGCTATTTTATAAATATAGATATTTAAAAATAGCATATATTTCATTTATTTTTAAAAGGAATAAAGTAAAATAGCTCCTTATTTAAATGAATATTTTAATAAGAAAGTGAATAACTTATTTTATTTCACATTTTTTAGAAAATCATTTTTAAATTATCTTTGCATTTAGTGTTTTACACAATAAACTTGATTCCACATTTAGAATTGAATGATAAAGCAACTTACGCGAGTAAAAATAAAGGCATAATTACATATTCAATTCTAATTAAATAATATTCAGGATTAAATAAATTATTATAGCAAAACATTAAAAAAAAAGATAAAACTGTGAAAACATCTTTTAAACTATGTCATATAGATTTTTTAATTTATTTATGCACTTTCCTTAAGAGTCTTGGAAATTTTTAATAAAATTTAATCATAAATG
>JAPDSC010034225.1:0-13597 GCA_026290005.1 Latrodectus geometricus | reverse complement strand
GGTTTGAAATCGGTTGCACAATTCTGTGGAATACACCAATGAACATATTAAATGTCAACAGGGAAAACTATTTTACAGAAAGTGATCATCAGAAAGTGAACATTAAATTAATGCCATTTTGCATTAATTTAAACTAAATCTTGAAGGTTGTGGGTACTAATAATTGTAGATTGTTCCGTATTATATTTTATATTTTACAAATTAAACATTAGCAATTACATTACCGTGAACTCGATAAAAAATAACTGGTAATAAAAGTAGTCTTATATTCAAATATTTTCAATAGGGTAAGATATACAGATTTGAAAAAAAAATTTAGATATGACAAAATACCCTCTTTCAAGTACAAAAGTAAAATATTTTAATCCAAATTTATTGCAGTAAAATGATTAAATAAATAATCACTAATTATCTTTTACTGAGCCAATGAAAATAATTTCATTATTTCGGAAAATAACAATACAATTTTTTTTTCAATAATTTAATATGTAAAATAATGAAAAAAAATTAATTTGTGTTTGTTCAATTTTTATAATATTTCAAAACGTTTCTAATATTTTAATTTCTTCTAAATAAATATTAAAACAAGTATCCCTTGAAAAATCCCCCCCACACAAAATTTTGTATTTAATTAACTTTCTCCATAAATTTGGTAAGCTATTTGTGTTGAATATTATAATTTTTTTTCAATGTTAATGAATAATAGGTAGTTCCAATTAAGGGAGTCAAATTTCAATATAAATGCAAATAAGTTCTAACAAAAATATTTTTTCTTTCTTATAAAGGTTTTGACAGTTTTTTTAGTTAGTAAAGTGTATAACTTTTCTTAAATAATTAAAAATTTACTATATCTTAAAACTATGATAAAAATGCTAATTGTAAATGTATTTTAAATTTTCGATATGGATTTTTTTAAATCAATTTTTTTTTAATTTATTAGAATACCAAATCATTTGTTGCCCCTGATGAAAACGAAGAGTTCATTCGGAGAATAAATATTTGCACCTTTAATGTGTATGTGGAATCAACAGTTTAGACTATCATAAATTAAGAAAAATTCACAAAAATGATTATAAAGCAAAAATGTATGCGTTATAACGAAACTTATATACATCATACAACTCATGGGAAGGTACAAAATAGCATAAAAGGAAATCAACAGTCAATTATGGCGTTATAAAAATAAATATATGTATACAATGAACACGTGGAAGATGTAAGTTTTATATTGGAATATTCCTTTTTTTGTGGCGTATGATCACCCCGTGAAGCAATATAACACATACAGCTATGTCTGATGCTCTCAGTTATTAGTTCTGTTAATTGTGTAGGGAGTGGAAGCCATTGTTCTTCCAAAGCAGTTGAGCGTGTTGCTAGGTTCTTAAGAGAGGGACTGAGAGCAGTTCTAAAGCGTCCCAAACATGCTCGATTGGGTGAAGATCTGGTGATCAAGATGGCCACAGCATGTGCTCAATTGTTTGCTCTTCAAGATAAGCATCTACGAGGTGAACCCTATGTGATCTCGCGTTATCATCATATTGTACGAAAGCGTTTCCTATTGCCAAGGCAAAAAGGTACACATAAGCATCCAGGATGTTATTCATATAGGTCTGCGCATTAACATTTATACAGGAAAAGACATGGAGATCTGTGCGTCCAAAGAAAGAGATATTAGGTTGGGGAAAAAGTTATCCATTATTTTTTCGGTAGACGTCTGTAGTGATCGCTATCTCGTGAGGTATCTATCAAACAATTTCAAATTTATGCTCACTGGAAAGGTGACATTTGACACTAAAATATCCTCTTGCGGTTTTTTTGTTTGATTTATTCAGCTACGAGTACAAGGTTTTAAAAATAGAAGACAACAAACAGAAAATTCGATATATTTTAGTTTTTCATTTATAACGGCGAAAATACTAACCAGGTGGCTAAAACTGTGAAAGGTGTTTATCGGCCTATATATGACTGTAACAACCAGTTACGCACAATTTTTGTTTCGTCGATTCCGTTTGGGTATTTGGATGCTAGAGATGAACCTCGCATGGATACAACATCGTCGAGAATGTCAATAAAATATCAAAAATTATCAAACTTGACAGCATGTCAGCAGTCGTAGCTTCGCACAAGACCTAAAAATCTACATGAAAACTGTTTTAAAACTTTTTACTGAGCAAATCTGAAAGAATTTACAAAAAGTTCACGTAAAAATAATGGATTTCTTTTTCCCCAAACTAATATTTTCCCATGCACAAATACTGTTTGATCCGAATCCATTTTTTACAGATATTTTTGATGGATGAAAAGAAGTTCCGAGTTCTCTCCGAATGAAGATGACTCTACCATATATTTCGATGCTGAACTGTAGTCATCCGTAAAGAGAACAGCCCTCCATTGATTAAGCGTTTAGTGGCCATGTTGACGTGCCCATTTCAAACCTTTTCGTCCATGGCATAAAGTGAGAGAGACACAAATGATTGTTCGAATCGCATAAGGACCACGTTTATGTAGCTTTTGAACTAAATTAGTATCGATTATTATATAAAATGAACAATGTATTAGTTTGGGGAAAAAGAAATCCATTATTTTTACGTGAACTTTATGTACCTTCTTTTGAATTCGCTTTGTAAAAAGGTTTAAAACATCTTTCATGTAGATTTTTAGGTCCTGCGCGTTACGACTGCTGACATGCGGTTAACTTCGATCATTTTTGATATTTTATAGACATTTTCGACGATGCTGTATCCACATGCGAGGTGCATGTCTAACATCAAAAATTCACGAACGGAATCGACGAAACAAAAATTGTACGTAACTGGTTGTTACAGTCTTATATAGGACGATAAACACCTTTCACAATTTTAGCCACCCGGCTATCTTTTTCGCCGTTACAAGAGAAAAACGAAAATGTATCGAATTTTCTGTTTGTTGTCTTCCATTTTTAAAACCTTGTACTCGTAACTGAATGAATCAAACAAAAAACCGCAAGAGGATATTTTAGTGTCAAATGTCACCTTTCCAATGAGCATAAATTTGAAATTGTTTGATAGATACCTCACGAGATAGCGATCACTACAGACGTCTACCGAAAAAATAATGGATAACTTTTTCCCCAAACTAATATAATGGATTCCTAAATTTTTTAAATTTGCGTTAATTCTGCAATAAATATTTTATTTATTTACATTGAAGCATTTATCCTGCTATCCCGGTTTAATTCGGGCAGAAGTTTCTGTGCGTTAACCAGCTATCCCGAGCACTTTGGAATGTAATAAAGACAAATGTCTTTCAGAAAAGTAAGATTTAATCATTAACAAATGTCTCACGTTATATTTTTCATATTCGAGATTTCTTGCTCATATTTTGCCTGAGTGATTCGGCTCCATTCTAGTATTGTCTATTTCCCGAAGTGAGTCACTCACATATTGCGGCCAGGCTGGAATCAAATTTCTTTCACAACATAACTCCGACTAAATACGCTATGATTAAAAACATATTACAGCATGAGCAACTAAAATTTATAAAGTTTCATTTCGTACGAAAGTAATTTTTGGACTTCTTTCCCATATACAGTTATTAAAACGCTCAGTTGCTTACGTTTTATTTTTCTTTATTTAAATCAGTTTAATAATTCTAAATTGGTAATAGTTATATATTTTTGGAGGCAGAAAAATAAAACTGCAACTGATGTAAGAAAATTATAAACAAATATTAGAAAACAATAATAGAAAAAATTTTTCTATACTTACAAAAATTTCCTTTTTTTTAAAAAAAAAGATTGGTTTTAAAAAAAAGAATAATTTGTCTTTTACATGTTTGTTACTATAATTACTTAACCTTGTTGTAGTGATATTGAAAGTATTTTAATTTAATAATGGCCAAATAAAATAAAAGCTATCGTCTAAATTATTTCAATGAGTTAACTCACTTAAATAGCAGTCAGTTATGAATTTAAGACAATATGTAGTAAATCACTTTTAATGGAATCTCTTTAAATATTTTTATAAAAAATATAAGCATAAAATTTGTGAATTTATGGGACTTAAAATATAGAAATTATATTGGCAAATAATAAGAATGCTTTTCTTAGTGAAATAAGGATTTTAATTTTTTCGAAACATTTAAGAAAATTGTGACAGCTTCTAATTTTGGTAAATACTGAAATTGGATTTTTTTTTTATGAATAGGAATTAAATTGAAATAAAAATTTTACATTGTTTCTTATTTGAATGTATTTTTAAATTAACTTACAGGTAAATTGCACATAAAAACATATTCTACTTTTAAATACGCATAATTATTAATTTTCGTTAACCATTTAACCTTCTAAGGTTCTGTGAACAATCTTCTTTCAAATTTGCTAGGGATGGCAACATAGTTTGTGCTTTCCCAACAGTTATTTTGTACCCTTCCCCCTGAGAGCAGTTGTAAAGAATACAAAATCCTCTAATTCACGAGGGGAGGTATATATCCGCTTTTTCCCTAACCACTACAGTGTAGTGTCATCTTGATGTTTGATATGTACAGTGGGAAAGTCCATCAGCCTGGCGCAGCTTGTCCTTTTTGGATCTTGCGCCATAAAACCCAACCAACCAACCAACCAACGAAGTCCATCAGTCAATGAAACTCGAAAAAACTAATACACGTTTGTAGTTTACTTTATGAATATAGTGCTAAGAGTATTTTACTTGTATTTGTTGCTTTTTTTTACCATACTGAACAAGAAATTAATTTTCCATTATTTTTAGTATTTTCGCCTAAAATATAACATAATTTTAAGTACCGTATTTTCCTGTATATAACCCGCAGCGGAGTATTATCCGCACTGTATGTTTTCAATAAATAAATAAAAAAAAAAAAAAAAAGCGTCACACATTGCGCAGCGGCGTATAATTTGCGGCAATTTTTTCCGGCGAATAGTCTAAAATATGTATTGCTGATAATATGGGTGTCACGCATAAAATAAAAAAATGCACAATATGATTAAAATTTAATAAATTGTATACAAAAAAAAGCATTTATTATCAGAAATATCAATCTAGATATACCTCATCGCAAAAAACGATAAGCTTGAGATGAAAACACGAGATCGATCAAAAGGAATACTTTCTAGAAGATTCTTGTGAAACTTATCGCTTCTAAAAACATTTAAAACGATGTTAGACATATTTAAAATACATATATATTTGCAACGTTAATATTGAAATAAAAAAAAAATTGGATTCTCTTTAAATTGCGTATTCTATACATTTTTTTTTATACGCACGTGCTTTGTTTATCACTTCACATTAACATGTTTACTTTTATTTTTTTATTTGCTTTTGCTATAGATTTTAGTTTAAAATCTGGTTGGTAACTTAGAAAAGTTTTAACTTCCATATGACGATATACGATTTTGAATATTTTCAAAACGATACAGCTTACGTGAAGGCGAATTGCAAAATGAGTTCCCGAATTTACAACTGTAATATCCTTACGAGGAAGCGAATTCATTTTTGAACGTAATTGGACAAATCCCTTTATAGCATAAATAACTCAGGCGTGTCTAGGTACCACCTGTTATTGTTGTCGCGTGCCATCCAGGCTGGCAATATGGGGTGCGCTGCTCCACCTTTCCAACTGAACCATGTTTGGCGTAGAGTCCGACTTCCTCAGTACACACATGCCACAGGTAGGGGGTTTATAGGGTAGGCAATCATTCACACACAAAGAAAGTACAAAGACAAGAAAGAGAGTGAGAGAAAGTACATCCATGCCAGAGCCAGTATTCGAACCCAGGTCCCACCCATCTGTAGTCAGGTACGCTAACCACTAGACACGTTGGTTGGCACCACCTGTTATTCATTTTATGAAATATAAACAGTATTTCTTTCAAAACTATCATACAAGCTTTTCTGATGGAGAATGTTTTTTACCAGATTTTCCGTAGCGGCGTAAAATATGCTCAACGAAATTTGGAACTTTATTGACACATAATCCGCGGATTATATACAGGAAAATACGGTAACTTTAGAAAATTAAAACATTAAAAATATTGAAAAAAAGTACAACAGCAATTTATATTGAAGGTCATATTCTAATTCACTCTGAATCTGATAGTATTTTAAAAATTCATTTGAGTTACACGCGGCTCTTGTATTATAGTTTTTTCTTCTTAAATATCACTCATTCGCAAACGAAAGTAATTTGAGTTTATTCCTTAATTGCAAACTTGATATAATGGAAATATGTGACTTCGTAACAAATTTAGAATATAAGCATTAAGATATGCATAAAATGAGAAATATTCATAATATTTCATTTTAAAATGGACAATTTTTTCTTTAAAATTATATATTGAGTTGTTCGGAAAGTCATTTCGTTTTTCACATGTGAATAAGATTTTTGCTATCATTTTATGAGTGAAAACCAACCATTTTATAAGTATGAAATCATGCTACAACCGGAACAATGGTAAAAGGTATTAAACTAAAATCAACAATATACAATTCAATAAAATATTTATTCGCTTGTCATTTTTCATTTTCATATAAAACGAAATAACTTTCCGATCAACCTAATAGAAGTAATAACTTTTATATTGCCTTGAATGATTCTTTCTCTATTAAATAGATGTTAATTCAAACACAATAAAAAACAATAATGGCAAATTTAGAGGAAATTATTGTAAACTTCACTTCATTAAGTGACTAAAAAGTAAATAATTAGTAATTTATTTCCTTTTAACCTCTCTGGTGTGCGGGAAAAAAGTTTAATAAATATTTGAATTAACCTGCGAGGTAGCCAAAAATTTTTCTTGAACGCATTTGTCGACAAACATTTCATCCTTTACTCAAGTTTTAAGTCACCATACACCATCCCAAATATTTTCATATATTTCTTTCTGTTAAAAGTTAAAGATAAGCATGTTTCTAATTTAAAAGTTGCCTTCAATATATATAATGGTTGTATACCTAAAGTTATAACATATAGAGCAAATTAGAAATATAATAAGAAATGAAAAATAAGAAATGCGTTCCCAGTGGTACTTCTGAAATAAATTAGAAATATGCAAAATTATATAATTTTGCATTTTTTATTTGGAAAAAAATTATATTTAGTTTTTTTAAATGAAGAAGTATATAATTCACAAATAAACAATTCTGCTAAAATAACTATTTAAAAAAATTCTAGATTTTACTAAAAAACTAAAAATTATAATATCAATATTCATTTTATCATACTATAAATCCTAAATTTCATAAGAATCTGATAAAATCCGATACATTAGTTAAAGATGTAACTCAAATTTGGATAAATTTGTTCTTATATTTTTTAATCACCATCGTAGAAAATATTATAAAATAAAAAAAATACATGGATAATTAATAATAAGAAATGTATAATTGATTTTATATCTGCTAATAAAATTCATATTTCTCCATATGACTTGATTTTGAAAAATTCGGGAATGCATTATATTATTGTATGTTTTCAATAAATTAATTTACTATATTTTTACTTATTTTACTATTTTTAATGCTACTTTTCGAACTGCGTTGATAATTTGTTTGATTTCCATTTTAAAACTTCATTATCAAAATTATCATAGATACTTATTTTCAAAATATAATTGTTTTATATTCAAAGGTAATTCAATGAGTTTCCATAAATTTAGCGTTAATGAATATACAGTAGTTTTGTAGGATAATGATGATTTTGAAAATTCTCTAACAAATTAATAACATTTCCTAAAAATTATCTAAGAAATTACAATTTTAAAAACATGCTCAGTAACAGTCTTCTTAGTAATGGTTACAATTATATTTTTGCCCTAAGCTTAATCAGAATAAAAAATATTTAACCCATCCTTTTGTTTTCACATAAAATTATATCTATAATTCATAATTAATGGCATTCTTTTATTCATACGAAATCAAAATTTGTAGTATTGTCTACCAACTTAGTTATAAAGACACTTCCAGATAAAGACTGATGTGACAAACGTGGCAATTATACTTTGACCCGACAGTCTAAACTCATGGCACGAGATCAAGATTGCTTTCGTAAATATTTTAAGAATCTTTAAACTTTGCACACGCGATCAAAAGAGTATTTCTTTTCTCATTTTTGAATTTGCTTCATGATTTTGCGGGTGGTAGTACTTTCGGTAGGAGTGCGGTATTTTTTCTAGCTCGCCGTCAAACCCGCGATTCTCTTGAAGAGGGTGCTATAGTCCGCTGCCTTTTATGTAGGACAGTGTGGTCGTGAAGTGACCCGAGAAGAATAAGTTGGGGCAGGCTACCTTCTTGCACAGAGACCTCGAGGAGATGCATTAGGGGTGACCGCTGAGTTCTTCAAGGTGTTCATTTCCGAAAAGTGTCTCGACTTACGATCGCGTAACGTCCGGTCTCTCACACATAGAGACGGCGGCTGCCCGATCAGATATATTCCGGATAAGTTGCTTCTGGTCTCGCCAAAATTTCCCCAGGCTTTCTCAGCATATCTGCTAGTAGCTAAGCCATCATGCCGTTGCCGCGCCATGCGAAACCTGTGGGTTGGGTGCCCAACGCACTGATTTTACTCGATGACTGAGCACGCTTGCATCGTGGCATTGATGCCAATGGTGACGTCGTGAATTGAGAACTGACTAGTGGAAGAAATGATGAAGGAGACTGAACTAAGATCCCACCTTTGTTGTGGGCGTTTGTGGTCGTTGCACTCGTGTCCGCACATTCTTTTTGATTTGAATTTGCATGCGATTCCGAACGTGAAAGTAAAATGGTTGATTCTGCCAGTAGTCATATGCTTGTCTCAAAGATTAAGGAATGTATGCCTAAGTACCTGCCGTATTAAGGCAAAACCGCGAATAAGTTGTGGTTTCTTGAAAGCTACTTAGAAAACTTCGGCAATTCTTGAGTTAATACATGCAGCAGAGCTCCGACCTTTGGGGGCGAGTGCTTTTATTAGACCGAAACCAATCGGATCTCGGTCTGTCATGTGTGATATGTAAAACTTTGGGCTTATCACACGAGTTATCTCCGGCGACATATCATTCAAGTGGCTGCCTTATCGACTATTCGATTATATGTTACGTGCCTACCATGGTCGTAACGGAGAATCACAGTTTCATTCCGAAAAGGGAGCCTGAGAAAAGACTAATGTATCCAGGGATAGCAGCTGGCAAGTAAACTACCGACTGACAGAACGATGAGGTAGTGGTGGAAAATTAAAGTAAGGGGCTCTTTTAAGACCCCGTAATTGGAATGACTACACTCTAATTTATTTAACAATGATCCATTGGAAGGTCTTTGTCGGTGAAGACTAGCCTGCCGACATGGCCTCGTTGATTTGGAGTATTCTAGGAGACGTTGAGAACCACGTCCCCGGGTGTGATGCGTCGGTGCTAAATCTTCTGTAGGCGACCTGGATACTAGTCTGGATCATGTACGCTGTAGAGCAGACACCAAAATTCGGGCTATTTAGACCCGTCTTCTGACATAAAGATTTTTTTTTTTTTACAGATTTCACTTGATCGCGTGTGCTATTGAACTTAGTCATTTTTTATTATTGGACTTTGTCAGTTTTTTAAACAAGTTTCGTTTGATTTCGTGTGGTAATGTTAGAATTTGTCATTTAATTTACATTGTCATAATAATCATGCCAGTAATCTTGATTTTGTGTGCTAATATTAGACACTGTCATTTTCTGGATTTGAAGAATTCATGCTAGAATTCTATTTTTTAGATTTCATTTGATCGCGTGTTCTAGTTGAATTAGTCTTTTTTTTAATGTGTGGACATTGCAATATTTTGTAACTAAGTTTCGTGTAGTAATGTTGGACTTTGTCATTTACTTTACATTTTTATAATATTCATGCTAGTATACTTGATCTTGTGTGCTAGTATTAGCCTTTGTCATTTTCTGGACTTGTAGAATTCCATGATTTATAAATTTCACTTGATCGTGTGTGCTAGCGGAATAAGTTGTTTTTTATGATTGGACTTAGTCATTTTTTAACCAAGTTTCGTTTGATCTCGTTTGCTAATGTTGGACTTTGTCATTTACTTTACATTGTTATAATATTCATGCTAGTATTCTTGATCTTGTGTGCTATTAGACTTTGTCATTAACTTTACATTGTTATAGTATTCCTTATAGTATTCTTGATCCCTAGTGCTAATATTAGACTTTATCATTTTCTGAACTTGTAGAATTCATGCTAGAATTCTATGTTTTATAAATTTAAATCATCGCGTGTGCTAGTGGAATCAGTCGTTTTTTATGGTTTGATATAGTCACTTTTTTAACAAAATTTCGTTTGATCTCATGTGGGAATCTTGGACTTTGTCATTTACTTTATAGTGTTATAATATTCATACTAGTATTCTTGATCTTGTGTGCTAATATTGGACTTTGTCATTTTCTGGACTTGTAGAATTCCATGATTTATAAATTTCACTTGATCGCGTGTGCTGGCGGAATAAGTTGTTTTTTATGATTGGACTATGTCATTTTTTTAACAAAGTTTCGTTTGATCTCGTGTGCTAATGTTGAACTGTCATTTACTTTACATTGTTATAGAATTCCTTCTAGTATTCTTGATCTTGTGTGCTAATATTAGACTTTATCATTTTCTGAACTTGTAATATTCATGCTAGAATTCCGTTTTTAAATTTGACTTGATCGCGTGTTCTAGTGGAATTAATCGTCTTTTATGATTGGACTATGTTATTTTTTTTAACCAAGTTTTGTTTAATCTCGTGTGGTAATGTTGGACTTTGTTATTTACTTTACTAAAATATTCATGCTAGTATTCTTGATCTTGTGTGCTAATATTAGACTTTATCATTTTCTGGACTTGCAGAATTCATGCTAGAGTTCTATGTTTTATAAATTTGACTCATCGCGTGTGCTAGTGGAATCAGTCGTTTTTTATGGTTTGGCTTAGTCACTTTTTTAACCAAATTTCGTTCGGTCTCGTGTGGGAATGTTGGACTTTGTCATTTACTTTATATTGTTATAATATCCATACTAGTATTCTTGATCTTGTTTGCTAATATTATACTTTGTTATTTTCTGGACTTGTAGAATTTATGCTAGTATTCTGTTTTATAAATTTCACTTGATCGCGTGTGCTAGTGGAATTAATTGTTTCTTATGATTGGACTTTGTCATTTTTTTAACCAAGTATCGTTTGATCTCGTGTTCGAATATTGCACTGTCATTTACTTTACCTTGTTATAGTATTCATGCTAGTATTCATGATCTTGTGTGTTAATATTAGACTTTGTCATTTTCTGGACTTGTAGAATTCATGATAGAATTCTTGAAATCGTGTGATAATTTTGGACTGTCATATCAGCTTGAAAATGCCTGCATAACTAAGTGGTTTGTTGGTAGACAATGCTACAAATTTTGTTTCGTGTGAATACAAAAACGTCTTTAATTATGAATATTATATAGATCAGGGGTGGCCAAGTTTTTGGGATCCGCTGTCTACTCCACATTTAAAAAATCGAAGGTGCTCTACCAAAGGCAGAACTGAATTAACGTACATATTTATTTTCGGTAGCAAGAAAAATTAGTAAATTATGTAATTTTCTAAAAAAATCTTAATATTAATATTTACGAAATAAAAATTTACTGACGAAAATAATCAAAGCATTCATATATCAAAAAGTGACCATCACTTCATTTAGTTGAAATTTGGCACTGTATATCTAAGACAAGTTTATCCTATTGTGGCTGGTACGAGCTTATTGCAATGCATAAACGCAAAATTAAAAGTCCATCCGTTAAATGCGACCAATGTTTGTTTTTTGTTCATGGATGAAAAAGCAGATTCTTAAAGATACCTTGATCCAAAATATGATTTGAAATACAAAATCACAATTTGTAAATATTTGGAAACGTTTCCTCAGAAAATAAAGAAATATATCGCATTTTAATTTAATAATTTCTTCCTCGACCGTGACCGATGTGATATCTATTAAATGTCCTGTTTTTTCAGATACGTTGTCCATCAATGTTGACATTTTCATTGTGACAATGTCCATCCATTGTGACATTTTCATGAAATTGAAATTTCATAAAATTTATTTATTTCAACCTAATTAAGTCAGCGAATCTTCTTTCAAATTCTTCAAACAAAACAAGTAAGTGTTAAACGAAATCTTGGAAATCTCGGTTTGGATTATGGATGCACTCTTCCTCCATGTTTTTGAAGTTTCTCCATTCAAATTTCCTTAAGTGGGATGCATACATTTCTATAGTTTCTTCGAATGTTTAAAACGTGCTCATCATGTACGTTTTAGATTATATAAATCTTAAACCTTTAATCATAAATTTTTAAATCGTAAATCTTTGCACAGTTTGTTTTGGGTTTTAAAGCGTAGACTGTAGTAAATTTTATTTTAAATAATTCCTTGATTCTATGTCATAAATTAAATTGGTAATATCCGAGGTCATTATCGGGATGGTCGCGTGAACTACGTAAAATGTCTTCGTTATCTACCAGTCGATTGCGGGCGGTCGATGTCTTGGCCACCCCTAGTCTAAGACATGATATAATTACTTATATAAGAATTAACCTCAAATTCAATGCAGGCCATATCCTTTTCATCCTCTTCTTGCATAAATAATAGACATTTTCACACAAATTAGATATAACAACAAAATTTATCTGACGTTAAAAATACATATAGGTGCTCTCAAGAAAACACATTGGTTTCCATACTTTATCATTTTTATACACATGAATTTTAAATTGAAAATGACCAAAATACACGTTTAGCTTTCTATATGAATGATACTGTAGTTTTCCTAAAGACAATGAAATCCTAAGGCATTTATACATAAAACTCAATTTGTGCTTTACGGAACATAAGATTGGTGTACAAATTGGAAAATTCTTATAAATGTCGAAAAATCTCAACTACTCTTCTTCAATAGAAGAAAAAGAAATAAAGTTTAGAACATGTTAAATAAACTAGTTTTATATGATAAAGTTATTCCAACAGTCGAGAGTACAAAATATCTTGGACTTCAACAGAATAATAAACTAGCATGGAATTCTCACATCAATATTGTTATTCAAAACACATCCAAAAGTAATAAAAGTATTAAACCCAATATATAAGAAGAAGATCATAATTGTTCCCCTTAATCTCAAGAGATGTTTATACATATATTGATAATTAAACCTGTGATTATATTTATGTCTCCCCATATTGGAATACTAGTAGAAATAAACAAAAATTAAGAGTTTTTCAATTTAAAATACTAAGGCTCTACACCAATGCTTCCTACTTTGTCAGAAATAAGAATATAGAAAATGATCTGAAATTTCCCATCATGTAATACTTAGAAAAACTAAAAAAATTTTTGAGAAAATCCTTAAAACTGTAAAGGAATAAATTTTAATCAAATATTTAATCATAAATATCTACAAGGAAAATAGCAATTGGACACTAAACGCTGTGTAACACTAATAATGAACACTGTCTAATTGTGAATTTTAAGTTTATAAAGAAGAATTAATTCTAAGAACTTATAAATTTGTGTAAATAGTGTATATATTTCCATTATTCTAGATTTTATTTAATTTTATTTTTATCAC
>JAPDSC010034216.1:0-19199 GCA_026290005.1 Latrodectus geometricus | reverse complement strand
GATCTTGGTTTAGCCTGAGAAAAAATCATGAAAAATAAGAGAACAAAAAAATCATTCACTTAACAAAACATATTGAAAATTTTATTCTATAGTATAAGATGCTTGCTTTTGTTTAAAATGGAAATAAATTTAATTTTAAAAAATTATGACTAAATGTAAGCACATTAAGTTAATGAAATGTAAATAAATTTACTTCCAGCTGTCTTGGTTTTAAAATTTCAATATGCATAGTTTCTTAAAGGGAGAAAACTTCATGAAGTCAAAAATGACTGGTATCACTCATTGTACGAAAGGCATTATATATTTTCCAATTTTTAAAATTGAAGAAAATTACAATATTATTTTACAAAAATGATTCTACACTACTGGCCATTAAAATTGCTATACCAAGAAGGCGACATGCTACAGACGTGAAATTTATACGAAAGGAAGAAGGTGCTGTGATATGCAAGTTATTAGCTTTTCAGCGCATTCAGACAAAGCAGACGCCAGTAGCGACACCTACACTGTGTTTAAATGAGGAAATTGTTCAGCTGGTTCCTCATACACAAATTGCATTTGAACGTTGTTGCCTGGTGAAAAGTTGTTGTGATGCCTCGTGTAAGAAGGAGAAATGTGTACCAGCATGTTTCTGACTTTGATAAAAGTCAAATTGTAGCGTCCGGGATTGCGGTTTATCTTATCGCAGTATTGCTGCTCGCGACGATCGAGATCCAATGACTGTTAGCAGAATATGGAATCGATGGGTTCAGGACGGTAATGCGGAACACCATGCGGTATCTCAACGACCACCTATCACTAGCAGCCGAGAAAACAGGCATATTATCCGCATGGCTGTAATGGATCGTGCAACCACGTATCGAGCCGTGAGTCAAGAAACGGGGTCGTTAGAAGACAACAAGTGCCTGCACGAACAGTTCGACGACGTTTGCAGCAGCAGGGACTCTCAGCTCGGAGACCATGGCTGCGGCTTCCCTTGACGCTGCGTCATAGAAAAGAGCGCCTTCAATGGTGTGATCAACGCTGAACCTGGGTGCACGAATGGCGAGATGTCATCTTTTCATATGAATCCAGGTTCTGTGTACAGCATCATGATCATGATCATCGTGGTGAACGCACGCTGGCAGCGTGCATTCGTCATCGTCATACTGGCCCATCACCTGGCGTGATGGTATGGGGTCATTGGATACACGTCTCGGTCACCTCTTGTTCGCATTGACGGTGCTTTGAACAGTGCACGTTACATTTCTGGTGTGTTACGACCCGTGGCTCTACTCTTTATTCGAGCCCTGCGAAACCCTACGTTTCAGCAGGATAATGCCCGACCGCATGTTGCCGGTATTGCCCGGAGCTTCCTTGATACGGAACATGTTCGGCTGTTGCCCTGGCCAGCACGTTCTCCAGATCTTTCACCAATAGAAAACGTCTAGCCAATAGTTGCCGAGTGACTGGCTCGTCACCAAACGCCAGTCAATATGGTTGATGAACTGTGGCATCGTGTTGAAGCTGCATGGGCATTTGTTCCTGTACATGCAATCTAATCTCTGTTTGACTCAATGCCCAGGCGTATAACTGCTGTTATTACTGCCAGAGATGGTTGTTCTGGATACTGATTTCTCAGGATCTATCCAGCCAAATTTTTTGAAAATTTAATCACTTGTTATTTCTAGTATAATATATTTGCCCAATAAATATCATTTTGTTGTCTGCATTTCTTCCTGGTGTAGCAATTTTAATGGCCAGTAGTGTAATATACTTAATATTACCTGTTTTATTGTTTCCTTAATAATGACTACTATAGTACTCAAGTATCCATATCAATTATATATATACCTATGTGAATTATTGAGAAATTTTTAATTTAATTTTTTCCAAATCTTTTTTATTAAAATTATTCATCTATTATAATGAAATGTAGCAACATTTAATACTTAGCTGCACACCTTTTTGTTTAATGTCTGCAGTATATCGTATTGGAAAGAAACTAACAAGACTTTAAAATATGGATAAAAGTATTTTCATTTACTGTCATTGAAGATCCTGAATAAGTTCATCTGTTTCCATAACCTAAATTTAATCTCATTTGTTCGCAAAGCGCTTTATAAATCATATTATTTATAATTTTAGGAATTTTTATAACATTTGCTAATAATTACGTTATGTTGATTAAAGTTCATTATTGTACAAAATGTTTTACCCAAAGTATATTTATGCATTGATTTCATAAAAAAAACTTTTTTTTAAGATACATTTTATCTTTTAATTTTAAGAATAAAATTATTTTTCTTAAAATAATTACTTAAAATGTTTTTAAATAAAATTAAAGGTTTTTATTAAAATCTTCAAGTTTATTACTTAAAGAAATTGTTTCTGTTATTACCTCTAAAATATACAAATTCAAATATAAATATTTTTTAAATTTTATATATTTCCATGTTTAAAAAAGTTTTTTTTACGATATTTTACCATTATATACCATTTTAGTAGTTTAGTGAGAGATGCTCCCTTAAAACACTATTGATGAATTAAAAGTTAAATTCCTTTAATATTTTAAAACACATGCATTTTTATATGTGATATTTTAAAATTTTATAGAAAAGTGCATGGAAAATTTTACATGTGTGTATCTTGATATTAAACTTCAGATAAACTTTCTTATAAGGCATAAAACTTCAACGAAACATTTCATTAAAGCAGCCTATATTTTATAATTATACTTATTTCGCAAAAGAAATAGCAAACATATGTAATAATTTTTTTTGTAAAAATCTGATAAAATATTTTTTGCTTTAGCAAGTTAGTAACATTAAAATTTAATAATCAATATTACTCATTAGAAGTTTTACTTAATAGATTGCTTTGAAAGAGTTGTAAAAGTTACTTATTCGTTAATTTCGATGAGAAACAGTGTGAAATTAAATAAAGAAGACAATTAAATAAGTTTATACTCGTCTTTATTAAAATCTACAACTGAAGCGTTTTATTTAACTTTTTCAATAATGTTTTCTTGAATCTAATATTGATTTAAATCTTTCAATTTTGATAATCTATTTTTTATTTCAAGGTGTTAAATACCTGTATGAAATATAGTGTTATTTTCCTCAAAGAATTATCTTCAAATGGAATCTATTTTTGAAATATATTCAAGAACTTTATATGCTGATGAGAAAAACAAAGTAAGAATTCATAAGAAGATGATTGAAAAAATAGTAGAAAAATTCTCAAATATCAATGAGAATAATTCTTTAAGCATCAAAATCAACAATGAATTAGTTAGTTATAATGAATTGGTTAGAGATTTTAATTCAAGACCTAGAAAGACGATTACAAAAAAAAATCAAATCTTAAGTAGAAATTTAAAAAAGGAAGGCATCAAAGATATAGAATTCTTTGTATCGTTTTAGCTTTTTGTACACCAACAGTTTTACAAATGGGAATAAAACATTCATATGTTTGTCATTCAACAAACACTGCTTAACTGAATCTCCTGGTAATAGCATTGAAGCTGAGGTAGAAAATAAATGAAATAAAAATTATGATCAATCTATAAATTAATGTGCTAAGAAAAATAATGCGTTGCTTTTTTTATAAAATATAAATACTGAAACAATTGAATGTATCGGATGAAATATTAAAGGATAATCTTGCTGTCTAAAGTTAATTGATAATTCGATATTGATAAAGTTTCGACAATAGTTGTTAATTTAATATGAAGTTTAGTATTTATTATAATCCTTAAAAAATGTTTAATAAGCTATTTTATTATAAGAATATCATTGAATAACCTTCCGAAATCGTATTTCTTGTTCAGGAAATTTCCCTAAACCAAATGGTAATATTTGCATCCACAGGTGAACAAACTGAAGGCAATTATAAGTGCATATCAGCTCTATATCACTTATTAAAACTATCAAGTTATATTTTTTGTAACTTAAATATGTGTGATTAGAGAACAGCTGATTTTTCATACACTAACTTAGAGTATAAAATGAACTAGTTTTAACAATAAGTTCCAAAAATAAAACTAAAGCATAACTAGATTGTTTAAGCATAACTCAGATAGTTTACTTTATATATAAATAAGCAGTAAACTATCTGAAATGATGTTTTTCACTTTCTTCTCAAAACTGAAAAGTTTACTTGCTTAAGAAAGGTTTACATAAAAAATAAATAACTTTAAAAACTCATTTGCTATGTTCTTTTTTCATAATAAAGTAAAAGAAATTATAAGAATAAAATTGCTGGTGAAAATCGATATTTAAAAAACTTGGAGCTGCTTATATACTTTAATGGTTTTAAGAAGTCACACACAATTTTATTCATTATAAACACACATAAATTAATGCATTAATCTTGATTGCAAAATAATTAAAAAAAGTATTTTTTGAAAGTTATTTCAGAAAATGTAAACTATTATTCAAAATTTTGATCATTCTTGAAAAAGTATAAATCAAATTATTAATATAATTAAAAATGAATAAAAGTTTTAAAATAATTAAAAATAAATTAAAATAATATGAAAATTCAGTCTTCCTGGTCTTTACAATAAGCACTTAATAGAAACATCTTTCAATCACCTGAACATGTTAGGAAATCAGAAAATTTGATTTTTGTGCATGAATATGATATATATAAAATTCTTGAAAAGAGTTGACAAACATTTAAATTGGGTAAGAGTATATAAATGAGTAAAGATATTTTAATTCTGTGTTAGGGAAGTTTTTAAAAGTATTTTCCATTGATTCAAGCAGATTTTCATCTTTCAGTATTCAGCTAGGCACAAAAAAGTAAAAAAAACAATGAATTTGAACCACTTCCACTTTCTGATTACAAAATATTTTATGTTTATTAACAATACAATTATTGTGTCACAATTTTTCATGAATATGAATAATTTATTTAAAAGCAATTTATCTCTTCATCAGCATTTTAATTAACGTCTTTGCTTCTAAGAAATTAATTATCTTTCCCTTTCAAAAATAAATAACTAAGAAAATTACTAGATAATAGATTTCTCTAAAGATGATAAAATTAAGGAACAAAATTTGCGTAAATCATCTGCAAAAAAAAAAATATGTTGTGGTTAAAGGATAAATTCTAATTGTTCTTTGTCTCAGCAAATACACACAGTAAAATGTATTCATATTTAAAACTAACATTGATAAGTGTAAATAATTAATTACTAAACAAAAGGAATGAAATTTGTTGCCTTAGAAACATTAAATTTAATTTTTCCCCTAATAATTTAGTACTGATTCTTGTCAAAAAGTTTCAACGATAAATTTTGTTTTATTTATCTTATTTTTTTGTTCAACATAAAAAAATGAATATACATGGAGAACTTTATCTATCATTATTTCTTAAGTAAATAAATCAATTTAAAGGAAATTTGATTTTTAATGTGATACTAATAAACAATACAATAATACATGCTTCTCACTTTGTTGAATTTTTCGCATTCAATAATTTGTACTTGATTTAAAGACATGATTTTGTGTTTTAATTTTTATATAATCATATTTTCTTAAAGAATTATACTCAATTTACTCTCCTTTTAAATATCAATAAATGCAATATAGATTATATTTTGTGAGCTTATGATTAAAAATGCATGTATTAAAATAAGTCAAACATTTGCAAAACTACTTAAGTAAAGGTTTTGAGACTATTTAATTAAATCTCCATTAATATTAACTATCTTAATATTGTGAAATATATCAATATTTAATAAATAGTATCATATCCTTTTCTTTGGGGGCTATAACAAGTCTTCTGGAAGAGCTTCAATAATCCCACTTTACATACAATATTTCCCATAGGTGTTCAATTCTGATGACTTATAGTTTTAAGAATTTCTAAAAGATTTGATAACATTTGCATTCTTCTTTAAAGGGAGTTCATCTTTGTACGGAATAATTAAAAAGAATATTTGCATTGATGTCATTCAGAATAAAATGTACAGATAGCATAATATAAAATTTTGCAGTCAATATAGTTTATCCCGATTATCATCTTATCTTTTAATTTTTATTACTTTTAATAAGTAGAAGTATCACGGAAGCTACATGTTCCTCTACCTTTATCTTAATACTGATAAAAATAATATTTAAACATAAGAAATAGAATTCATTTATATTTAATTCAAGTATCAGTATATAGTATTACTTTATTAAATCTAAAAACTTGTGAGCTCAATTTTTCAAGTTCTCGTTTGATATATTTCAAGTTAACAGTATCACGCATATTACTAATTTCTCTCATCACTAAGATAACAAAAGTTACAAATTACTTTATTACGCTAGTAGCAAATTTTGAGTACAGAAAAGATTAAGACAAACATCTTAAATAACAAGTTACTGGTGGTATGGAAATTCTGTTCCAATTATAATGTCAAAATGCGAATGATATATCAAATTCTTCGTTTTAATAACACAATACTGTCAGCTAATTTTGAAACATTAAATATCTAATGGATATCTACATAGGCACTTCACTTTCATATTTGACATTTCATACTTAATGATCTAATAAACGTAAGTGGAGAAGGATATAATTGAACAGAGAGAAGAAATAGGAGTTGGAAGCACAGAAATTATTTGTGTTTAATTGTAGAGTAATATATTCAAAATGCATATGAGTCAATTAAAATTATAAATATTATAGATTTATGCTTTCTTAAAAATATGTTTTCAACAAAATGGAAAAACTGACATTTTATTTTTAAAAGATTAAAATTCTTGCTGTAATATTAAATTTTTTTTTTATATTAAATTTTGTTGCAGCCACATCTTTTCATTTAAAAAGGCTATAGTGCTGTAAAAGCCATATAAAAATAAAAAGAATTTCACTTTCCTTTGTATTTTTCACAGTGAATAAATATATATGTTTTCTTAAATACATTATCAGACCCATTTCCTAAACCATAAGAAACATTGAAAACTTAAACCAAGAATGAAACTTTGTGGTTTTAGGATTAACAGATTTTGTACTTGATTTGAATTATCAAGTTTCTCGGATAAAGTTTCATTTTGCTTTCTCTTAGAAGAGTAAAAGAAACTTAATATTAATAGTTTAAAATTAAATATATTTGAATTCATATTCAAAAATGAATCTACATCGTAAACTAAACTAATAATTCATGAAACCTTTTTTTTTAATCAACATAAATTCACTTTAGTATAGTAAACATAAACAACTAGAAAAGTAGTTTTACATTCATAAGAGTAATCAACAGATTCCACAGAATGTGATTTCTATTTTAAATCAAAAATATAAAGTTTATACTAAAATTAAAACTTTAAAATTTTTATCACAAGACATGTTTGAAAAATATGTAATTCAAGTATAGAAAATGGTAAACAATGAGAATCAAAATAAAGTAAATAAATTTTTTTCTTAATTATGAATTTCAAGATATTTTTTCACAGTTTATTTTTTATTTAATGTCTAATAAAAACATGTCTGACATTTCTTTGACATTTAATATAGTTTGCGTTTTTTAACATTATATTTTTACTCTATATTCTTTTGTTCATTAGAATTTAACAAAGTTTCAAATCCTCCTAACTGTTAATCGCATAGAACATAAAGGAGACAATTTTAGTTTTTAGAATTGTTAGAAAAGTGCAATGTTAAACTACTAATGAGTGATGTTTTAAAAGAATTATAGAAATATTTTAAGTTATCTGCTTGTTCGTAAAAAGAAAAAAGGACTGAAATTGTTCAAAAATGGTAGGATGAAATTGAAGATTTATCTTACATACTGCATTATTGAATCTTTTTGAATACAATGTTTTATTTTCTAAAATTAAATAAGAATTCTCAGACCATAAAACAAAATTTCCGAAACTTTCGAATATGAAATGGAAGGAAATTAAAATTGAAGAATATTAGAGTATCTCTACTTGGACATGAAACTTTTCTTAACAGCTATAAGAGCCATTGAATACTTTTGAACCTCAGTTATTTGGCCAAATGAAAATGTTGGATTTAGACTATCTACAATTGGCATGATTCTACACAAGAATAATCGAAAATATTGAGCCAAATCTTTGTGGTGTAAATTCCTTGGTGGTGCGAGCTGGGCTTTTTAATAGTTGTAAAACAATTTTGGTCTTTTTTATTCAAAAATAAAAATCTCTGGATACAATTGGTTTTAAAGGAAAGTTAATGACATTTTGTTAGAATTAACTGGGAATAATCCATGCAAAAAAAAGTGCAAAAGTTTTATTTAATCACTGATATTTGAAAGTTAGAAAAAATAGACTTCACCCAAATCTAAATCAAATTTCTATAATGAAATAGTTAATCACATAAGATGTCAAATTAACAATAAAAATAATTTTAAAATTGTTGTAATTCATACGGAGTATAATTGCATATTCCAGAGAAGCCAGAAAGATTTTTTTAATCAATGATAAAATATTATTTTTTTACAAAATATGAAATTACTTAATAAATATTTTTAACAAACTCAATTTTTTAAAGAGTGTTTTAATTTGTGTCCAGAATATGAGCATTGTTAATTTCTTATAACTTGAGCTTCATATAATTCAAATGTCACGTTAAAATTGTTTTTTTAACTTTTTGCTTCATTAATATGATTGTTAATTTAAATTAATTATTATGAGATAAAAAAAAAAACAAAAATATTTTAAGTTTATAATTTTGTGCAAAATTATTTCTAATTAAAAATTATTATTCATGAATAGATTGAAGTAAAACTTCAATAAAGAAATACTGTATACTTTAAGAACTAATATTTCTTTCTCAAAATTACATAACTTGTCAATTTTTATGTTCTTTTACAGAAACTTTTACATTTTAACTAAATACGTTTAGAAGATATATAGTAAGAAATTTGAGTTCAAGACAATTCAACAGCACAGTTCTACTTTTAAAGAATCAACACAAATTTGAAGCTACAAGCTCCATTTCAAGTGTTTAACTAAATTGTATATTAACTATAAAATATATTATAAATAAATTTGTATTTTTAAACTATTCTGGTAATATCATGTGAACATCTGATTATGTTTACAAACTGGTTATTTCTAACTATTTTGGAGTAAGTTTGAATGAACATTGTAAAATTATTAAATCTCACACATCTTGCATATATTTGATCACAATGTTTGAAAAAGAATCTTCAAACTTTCCTTTGTTTGACTCATATTCGTCGACTCCAAGTATGGTAAACTTTTCTAATATGGTCTTGACTATTGACAATGAATTCGATGATAATGGAACTAGTAATTTTACAGAGTATGTTCCTTATGAAAAAAGGGTTGAAACTTACCTTGTACCAGCCGTTTTCGCACTTGTTTTCATTGTTGGATTTTTAGGAAATGGTACATTAATTTGCATATTTCTACTTCATAAGAAGATGCGCACGATACCAAACACCTATATCATGAGCTTAGCAGTGGGTGATTTTATTCTAATTGTAGGCACCGTTCCATTTATCAGTACCATCTATTCATTTGAGACTTGGCCATATGGAGAATTTATTTGTAAGCTCAGCGAATTTTTGAAAGATGTCTCAATGTGTGTGACAGTATTCACTCTCACCTTTCTCAGTTATGATAGATACACAGCAATTGTTCTTCCTATAAAGAAGCATACAGGTAGCCATACTAAGACCAGAACTATTGCCATCGCTCTTGGAATTTGGTTAATTTCAATTCTTCTTTCGATCCAAGGAGCCTATTTTTCTTATCTTTGGGAAGTATCTGTTACAAAGGGAAAATCAATCTATGTTTGTTATCCTTTTCCGGACAGCATGATGTCATGGTATCCCCGTTTCATAATCTTAAGTAAATTTCTATTACTGTATTGCATCCCATTGACTCTAATAAGTTCGTTCTATATTTTGATTGCATCACATTTATTTACAAGCTCAAGAAACAATGTTGGTCAAAACCAAAGTCATGATAAGCAATTGAAATCACGAACTAAAGTTGCTAAACTAGTTTTAGCTTTTGTTGTCATATTTGCTGTTTGCTTCTTTCCCAGTCATGTTTTCTTACTTTGGTATTATTTTGATTCGAATCCTAATGCCAATTACAATGATTTTTGGCATGGCTTTAAAATAGTTGGATATGTGTTGACTTTCGCAAATAGTTGCTTAAACCCGATTGCGCTCTATTTCATCAGTAGCGCATTTCAAAACTATTTTAAGCGTTATTTGTTTCGGTGTTTCTGCAAGGCAACAGAAGTTCCAAATGAAATGATTTCTTTACAAAGTACAACTGTACGACTTGCTCCAAGAGGAACTGTAAGACAAGTGTAAAAAATATGTGTGTGCTAAATATTCAGTGTTTTTCGTGCATTAGATTGTAATTGAAATGTAAAATTCCATTGTATATTTGTGTTTAGTGAAATAATTTTTATGTGATGTATAGTAACTCATTTTTCTTTATATTTGCCAACTGTGGTATTATGAATATTTTGTATGATATACAGATGCATTTAATTAATTCTTTTATTTATCAACTGTGTTATTTGAATATTTTTTTGTGTATAATTATTTGATTTTTTATATTTTTCTGATGGCACTTATCTAGATAGTATGTGTTGTAGAATTAGATTTATTCTGTATTTTAACATCTGAACATAATTATATAAATACTTGATGTTATAAAAGAAGCTGTGTTGAAATTATGTATCAAATTTCAGAATATCACAAAAATGTATAAATGTGGTAAATTAATGAATTCAATGAATGTAATGTCTAAATAATCTAATGTAATGTCTAAATAAAAAATATGTGTAATGGAATAGAATTATACTTTCAAATATATCTGAACACAGATCTTTTGTCCATTTACTAAATTTAATTTCCTTGTAATTTTGAAAATATATTTCATCTTAAAGTTATACTTTTAAAAGTCAATGACATTAATTTCAAATCTAAAGGAAATATTGCTGATCTGATTCAACTTTTTTAAATTTTATATGGCATTAGAAAAAATAAATAATTTTCCTTTGAAGCTATATAATATATTATCTAAAGCCATACAAAAATTTCATGGTGCAATAAAGTATAACTACATAATTCTGTAATAATCTACATTCCAACTTAGTATCAGTTGAAAAAATAAGTTTGTCAATTACCGTATATGTGCATGATACAGAAAAAAAAGAAGAAAACAATGTCAAAGTTAAGATAATAGACTAGAACCAAAAACATTTTGGGCTCAAGAATACTAAGAAATATGATATGTAAAACTAATATTTATTTTATCATAATACCAAAAACTATGATGTCATGAAAGACTGGCAAAAAAACCCTAGTAATACTGATTTTATCTCAATAGTTACGACAATCACATTCGCGAAGATGACAAAGAAGATTACTACTAGCAACTTTGATAAGTAGACATTTTTTACCGCGTTATGTAGCGCCCCATTTTGGATTACGTTACAATAAATGGGCGTATTCTATCTTAGTTATTCAAATCATATTTTTTGTAAATAACTCGTGATGCTTTACAAGACTGTGCTGACTTTAATTTTTGTATTTCTTGTGTTAGAAGAAGAAAGAAAGAGTTTTTACTGAATTCCACATAGCCACTTAATTATAATTTACCCCCACTTACATATATGAAATTAATGGTACTTAAAAGTAAAGATAAAAAGTGTAGACCAAAGTGAATTATTTTTCATAAGCAATATTAAGCGATTGAAAAGCAGCAAGTGTTATAGGAATTAATATGTTTTAATTATATTTTTATAAATCAATAAATTAATCTCACGTGATTTAAAGCTAGATCATATAAGCATAAAATGTTAAGAAAAAGTATTCCCTTATTAGTTTTATTAAACTTTTAGCCTACTGTTGTATTTGAATCAATAGTTGATAGGAAGTATGCATGATAATTGTATAAAAATTACTCGATGCAGCTAAATTATCAAAATAATTTCTTGAGAGATAAATTTTTGCAAAAAAAGAAATAAAAATGTATAAATTTTTATTTCGAGGGAATAAAAACATAATTTTCAATATAACTGATACTCATTCAAAGGGCACAATACTTTTCATTTGATATACCTTTCAGTTTATATTTCATTTATAATATATTCCTATATCTTTATATATATATAAACATCCAGTAATGAGAGCCCTGTTTTGGTTTCACATTATCCTCCTGTTGCACGAAAGGGCACACATAAACATTTTTTTTAAGGTCACCGAGGGTAGTTGAGGGGATCAATGCTTATTGGGGATTATCTTGAAAAATGCAGGCACTTATTTCAATATGCAAATGATAAGGAATTTAGAAAAGATTGACCCAATGTCTCGTTCAGCATTATTAAAAATATTTCACAAAAGGAAAAATAAAACTTGCTTTAAATAGCAGCCGTTTTTATTCAGGCAGATCTTTACAAGAAGTTTTCCTGCATAGTGAAAAAAGATTGTAAGATAAACTTGATAATTCTTTTAGTTTGACAGAGATAAAATTAGGAGCTACAGGTATTATGGACTATGCTCTCGAGAAATGATATTTGTATCGGGAATAGCTAAATTATTCGCATTTGTAACAGATGATTACAAAAGACTGGATACGAGGCAGAACCTTCACACTAATATCCTCAAATTACATGAGAATACTGCGTGACACCTATGTGTTTATATGACTGGTGTGTCACACGGAAATAAAAAGGATAATTGCAAAGGAAATGAAGTGTGATCCATGAATACAATTATCATGTTATTTCACTGAAGTGTTTCGAAGTTATCTGATATCGACGTCCACACTTTGTAGATGTTCTTTAAAGCATCATTCACTGCAGAGAAAAAAAAAGTCACTGATACTGTGGTACATGGTTTTGTTGTCCTTAAAAGAATTAGATTCATAACTAATTTCATTAATTATAGTATGAAGATTTTGGGATAAGCTAGCTATTCAATAGATTCTGATAAACTGTTGGGGGAATTGTATAGCGTTTCTCCAAAGGTAAGGTGAATAGTTAAACTTTGGTTTCCGGTTTAGTAGGTCTGACATGTAACTGAAGTTTCAGTTAATTAGAAAACATTCATATAGAAATAAAATTGGAACTTTGAACTAATTAGACAAGTACTTTAACCTCATTATTTTCAAACCACAACAAAGTGGTAAGTAGTGTATACGAAGAATTTTTTTTTTATTATGCTGATAGAGAAAAGGTCTTGTTCCAAATTTTGCAGATATCAGAAGATATCAGACCAATAATATCAGAAGCATGATATTATCTATAATGTTCTTATAAAAATCAGAAGTTATTTATTTTAACATTAAAACTAATTAATTAAACCCGAAAAAAGAGCAACAGATCAGACCAAAACACTAACATAAATTTCATAAAATTTTTTTATTCTTCCATTTCAAGTAAAAGAAGCTGTTTATACGTTAAAACTGAAATATAATCTTTGGCCTTTTTTTCTCACTCTCTCTCTCTCTCTCTCTCTCTGCCAATACTTGATTCTGAAAAAAAATATTAAAAGTGATTTGCTTTGTAACTTCCTTCACACATTTTTCCTTTAAAATGACGTAGAATTCAAAATCCTTAAAAAAACTTCTTTTAAAATCACGTAGACTGTCAAAATAAACATATAATGTCAAAAAACCTAAGAGATACAAGAGAATTATGTGAAATATAATTTCTTTGTTTTTCAAACAATAATGAAGGGTTTTCCTTCTAAATGCTTGAATTAATATCTTAACCAGTTTGATAGAATTAAAAAAATATTTCTTGTTCAGAATGTTCATTAAAATACAATATATGTAATTATAGTATTAAAGTTATTATAATACACTTTATTTTTTATACCCTTTTATAAGATATTAACAAAATATCTTGAAATGTTTTAAATTTCTCTTAGTCTCAATATATTCAATTACGAACCGAGTCGCTACTGAAAGTAGATTGCATGATAAATTTCCATTGTACAGAATTCCCTCAACACGTAGATAATTTTATCTGTTGTTATACCAGGCTTGACAACATGGTCTTAATCATGTTTATAGGTAAAATGATTTTTCGATGCACACTGTTATAATTTAAGCACCATTTCAATCGAAAGGGAAAACACGTTGAATATGAAATTTGTAGAGGCTATTTTCAGAACTAAATGAAAGAGAGCAAGCTTGATGATCAGAGATGGCATTGTCTATTTTAAACTTGCTCTAATATATATATATATATATATATATATATAATACACACACACACACACACATATATATATATATATATATATATATATATAATGGTTATATAATGGTTATATTGATATTATCAGTCTTGTGCTATAGCTCAACTGCAAATAGAATAATCTCAGTAGAATCTTTTCAAACAAATTCATGAACTTAAAATAAATGAATCAAAAATAGAAATTTGACTCTAAAGTGAATGGAAAAATAGTGCAGACACTATATTTTCCCATGTACAGCTTTTTAATACACTAATTCTGGGAAAATAAATCAGGATTATTTTTTATAATCACGAAAATCGAGTGGTAAGGGAAATTTCTTCTCTCATAACTTGAGTATTAGCGCAATAAATCACTTACAAATGCTACTTTAAAATTAGCATGTGTACATAATTTTACTGTTCAGTATCATTTTCTGGTAGTGGGGTACAGAAGCAATGACTCATGAACATTTCACTGACATATAATCTTTTGATTACAAACCTGAAAGAATATTATTAGATATGTTTAATCTATGTATTTCATCATACATTCGAAGAATCATCTTTAGTTTGGAATAAGAATATTCTGCGCTTCTTTAATTTAAAGATACGCATTAATTTCGAACTAGTCGGAAAAATTGTAAGCAGTAGTTAGTCTTTCTAGATCACATTTAAATATATAATAATTATGTTCATCAAAAAACATGTAATGAATTTGAAATTAAAAATATCTTCTTATAAATCAAACAATTGTGAAGTATGATGCCCACAATTTCAAAAATACAAAGAGTATCTAATATTTCAAAGACATTTTAAAACACTTAACAGGATGAAACAGGATGAAATCAAAGAATCAATGGTGAAGCCATTGATTCTTTGTAGACGTCGTGCCATCTTGTTTGGACTAATTTTATTAGATCTTGTAAGTAATTAAATCTAACTCACACATTCCATGCATTACAAATAGAGTCTAACGTTGAATATTACTTCTCATTTTTATAAATATATTTGCTCCAAATTACATTTTTAATTACATTTAAATCATAAGAATACGGTTTCCAATATAAAACATCTATTTTGTTCAAACCACTTTTTTATTCACAACACTGAATGTTGAAATGAGTGAAAAGATGTCCCATCTTGATTAAATTTGAGTTTTAAACTTATAAGAGGATAACTGTATGCTAACAGCTACTATTCTAATACTTCTATATGTATTTTAGAGTTAGATTATAGTTAGTTTATCATATTAGGTCAAATCTGTTGTTTATTCATACAATGGTATAACATTTTTATAATTTCGTGATTGTGTATGTGGCTTTTTCATTCAAGCTTGAATTCGTGCGAAATCTTTCACTAAGCTAGTCGTCAAAAATTTAAATCTCTAAACTTTTAACAAATTTAATTACATTATTTTCTTCAAGATTTAATAATAGTAGCAGATTTTTTAAAAAAATAATGATTAGAAGTATATCATTTTCCTTGATGACATTAAAATCAATGAACAAAAAATTGTAGTATTATATAAGTTAAAGATCTATCCTTTCTGAAAAATTCTTAGAAAACCAGTTAAAGTTTTGACATTATTATATAAATAAAAGTCAGTAATTATTAGATAAAACAATATTTAACAATTAAAATTAAAAACTCTTTAACTGAAAAATGTCTGAACATGTTTAAGGCAAAAAAAGACTCAGAAAACTTATTCAAAAATGATTTCCCTTTTACTATTTATTTTGTTTTTAAAATTTAATTTGAATTTTTGATAATTTGACTCCCTGAGAAATAAACTTGTTGTTTTGCTTTTTACAGATGTATTTAACATAACATACGATTTTCAAATCGATATCTTAAATATATTAGGAAAAATTAAATGTAATCAAATTACATACTAAATTCATTCAGTAGTGTAATTATCCTTGCAGATTTAAATTATTGCATTACATGAATAATAATGAATTTAAGGATACAAGTGTGATGCATGTTGAATAATAAATAACTTCACTTATTTTCAACTAATTTCGGTTCATGTAAATTATTTCCTATGGGACAAATGATTAAGTTCATCGAAGGCAGTGATAATTAATATATTTAACATATCATTTCTTCTTAAAGGCTACAGTAGAAATCTGCTCTTTGAAGAAACAGAAAGCGAGAAGAGAAAAGCTCTTCATTATTGTGTCCTAATTAGTTGTTTAGTTTGATGAGAAAGATTGAATTCAGCCGATTCTTTGTATTAAATGGCTTCTATCTGAAATAAACATTATAAGTCACTGATTGCCTTTCGGGTGTTTCCTTCACTGTGCTTAATTTTGATTAACAAAAAACTTTTGAATTTATCTCATTATGTGATCAATTTACGAGATTCGAAAAATTATAAAAAAATTTAAAAATCTATGTACTTTTTCTTATACTTCCATCAAATACCAATATTATATATTAGTATTTTAAAGTAAGCAAATGTAATCAACATGCTTTTTTAAAGGTGCTCAAAATGGCATTGTATAAAGAAAGATAAGGTGAATGTTTCTTCCACGTGTAGCACAAAACTGCATTCTTGATAATGAAATTACTTCAATATATTAAAGCGAATACCATTTATAACGTCATAATTCTTCAAAAAATGCTATGAATATGAAAAAAATACGCAACATTCGTTTTTTTTTATAATAGTTATAATAAACTATACTACCTTTGTAATAATTTAGAAGTATAAATTTGTTAGCACATAAAATTCTCATACAAATTATAACAGCTACTTCAAGAGCGAATTTTTAATACTTGCAATTACGAAGAAAATAAAATCTCAGTCTTACAATCCAAGCTCAATTTATGTGGCATTTATAAGCAAAATTAGATGAGTTTTTGCATTTATCTAAAATTTACATAATTTCAAACTTAGTATAGAAAATAATATTGCTTAGTATAAGATGCTTGAAATTATTAGATTCAGAATGGAGCTTTTTTATTCATCAAATATTTTTTTAAATGCTTACTAGGAGGAGAAACTATTCCTGCATTGAAGCATTTCCTCAATAAAAATGTCTTCTCAATATGGAGCCTTATTCCTTTAAATTTATATATTTAAAAGAATTCACTAAATTAGCATTTCATTCAACTAAGTTAGACATTTTGAATTTTTACTATTTCTTACGGATAATTAATACTACAAAGTAAACCACTACATTGATGAGCAAAAGCTCATGAAAAATTATATTTATAACCGAAAATATATAGCGTGTCTTAAAAAATATATTTACTATTACTTAGTCATCAGTGCTCTATATCTTTTACAAATTTAACTGTTTCGAGAAGAAAATACATAATAATAAAAATAATATTTTGCTTTTTTTTTAAATGAATTGATATTTTATACTTATAAATAATAGATTTGTATTAAACATTTACTAAATTCGAAACTAATGATCATCATTTCACAATTTATTCAATAAAAACATATTACATACGTAATAAATACATATACTTGCACAAAAACTTCATTTATTTCAAATTGTAAATTGTGGTGGTAAAAATGAACCTCCCAGTCAAAAGAGCTTATATTTCAATGACTTTTATCTTCTTTCTTTTTTTACAATAATTATTTTAAGTGGTAAAAAGTAAAGAAGAAAAAATTTGTAAATATTCTCTTACAATGATTTTAGAATACTTGAGTATTTCAAACTCAATAATACTTTAGTGCAATCCTAAGTCTCATTATTGTATGTGAATAAGTACTTGCCCATTTCATCTTAATTATTTTCATGTTTTTAAAAGCAAACCTACATTTGAAGATAATTTAAAGTAAAATATTTTTTGATAGCTCTTCAGAGACATTTTTTGTTGCCAAATGTCTCTTACGACTAAGAATAATAATGCTAAAACTATTGACAACATTTTATAGGGAACAAATTTGATGCTTTTAATGGAAATTTTTTTTATATGATTCTTATTCAACATTAATAATTTGTTCTCTTTAATTTTTTCTAAATGTTCATACAATAATTCATGTAAAAATTCCTTCAGGTTCAATCAAAATATTCATATTAGTTGATTTGTCACAATAGATTTCATAAGATAATTTTTTGGTAAGTGTACTTGATTTCATTTTAAAATAGTATTTTTGAAGTATTTTATATACAGTTCTATATCGGATTAATAGTATCAAATTAAATTGTAACATAATTATAATTGTAATTGTAACACATAATTATAATTGTACTGTAAACAAATATTGTCTTGATTAAAAGTATGAATTATTAATTTTTAAATGGTGTGTCCAAAACAATTTAGTGCATTGAACAATTAGAATAATATTGATACTTTTACAAAACAAAGTAGCTTATGAATAAATACGATGTGAAAATATTAAAATAAGAAATCAGTTGAGGAATGCAGTTTTAAATTTAAAGAATAATAGTAAAAGAATACATTTTTTAGAAAATAAGAGAAGCATTTACTTTATATTTCAACTCGTAATAATTTGGTATTGTTAAACAAAAAGTCATCAAAATGAAAAGTTATATTCTAACACAAACTTTCTTTCACTCATATATAAACAAAAATAAAATCCATAGCTTGCACATTTCCATTTGAAAAATTCTTTCCAATAATTCTAACAGTCATTTAAACGACTTTTTGTAAACGAGAGAAGAAAAACAAAATTTAAAAATAAAACGAAAGAGAAAATTTAAAACGAAAAAAGAAAAAATTAATTAAATTTAAAAGAGCTACAAATTAAGAGTTAAAATCATAAACCGAAATATACGTACGCTGAGAAACTATCTAAATTTTCTAGTGGTTTCTTCATAAAAGATAGTAGATTTTCTAGTGGTTTCTTCATAAAAGATAGTAGATTTCCTAGTGGTTTCTTAATAACTTGTAAAGGAATGATGTTTAAAATCACTTATATGATATGATACATTTAGTTTATAACTGTTTGATTGATATAAGTTATTCATTAAAGTCAATGTCTTACTAAAATCAGTGTGTTTTAGGACAAAACAGCTGTATACACAGAATTTATA
>JAPDSC010034197.1:804542-891295 GCA_026290005.1 Latrodectus geometricus | reverse complement strand
CTTTTTTTTTTTTTTTTTTTTTTTTTTTTTTTTTTTTTTTTTTTAAGGAAAGCCAAAAAAATGTTCCATATAAATTTTATCGCTTTTTTTAAATATTCTACATAAATTTTTTTCTGGGTTCGACGCCGAGCTGGAAAAGCCGAATAAGTGTTTTTTGGTCTTCAGTTCAGCTGTTCGTGGACTCGAGTCCCCCAAATGATGCGGATGTTCGTAGTGGTTTGGTGTCAATTTTAAATAGTACATTCCCATCCAAACAGTCCTTGCATGCAAAAAAAAAAAAAAAATCTATAGTAGAGTGCTAAATAATATATTAAATAGTTTCACAATTTAAGAATGTCCCTTGTACAAACTTTGTAGGGATTTATATTTTGAACCTTAAAGATATTTGTCTTTAAATTCTAAAGTATTTTCAAATATATTGGGAGTTTTTTATTAAAAGATTTAATTGTTTTATAGATAAATAGACTATTACATAGAGAAGCAATAGAGGATTTTTTGCGATCAACATAATATTTGTGTTCTTACTGTCGTTTCTTGCCCTATTTGGTGAGTCATTAGTCTAAACCAGATCCATGAACTAATAAAAAGTCCAAAACAAGAAAAGGACTTCTAATCAAGTCTCTTTTTCAGGTCTTAAGCAGGAAAGCAGATGGTTAGGAGTAAAATGTGTGATATGCATTTCTTAAGTCTTGTTCTTTGGTCATTTCTATGGCATTCCAGGTGTCCACTTATAAGTCTTGATAAAGCACAAGGTAACTTTTAGAAGTGACGGCATCTTCTGTATACCTGCCATCATAGCAATCCGGGAGAGAACACCAAGATGAATCAATGGTAGATTTGACAGATCTCCAAAAAAGTCCAAGATGAATCAATGGTAGACTTGACAGGTCTCCAAAAAAGTCCAAGATGAATCATTGGTAGACTTGACAGGTCTCCAAAAAAGTCCAAGATGAATCATTGGTAGACTTGACAGATCTCCAAAAAAGTCCAAGATGAATCATTGGTAGACTTGACAGATCTCCAAAAAAGTCCAAGATGAATCATTGGTAGACTTGACAGGTCTCCAAAAAAAGTCCAAGATGAATCATTGGTAGACTTGACAGATCTCCAAAAAAGTCCAAGATGAATCATTGGTAGACTTGACAGATCTCCAAAAAAGTCCAAGATGAATCAATGGTAGACTTGACAGATCTCCAAAAAAGTCCAAGATGAATCATTGGTAGACTTGACAGGTCTCCAAAAAAGTCCAAGATGAATCATTGGTACACTTGACAGATCTCCAAAAAAGTCCAAGATGAATCAATGGTAGACTTGACAGATCTCCAAAAAAGTCAGTAAATGTTAAGGCTATTCCTTTGCCATTTCATTTCCATGAAAGCCAACATGTGGATAAATCTATTGTGGAAGTAGGTTATATTGCAAGGGCATTTGTCAATCATTTGACATAACATTTGAAGCTCAACATGTATTTTATATCATAAAACTTTATGTCAAATGGATTGCATGAGAAAGAAATATCCTGACAAAAATATACTATAACCATGGTATATCACGTGTAATTTTAAAAATATGATTCGTCAGTATTCGAAAATTAGCAAAATCCTGGGCTAAAATTATTATATTTTAATAGTAGTTAAAGTCTGAAAATCAACTTTTTGCTAAATAATTTCATCACCTTGGAATATATTTTTTATTTCTAAATATGTTTTCTGCTATTTATTTCTACCTTCTTAAAATCAGCAAAATGGCATGGTAATTTTGAAATAGGGTCAAGCTGTCAAAGTTTAATGGAGGAACATTGCCAACACAGTTTATTCCAGTCGCCATCAATGAACACCTCAGATTTTCGGCTGGAATAGAAAAATTGCGCAATACAGGTGTATTCTACGTTAAATACTTCATTTCTAAAGATTTGGTGACTTGGCGAGATTCTTATCGGCTTATCCAGCTTTGGCGAGATTTTTGATGAGAAATAGATACTTTTTGAAAAATTCATCACTGAAGCTTTAGGACAAACAAAAAGCGAGATAGCCTAGAACCTTCCAAAAGCTTGGTGAAACTTGTAGATTTCACGCCAAGTCAGGTATAAATACCACCTCCTGAAAACTATTAGTCTTGAATGTGAGTCTAGTGGTCATTTTTATTTTTGGTTTATAATATAACCTTTATGAAATCGAAATTGTGTTGATTGTTATGTATGAATAAATTTTGTTAAATTTGAAAGAAAAGTATTATAAGATTAATGAAAGAAAAAAAATTTTTTTTTCTTTTTCTCAATGTAATAAATGATTGTAAATATTTTTATGCTTTTATACACGTTTGTTTAAAAAAAAATTATAATTCAGATTTGTAGGTACATTTAAATACTGAGTAATTATCAATTAATATTCTATGATTCAAATAAGTGGATATTTAGTTTTGCTTTATAAACAGTCTATATAGCAGGGATGGCCAAACTTTTGCGATCCTGGGTCTACTCCACATTTAAAAAATCGAAGGCGGTCTATCAACGGCATTTACGTACATATTTATTTTCGGTAACAAGAAAAAATGGTAAATTACGTAATTTTTTTTTTAAAAAAAACTTAATATTAATATTTACAAAATAAAAATTTACTGACAAAAATAATCAAAGTATTCATACATCGAAAACTGACCATCCTATTCACTTCGTTTAGTTGAAATTTGGCACTGTATATCTACGACAAGTTTATCATATTGTGGCTGGTACGAGCTTATTGCAATGCATAAACACGAAATTAAATGTTTATCTGTTAAATGCGACCAATGTTTGTTTTTTGTTCATGGTTGAAAAAGCAGATTCGCAAAGATACGTCGATCCAAAGTATGATTTGAAATACAAAATCAATTTGTAAATATGTGGAAACGTTTCCTCAGAAATTAATTTCCAAAAATCAGTATCGCTAAATATGCTTTGGATTTAAGAAATAAATCCAGAGCATATTTAGCGATATTGATTTTTGGAATATATCGCATCTTAATTTAATAATTTCTTCCTCGACCGTGACAGAAGTGGTATCTATTAAATGTCCTATTTTTTCAGATACTCCATCAATGCTGACAATTTCATTAAACGGAAATATCGTAAAATTGAGTATTTCTTTCAACCTAATGAAGTCAGCGAATCATCTTTCAAATTCTTCAAACAAAACAAGTAAAAATTAAGCGAAATCTTCGAAGTCTCAATTTGGATTATGGATGCACTCTTCCTCCATGTTTTAGAGGTTTCTCAATTCATGTTTTTTTAATTGAGATGCATACCTTTCTATAGTTTTTTTTTAATGTTTAAATCACGTTCATCATGTCCGTTTTAGGTTTTCAATCATAAACCTTTAATCATAAATCTTTAAATCGTAAATCTTTGCACAGTTTGTTTTGGGTTTTAAAGCGTAGGCTGTAGTAAATTTTTATTTTAAATAGTTCATTGATTCTATGTCATAAGTCATAAATTAAATTGTTAATATCCGAGGTCATTATCGGGATGGTCGCGTGGACTACCTAAAATGTCTTCGTGGCCTACCAGTCGACCACGGTCGACGTCTTGGCCACCCCTGCCATATAGCATTTGATTAGAATTTTAAATATATACCAGTTTTGCTTTGATTTAAATGAGAAGTTTATTGCATGTACTTGGAAATAGGAATACATTTGGTTTAGATGTATGAATAGAATAGACTGTAGTTGTGTGATTATAGTGTTCATTTTGATTCCAAAATAATAATAATAATAGTTGAGTACATATTTTGATTTTATTTTCCTTCTGATATTGAGAGTTAATAGTAAAAAAAAGTATATTTTGTATCGAGTTTTATGTTAAGAACTTATTATTGATGTGATTTAAAATATTAAATTTATAAATAGTGATTTCATTTATAAACGGAAGTTATGTAGTCAATTCTAAAATGAGGTGTTATAATTGAGAGAAAGAGATTTAGAATCTTATATCAGACTCTATTCATTTTCATAAATGCAGTCTGATATAAGATTATATTTTGATAATTATTAGAATAGCACTTTAAAAAAAATTTTTTTTTGACAAATTGTTTTATAAAGTATGGTGTATTAATGGTATCTAAAACTATATAAAGACTTTTTTTTTCTAAATAAGCAGTTAGCTAATCCTAGGTAAAGCTTTATTTTACTTAATACTTTATTAAAGCGTACTGATATTGTTGAGCTAATTTCGAAACCATGGCTTATTTAGCTAAAGATGAATTGTTAGAGATTTGTGAAGAACCTGGGAGTGGAAGCAGATATCTCAAATAAAATTCCAGAAATTGAAACTTTAATTTTTAGTAGGGATGCTTATAGCGAGGAAGAAATAAAGCTCATCTTGAGGATAGAATTATGGAAGAAGAAAAAATCAGACTAGAAGAAAGAGAAGAACCTTGCGAGAAGCTCAACAGCACGAACAAGAAACGAAAAGGTCTCAACGAGAATCAAATCAGAAAACTGAATCGGAAGAGTGAGAGTCGAGTTTAGTCCTAAAATTCCACTGACACGCATAAATGCATCATTTCTTTATTTTTTTGCGAAATGGTATCAGTCACTACTTACAGAAAAAAATAACAATGAAAAAATTTTAATGAATAATAATGAAATTATAAACAGAAATACACATTATTATTAGTAAATAAAGTATGTAAACTTTAATAACATACAAAAAGTTTACTGAATTATTGCAGAAAAAAATAACAGTGAAAAAACTTAATGAATAATAATGAAGTTATAAACAAAAATACACATAATTATATTAGTAAATAAAGTATGTAAACTTTAATAACATACAAAAACTTTACTGAATTATTGCTTAAAAACAATGATAGTGCTCATTATTTAATACTAAAATTTAAAAACACGCTTAATATGGCTGTTATATGAATGTCCAAATATGTGCCAAATCACGTCCAATATGTGCCAAATCACGTCCGTCTCGGAGGTCTATGAGACGTCCTACGTACGTGTTACTTCCGGACATTGGGACGTGCGGAGAATGTCCGGAAGACGTCGAACATTCTGAGGACCACCGTTTGCTATCTGGGTTACTCCAATGTAGGATGAAAACCATGACGAAACGAGCCTTTACTTGATATATTCTGAAAACAGAGCCGAAATGGCACAGGTACCGAAAAATAATTGGATTGAAAATCTGTTAGCGGTTTTACCTACTGAATTGTCCAATAGGTTAGCTAGAGAGCAGCTTAGTGATGCCAGTAACTATGACTTTGTCAAAAATCTTATCTTGAAAAGATATAAGTTGAATAGTGAAAAATTGAGATGTTTTTACAGATATTGCAGATCTTTGGACAAAACGTGGAGAAATTGTGCCCAAGACGTCTTTAGTTATTTTACGGATTAAAGATTGAGACTTTTCAGCAACTCAAAGATTTGATGGTTACTGATCAGTTGAAGTTTCTTCTGAAGTAAGAGATCATTTCCTGGAAGACTTCCATCCAAGGGCTTCCACTTAACATAACTCTGGTCTAGGTACATACACACATAACGGTACAGGCGAGTCCTAGACCGAATCTTAAGATTAACCCTTCTTTGCACGATTTTTTCATTATTGGTGAAATAATTCATGTTCAAAATTAAAGGAAAAATGGCTAAAAAAATCTTAGTATATATTTATAGTATAAATTTAGCAAAAAACAATATGCTAAAAATTTCCATCATCATCCAAAGTTAGATCATTAGCTTAGTACTAAATAGAAATAAAAGAGGAAAATAACAGAAACACGTGTTACAAATCTTTCTTCCACTCATTTTCAATTTTTTAGCAATAGAAACTCTAATAGAATAAAACAAAATTATAAACGAAATCATACGTTTATTGCAACTACAACAAACAGCGGAATGAGACAACTTTAAGCTCGTTTCACTGATGTTTATTTTTGACAGCTATGTTTCTTTTGATGCAATGGACATTAAAAGGGTATCCAAACACGATCCACTTAAAGTGAACTTGTTCTTTTATATAATTTTTGGGCATTATAGGTTATGATGGAAATTTCCACCATTATGCAAAGAAGGGTTAAAGGGTTTAGAAAACTCGCCTATCACCAAGCGCCTCGTAATTTTGAATCATGGTCAGGTCTGAGCTGGCACCTGTATCCCCATATCTCAGACAAGTTCCCCAACCGTATACTGCGATTTAAGGTGATTTCGAAACCGTATAAAAATTTCTATACTCAAAGTTGGAAGTCGAAAATTATTTATTCCTATTCGTTGAAAAGTGAGCATTGCTATTTTGTAACCGTTCTTGGAATAAAAACAGTGCTGGTTACCTTTGCAAATTATTTAATTCAATATTTTCAGTAACAGAACCCAACTCCAGAAATATTAAATTCATACATAAAGACATATATACATGCCTAGCTGTATAGGCAAGTCCCGTATTGTAACTTTAGGTTAATGGGCTTGGAGGACTCGCCCATCACCAAGCGCCTCATGATTCTGAATCATGTTCGGGTGACGCGGTCACTCCTGAGCTGGCATCTTCATCTCCGCATGTTACACAAGGCTACTTCAGCCGTGCCTTGCGGTTTCCGAAACTTTATGAACATCTATATTGAAAGTAGGGGCCGGCCAATAGCAGAGTGATTAACGTTTCTGACTCCAGGGCTGTTGGTCTCGGGTTTGAATCCCAGTTCAGGCGTTTTCTTTATTTATCTGTGTTTCTTGGTCCTTTCTTTTGAGATGATGCCCGCCCTATAAATGGGTTTGTGGTAATGTGACACGGGTAATGCTAATGACTTGGTTCACAGATGCTCACCAGGTAAAGCTAAATGAGTAATAATTTCTTAACAGGCGAGTCCCATGGTTAATGGGCTTGGAGGACTCGCCCATCAGTAAGCGCCTCGTGATTTTGAACAGGTGGTGAGACCACACCTGAGCTGGCGCCTACCTCTCCACATGTTGCACAAGGTCCCCTTCAGCCGTGCCCTGCGGCATCTGTATTCAAAGTGGAAGTCCAATCTACTTGAAATGAAGACTAGAATACTGACTAATCGGTTATTGTATAATAAATGATAGAGAAGTGTAGAAGGAAGAAACAATGGTAACTGTTTTGCACAGAAGTGTTATTAGGTATAAAATATGGTAACTTTAAAGAAGCCACCTGTTGTTCCCCCTGGAAAACGAAGGCAATTTATATTTGAAGTGCTGAAAATGTCCATATCCAAGCCAGCAATTAATGTGGAAGCCCAGTGAAAGAAAGCGAATAGGTGCAACAATGACGCTATTTCATTTAATCGTTCATAAAATACGCGTTTGTGTGAATCGTTTATTTATTAATTTGTTCATTAGAATGAACTATTTAATAACTACATAACGGCAATGCTAACAAAATTCCCCTGTTATTAAATAAATATTTCCTAATTCTATTACTGAGGCAATAGAATGCAATAATAAATATATTTTATTCTGAAATGTCAAAGAAATTAACAAGTAGCTATGATGAGAGAACGAGAAATAACTTTTAAACTAAAATGAATCATGAGTTGGTTAACATATAATGAATTGGAGAATTGAAACATGAGGGAGGAAAGAAGTAACTATTATTTTAAAAATAAATTATATATATTTATTTTGAACGTATTTCAAATTTAATACTCTTGTAAGATGGTTTTGTTATAAAAAATATTATATTTTCAAATGTCCAATAAGGCTGTTTATATAATGCTGTAAACATTATATGAATATCCCTAGTAGTAATATCGTGAAGTAATACACAATATTATTTTCGTGTCTTCTCATTTGCATTAGATTTTATTTTATTTCATTTGCTTGCTGTTCAGTTTATTCTTATACCACTGCCGGTGTTTTCGAGAATTATGACGATAAACACAATAAGCATTGTTAACTGATACATATTTATGCATTGTTTTGAATACCGGTTGAGGGGCTTTGACATGATTTCCATGCTATCATTTGCTTTTTGAAATATATTGATGCTGCTTAGTGCCTGGAGATTAAAAGCAATTGCAAAGCACTTCAAAACCTTCCGCGCATAGCCTTTTACTTTTATGGACCGTTTTTGTAAGGAAATATCAAAGCACTCACCCCGACAGACATGCATACAGAAACAAGTGCATCAGTTCCAAAGAGTGGACTGAACAAGTCTCGAATCTTCCCAAATGTATTTCCAAACAGCTAATTGCTTTGGTAGAATTTTATCATCCAATTGCACAAAGGTGGTTGGAATCACCCTTAGATTCTTAAAATCCTCATATTATTGCTGGATTGGCGAAATATACTCTGACACTGTGAAGTGGATGACTTAAGAACTGCCAGGTGTTGTGGGATGTGTGAACGAACTCAGTGGGCATCTTCCAAACAATATTTAATTACTAGTACGCAGTATTCAGAAAACTTGGTAATCACGAACTTTTAAAGAAATGCATGCAGATCTTGAACAGTGATATTCTTGAGAATTGTCCGTCTGAAGAGTCATCTGAAATGGTGTTTCATATTGAAGTAGAAGGATAGGGCAGTGTGACTGCAACTACAATTATCCAAGTTTTATTTGGCAATAGGGAAAAACATCGAACTCGCCGCTAGAGGCGTTGTTATACAAAATGACGTCCATGCAGAGGAAAGCGAACTTGCATTTTCGATTATGCCAAAACCTCTTCGTTCACCATCGTGCAAAGGCATTTTGATAAAAATTTACTGTACGGTTGCTATTGGAGACTTTTAAAAAAATCGCCAAAAATCTCACCTACCTCGCCTATCTGCACAAGCAAAGTTCGAAAATAAACAGAATATTCCATTTTTTATTGGTCCAATCCCTCATCTGTAATTGGTCAGAATTGTTTGGGCTGCCAGAAAATGTTATTTATCGCTAACTTTGGAAAATCGCGCCAATAGAGAGCGTACAGTAAATATGAGCCGACGATTTCTCATGAAATTTGGTAAAGAACTACCGCACAACATCGACAGGTGGGTGAAACAGTTCCAGGATACGGGCTGCTTATGCAAGAACAAAAGCCCAGGACGAAAAGCAACAGAAGTGGTTAAAAGAATTCGTGAATCGTTTTTACGAAGCCGATTTTATTGTAAGCTTCAAAACATCTTTTCAGTGATAAAATGTCACATGTGTTATTATAGAACATTTTTTCTTTAATTTCATGCATAGAAATCAATTGATTGTGTATTTCAAGCAATACATTATTAATTCAAAAAAAATGTATTAAAATCCCTATGTACGTAATTTTTTCTATTATTTTTCCATATCATCATTTTTCTTTGTTAAGAATTCTTATTTATGTTCCTGTTAGTCATACATGACGAAGCGAACCCTTTTGTCTTGCTCCAAATACGTCAGCTTGTTCTTTTTCCCCGTCTTCGGTAATTTAAGCAACGACTGAAACAATTTCTTTTTATTTCTGGGATATTTGTATAATCATTTTTTATATAATCTTTCAAGCCTCTCTTAAGATGCTGTGAAATCGTTTCATTCTTCTTCTTTATGAACCGCCCTTTTAATATGTTTTTTAAAAAATAAATATGCTTTGTTTTTGTGAATAATCGCTAAAAAGGAAAAGGTCGAGTGAATATTATTATCCAAGCTAAAACTCAAAAGAAACGGCAAATATTTTTTGTGTTATTTTAAAATTTTTACCATAAATACAATGTTGATTGGAAAAACATGCGTATGCTTACAAAGAATCTAGTCGTAATTACGAAACTCAGTGTGTATTAGATAAGATGAACACAAACAGTTAAAATATCATAGATAAATATCATTTTATATTTATTAATAAAATGGTGCAAATAAAAAAATATGCTGTATAAATAAGTAATCAAATACAATTTGGTAATGATATACATAAATAAATATTCGATGTATCGAGGAATTATTTATGCTGATGAGCGGTAAAATATGTTGTAAAGCAGTAGCTCATCAAAACATAGAAAAAAATAGGAAACAAGGGGAAGGCGTTTTAAATTCATTTGTGCGAAGATTCTAAAGAATAGACTATACACACAAACGGACTGTAACAGAATCTTTCCAATTTAAGAAAAAGAAATGTGTGGAAGAGTTGAAAACTAATACAAATTTAAAAAGTAACGCCACCCACCCTGTCTAGTGGTCAGCGTGCCTGACGGCGGATAGGGAGGTCCTGCGTTCGATTCCTGGTTAGGGCATGGATATACTTTCTCTTTCTCTAATCTTTGTTCTTTCTTTGTATGAATGGTTACCCACCCTATATACAGGTACCTATGGAATGTGTGTACTGAGGAAGTTGGACTCCACACCAAATTATGGCTCAGTTGGAAGAGTGGAGTAGCGCACTCCATATTGCAAGGAAGCCTGGCTGACACTGGGGGGAGGGGGAGAGAAAGAAAAAATACCTCAAAAGAAACTACAAAAAATATAATCACAATATATATATATATATATAAAGATGTAATTAGAAGATTAAGATAAAACAAATAAGAAACTATACAGATTAATACCAATAAGACAAAATCAAGAAAAACTACATAACATAAAAAATAGGGGAAAGACGACGTCTTCCTCTGTGAGGAGATGGTCAACTATGCAAATAGTTTTTATAACTACAGAAGGATCATCCAAGCAGTGAAGTTCTTACAAGAATCCCGAAAACACCTACTTTCACTTTAATTATACTTTAACTTTTAATCTACATTAAAATTATTAACTACAGTAGAAGTCCGATAATCCGACACGTTCGGGACCGGCTCGGCGCCGGACTACCGAAAATTCCGGTCTATCGGACGTTATAGTTATAAGAACAATAGGTTTATAATTAAACTACAAATACAGTATGCAAATACATACAACAAAGTTTATTTTACATTTCATATAATGTATGTACACGTACTGTAAAACATATTTCACTTAGATTTAAAAAAGTCACGAATGTCTTTTTGTTTTCTTGACTTTTGGCGTTTAGTTTAAAATTTATTTCCGTTAATCTGTGCTTTAGGTCCCCTACTGTGCCAACTTGGCGATAAATGCACCAAGCATGGTAAACCAGACGTTTTATCCCTAATGAGCTCTTTATGGCAGCCTCCGGAGGAAATAATTTGTAGCGCTTATTCGCGCATGCTCATTAATTGCTTTTTCTTTCAGCATTTTCATTGGTAGTTAATCAGTTTCAGTTTGAATAATCGGTCATTTTCATTGGTTGCTAATTAGTTAAAAATCGTATTCCATTATCACCATGACAACAGCGTTCTTGAAAACGCGCCAAGTACGGGACCCACAGCACACTTTCGCCAAGTTGGCAGAGCAGGGGACCTAAAGCGCATTTTCACCTTTATTTCTAATGATATGGAAATCAATAATTTCTGAAGCACTGTAGCTAGTACTAGCCTCAGCAAAAGAGATAAACTTATTTAGTGATGCTGCAACTTCTGCCCAGCTGATTTTTCCTTTTCTTCCGTTTCGGCATCTGAGTCACTTTATTTAGGCTTAGGTTTTGAAAACATGGTCCCTTTGTGTACAGTTAGAACGAAAATCACTTTTTTTTATAAACAGTATTAAAAGTTACGTTTACTATTGACTAGCCGGCAGCTAATTGTTTCCGAACAATACCGAGCGCTTCCGGATGATCTCTAACTACCCAGAAAACTTCCGAATGGCACTCGAGCGTTTTTATTTACTTTGGTTGAAAACCAAAATTTTTACAATTTTCCGGAGCGATGCCGGACTATCGGGCATTCCGGACTGTTGGATGCCGGATTAATAGACTTCTACTGTACTTCAATTTCTTAACTTAACTCGCAAAATTTTTCTTCCTACTTTTGGCAACCATGTTCTTTTGTATTTGACATATATTTCTCATTGTATTGCTTTGCTTATTTTTCCATGTATTACTTTGATTCTATTTATTTCAATTCTGATATAGTTGTATTTATTTCTTATACAGACACTCTTCGGGGGAATAGCACGAATATTTTTAGACTTGTGTCTTTCGTGCTAATCAGAAAAGAGTGTCTTATTTGCATAGTTGATCATCTCCCTCCTGGTGAAGACATAGTCCCTATGCTTTTTCCTTAATTATATTATATTACATTGTTTTCCTTGATTTTTTTTCCTGATTTTGTCATTTTGGTATTAAATTGTATAGTTTCTTCTTTGTTTTATCTTTCTAATTATATTAGATTGGGGAAAAAGAAATCCATTATTTTTACGTGAACTTTATGTAACTTCTTTTGGATTCGCTTTGTAAAAAGGTTTAAAACAGCTTTCATGTAGATTTTTAGGTCTTGCGCGTTACGGCTGCTGACATGCGGTTAACTTTGATCATTTTTGATATTTTATAGACATTTTCGACGATGCTGTATCCACATGCGAGGTGCATCTCTAACATCAAAAATACTCGAACGGAATCGACGAAACCAAAATTGTACGTAACTGGTTGTTACAGTCTTATATAGGACGATAAACACCTTTCACAATTTTAGCCACCCGGCCTATCTTTTTCGCCGTTAAAAGAGAAAAACGAAAATGTATCGAATTTTCTGTTTGTTGTCTTCCATTTTTAAAACCTTGTACTCGTAACTGAATTCATCAAACAAAAAACCGCAAGAGAATATTTTAGTGTCAAATGTCACCTTTCCAATGAGCATCAATCTGAAATTGTTTGATATATATCTCACGAGATATCGATCACTACAGACGTCTACCGAAGAAATAATGGATTACTTTTTCCCGAACCTAATATCTTACTTAATTTACATCGGCATTTCTGATTTGATTGCCTATAATATTTGTTAGTAGATATTGTATTTGCTTTCTATTTTCTAAGAGCAAAAAATAAAGAATATACATACTCAAATTGTCCTTTTTTAAAAAAAAATTTAAAAAAAGTAATGATGACAAGATTATATTTCGCGAATGATGGTGAGTTTCTAGAAAGGACTTTTGAATTGTTGATGTTGAAGTGAAGGCAAAATAAGAAGGGAGGAAGGGAGTGTAACACACTGAATGAGAAGCGAAAAATGTGATTATGATGATTACTTTGAAAGAATATACATATTTCGTTTTCTTTCCTATTTTCCCTGAGGCTACATCTGTCTGGAGTTAACGAAAAAAGAGTTATTTTTTTGCTTTCATTTATCCTGGGTTACTGTTAGTAATCATAGGTTAGTTTTGCCTGGCGCCAGTCGATATGGTATAATTTGTGAATACACTTTTAGCAAAACACTAAAAATATTGAAAAAGAAAAATCTTTTTTAAAACGCATGTACATGAAATACAAGACAGAATTTATCCCACTAAAGTTGATCCTATAAAATCAAATTTTCATATTTTTGTAATAAAATTGAAATTTCTTATAAACTTCTCATTTTAATCTATGAGAAATTCTTTTTCCTATTTTATATTACTAATATTACGTAAATTATATATTCACTAACTTTAAAAATTAAATTTATTTGTTTATTATGTATGCATATAAATTCCATCTTAAATTATTGTATTTTCTGTAACACACTATGTAGTTTGTCTTTTCATTAATGTATTTATAAGAATGTTATCATGACTATATGAATTTCTGTAATTTCATAATCTATTTAACAATACAAAAGTTCTTTACAATTTTAGCATGGGTCATATTTTTATAATAAAAATATATTTCTTGCTAAAATTGTTGAAAAGTTTACAATTTTAGCGAGAAGTATGCAGAGAATTAAGATAAAATGTATTGTTTCCCTATTTTAATTCAGTTTCTTATTTTAATAAGTAAAAACTTAAGTATTGATAAAATATAAATTTATATATTCTTTTATATTTTAGATATCTATGCATGAGTAATGTATTCTGGTAAAAATATATTCTAGGAATTAATTATTTTTATTTCTCTATTATATATATAAAATATATATATATATATATATACATGTTGTTAACTTAATATTAAATAATAAAATAAAATATTTTAATATATTGAAATAAAAAGTTTTGCTTTTATTTCAAGGCAAACTGTTTTTTCTGGTATTAGTTCATATTATTTTTTTAATGGAGCAATTACATCGGCAGCAATCTATCAGAGAAATTTCAAACCCACAATTAAAAATACATAAAAAATAATGGAGAATAATTGGGGAAAATTATTTTGACCTAATTTATTTTCATTAAAAATTGATTCTCAATATTTAAATAAATTTTTTTTTAAAATCTCTGTGATTTAAATGTTACATTTATATTAATCTCTTCATATTTAAACTCATTATAGCATCGAATGTTTTTAGAACAAGACGAAAACCACCGTAAATGCTTTCGAATATTAAAGCTGATCAAATGAAAAGAATTTTACTAAGAAAATGCGTGCTTTACAGAAGTACTTTAGTAGTATAGAACCTGATCAGACGTTCTTTCTTTAGCCAGCTGTGAGACACACCCCTGGAAATCACAGCTACCATTGGTCAGGAGGAACCTGCCGTTCTGACGTCATAACCTGCTCCACTAGTGGTTTTTAAGGCAAATCGGTCTCTGTCAATCGCTAGAATAGGTAAAACATAAATAACACATCTTTGAAAAGGCTTGGCAGGTGAATTGTGTGAAATAAAATGCTGAAGTACACGTGGAATTAATTCATCGTAGAGGAATCTTGTTTCGCTGTCACCTAAAGGTAATCGCTTCCTGACAGAAAGAACCAAAGGTAGGAGAGATCAATAGTTTAAAATTATTTTTTTGTACTTCTGCATTAGAAGCGTGTTTTTATGCTCAATATGATAATTCGTCTTAAACTATTATAATTTACAGCTAATATTTAAAAATATTTTCAACAATCTATGTTAATAAGTTACGATTTTAAAATAGAAAATGTCCTGCTCTTTACTTGAGTATGTTCCTCTGTTGTAAATATATTATTTTCTAAAACCTATTCTATCTAACCTAAGTTCCTTAAATTTATTCTGTTACAAAATGGTTTTAAAATATGTTTTTATTTGTTCTTACGTAAAAAATTAAGCTCTCATGAGAATTTTATCAGAATTAATATGATTAAATAATATTATTATATATTAAATAATGTATAAAAACTCTATTAATCAATTAAGTATTATTTTATTATCAGAATATTATTTAGAACAATCGGAATTGTAAAAAAATATTTTCTTGACAGCAAATTATTTCATAATTAATATTCTTAATAACATAATTTTCTAACAGATATGTTTTTATTCATCTCCATTTTAAATAAATTTATTTTTAAATGAAAAAATAAATTTTTAAAATAGCGATAAATTTCTATTAATTATTCATATAAAATTAGAATGTAATTTAGTTTTTTTTTCGCATTAGTTTATTTTATAATTTTACAACATGAGAAATTCGTGAAAGTTCTAATAAAGATAAAATATTCTTTTCGGGAAACGGCGTCATAAATTTTGAGCATTTATGTATAATTTTTGTTGGAAATTATTAGATTTAAAAAATAAATTTTTTGGATGTTTGCGTAAGGATTTCAAAAGTTATTATTCTATTTATTATTAGTAGTTATTCCATTATTTTGAATTATTATTTCTATTTGTGTATTTATACTTTCGTTAAACAGAATATTTTTTTTATGTTCGATAAATACTAAGAAATTTAATGTTATGAATTAATGAATAATTATTATGATTATTTAATAATGTATGCAAAAAAGCTCCTTATTCTGAATTTTTTTTGAAACTGGAAAATCCATTGCGATTAGATGTCAAAACGAATAAATGAATTTGGGAATGAGTCTGGAATCGAAACTAATGAGTGTTAATTTTCATGACTTTTGAAAAAACGAAAGTAAAAATATTACTAACATAAATGAAAGAAACGATTAAATTAATCCACTTTTGATATCATAACTTAATTTTTAAACAACTGTATTTCACATATTTTATTAATAAATACAATTTAATTCCCTTTTTCAATAAATGGATGATAACAATTAATTGATATGTGATTATTCGTTAGATTTATTGGACTTTATTTTGATTTCTCAATGACAATTTTTTATGAATTTTATTTCTGGGAAAAATTGTTATTTTTTTATGCTATACGTAAAGTTGTAACGTAATTTCTCTTAAAATGTCTGTTTCTGACAGTGGTTATTTGCGTTAAATTATATTATATTTATTTTGTGTCTGTAATGAATTATACGAAAATATGACAGATTTTTCTCAAATAAAGTGACAGATTTCCAGGAATGAATTATGAATATAATTAACCAATATATTTATTCTTGATCAGTTTAATTATGTACTAGTTTCGTTTTGACATTTTCATTTCATCGTTTATAATTAATGGAAACTGTAATTAGATCTGATCACTTTACAGATACAGACTCGAATCACAGTGTTCGGGAACTCTGCTCGCTTCAAGAATAGTAGTTTGTGTGATTTTTTCAATTCTTTAAAAATTGGCATTTATACGTAATCGTTGATAAAAATAAATACATCGAATTCCTCCTTTTTAACATTTCTGTAATATAATATTTTAAATAAAATAAGAATTCTTTTTAAAAAAATATTTTTTTGCCTACTGCATTGTTTTCACCTACGCCAACAATTTGAAAAACATTAGAACAGATGAAAAGAATGCCGATTTCAATATTTTATAACTTTGTTACTAATGGTAATTTGAAGAGTCCTTTTAATGAAATGGCATCGTTTTATCTTTAGTAGTTGTGAATGTATACAAGATCTCTTAGTGCAAATCAAAGTTTAAAAAAAAAGTAGTAACAGATATCTGTAAAAAAATTAAGAAATAAATAATAAAACAATTAAATCGTCCTTGGCGATTTAACCATAAAACCATAAAGTGGGTGTTAGGATTTATTTATTGCTTGCATAAACAATAAAAAATTAATATTTAATGTGCTTTGCAAGCTACATGACATAAATTTATCTTTACTTAATGAATATTAAGTATTTATTTTCTAAGAGCGGTATCAAGAGAGACACATCTCCAATAATATATAAAATAAGCCATCCCACTAAGATAGTGGCCAACCTTTTCTTTCCAAGTGCTCACTGAAGAGCTGATCCCACTGACACATGGACTTGTTTTGGATGGGTGGACAAAATGTTATGTTCAACATTATGGGTGAAAACGAGTATTTGTTTCACTCACAGATTAATTAGAAGTCAAATAAACTGACATGATCTCAACTGAAACGAAAGAAACAATTAAATTTTCTTTTTGTTGATTGCCACTTTTAACATCCTGTAACTCACAACTGTATAAACCAAATAAAAAAACAGCAAAATATTTTCTTTGAGTTCAAAACGTCACCTTTCCAGTAAATATAAATCTGAAATAGTTTGATCGATACATAAAGAGGTATCGATATCATCTATCGAAAAAGTGTAATGTGGATTTCTTCCTCCGACAGAATAAGACACATTATATTCAATAAATTTGAAATAGGATTTAATATATGAATATTCTTTTGTAAAAAAATTATTATGTAATGTGTAAATAGACAAATTAATTTTTCTTACTAAACGAAATTAGTTTTTCTAAAAACAATGTTTAAAAAGCTGAATATTAGCCGAACACTCTTTTCCTTCATTAAGCTATTCAAAATAATCTAAAATCAATTTCATGAAGTCAGCTACCCGTGACACCAGAAGTTACCAATGATCAATGACTTCGAGTAATTTATTTTGCATAACACAAGTATTCTCATGCAACTGAAAAAAGTAGCACACATGTACAACTTTTAACCAGTTAGTTACACATTTCACCGTTAGACGTCGCCATTGTCCATGGCAAGCAAACTGACTACATCATGAATTAATAAATCATACTGAAACACAAACTAAAATTATATTTTTCACAGTGTCTCCCCCGAGAGGATTATACTTGCTTAAAATTATTTCAATTGGATGAGATTATTAACATCAGTCGTTGGGAATGAGAATATTTGAAACCTTTGATGTCCTTCACGAGGTGGCGCTGTTACACAAACTCATTATACAAATAGCTTATTATGAACTACATATGTGACAGATTTGCTTTTAAAACTAAAGATTAAGATCTTGGTTAACATCTTGAATTATAAAATGAACAAATACTGAATTTTATTTATTTATGTGATAGTGGGATTTTTTTATTCAGTGAAATAAATAATTCACACTAAATAAGAAGTTCAGGGATATTATTAAAGTCTGTTCCTCAAACTCCCTCTCATTATTTGTTCTGCCAAAAATGTAATGAACAGAAGAACTTATAAGTTGAGAAGCTTTCTGTCAAGATTTTAATATTTGTTTTGATAGAACTTGTTAAAACAATTCGGGATGATGCTAAGAGCAATAAAGCTGAGCAAGTCGGTTTTTAAAAATTGATGTTATTGCACAGCAATTATAGAAAATAACTAACTGTATGTTCTGCCTAATAATTGTATATTTTACACAACAAGAGTTTCGTTGAATCTCATTTTTTTTTCTAATGGCGGGCACTTAGGTGATCAACCCTTTAATACTACAAGGCCGGAAACTGCTACTCATTTATCATTACCTGGTGGGTACTTGTGGACCAACTCACGGAGGCGAGTAGCATTCCCCACGTCACACCACCACAAACCCGTGTATAGGGGGGCCACATACATCATATCTCTAAAGGACAAGAAACAGAGAGAAAGTACATCCATGCTCAAGCTGGGATTCGAACCTGCCCATCCAGAGTCCGGTACGCCAACCATTAGACTGGGTATGCGGCATTACTGTAAGATGTCTACTCACAAAACTAACGAAATGTTCACTTTTATTGTGTGAAGCTTTGGTTAAGTTTTTGTTCGTGTGATGGGTTTTATTTGATTTGCTGAAGAAGGAAATGGTAGAAATTCCCCTGTTTGTATCACTGAAGCATAGAAACTACATGCCATGGGTGCTACTCCTGAAAGGCACCAACACACAGTTACTGGACGTCATTTAGAAGCAATCCTTTGATACCCAGTGTTATCACTTCACTTGAAGGACAACCACGATCCGTTTCATATGCTCCAGCTACTTTTAATGAAAGCGACGCCCCAACCAGCCAGGTGACCTCTTCTTAGAGTTGCAGTGCGTCTTAGAAACAATGCGCATTCATTACGAACATTCCGGAGCATATATTAGCAAGTGTTCGTAATATTGTGACTCAACAATATTTTTATCACTGTGCTGTATTATACTGTAACTGCACAATATTCACGAAATAAATACTGAGTTTACACCATTACATTCTACATTTGATATGAAAATTTCACTTTACAGTGCAATTAAATTTAACGGAATAAAAATTGCGTTCAGATATAGTAAATTCTTGCACTTCATTAATTGCTACGCATTATATACAGCATTATATATCCAATATTTATCTAAACATCGCTATAAATATTTAAATATTTTATCTGTCTATAAAATATACAACCGCACAACACACATATGCAACATAGTTAAGGGATCTACAATTATTTATTAAACGATCGTTGTGTCGACTACACTGTCTAGTGGTCAGCATATCTGACTGCGGATAGGGAGGTCCTGGGTTCGATTCTCAGTTCGGGAATAGATGTACTTTCTCTCTCTCCTGTCTTTGTCCGCCCAACCTGTCTAGTGATTAGCGTACCTGACTACAGATGGGTGGGACCTGGGTTCGAATCCTGGCTCGGGCATGGATGTACTTTCTCTCTCTCTTGCCTTTGTCCTTTCTTTGTGTGTGTATGAATGGTTGCCTACCCTATAAACGGGTACCTATGGCATGTGTGTACTGAGGAAGTCGGACTCCACACCAAATATGGTTCAGTTGGAAAAGTGGAGCAGCGCACCCCATATTGCCAATCTGGCTGGCACTCGATAAAAAATAAATAAATAAAAAAAGCATAAACGGTCGTTGTAATTTTTTTAGTGAAACAAATTTAAAAAATATGGACAATGATTACTCTTTATGAAATGATTATCTGTTTCCAAACCTAAAATGACCTGTAAATTTCAAGTTTATTGAACAAAGATGTATGTTATAAAAGAACAGTTAAAATAAGCACACCCATTACCGTAGAAACTACAAATTGCGACACGCAAAATCATCCCGTCGTAATATTACGCATTCATTACGATAAATTGTTTATATTCGTATATTATGCTTTGGCAACAAAATGTGTGTGGAGCCCATATTTTTTGAGACAACAATGAGCAATGAAGTCGATTTGGGAATCCTAGAGGCATATTTTCCAGAAGATGAGCTTCCGTTTTGTTACCTTCAGCTGGACGTGACACAAATCAGACCGTGATTGTCCCGTGTACATTCACCAGAGAGAATAAACAGCGAAAGCTTGTGGTATCCTTTGTCGTTTGAACAGTCTATTTATGGGGCTGTTAAAAAAAAGAGAATACAAAACAAATTCCAGGCGATTGAAAACCTCAAAACAAGGATATCATCAATAGATTGACACAAGCACTGACAACGACATTTATGTTGTTGTTGTTACTCAGACGTTAGATAGAGCATCTTCCGTTTTTGAACAGATCACTCTCCTACGGATGGATGTACGACTTTGAATCATAAATGGCAGCACCATCTGGGTCTTCCAATTTAGAGATTGAGGCCAGAGAAGACCTATGGCCTAACATCCCCTGAGGCATTACATTGTGACCCGACATATTTTACCTGCCCATTAAGGAACGGATCTTCGGCTAAGCCGGGATTCCCTCCTTCCGGTAACGATGCCCTGACCAACCAAGCCCATAACATATTAACTTTAAGGAAACAGATGAATTAGTGTGGCTTGATTTTTATAACAAAGAATAAAAGATGTATATACATCTTTTATTCTGTACGTTCATTTCGGAATAATTTTTAATACATAACAGTTATAGATCACTTAGAAAAAGCATCCTGTACAGAAAAGAAACATGATTTCCAATTCTAAGACATCTTACAAAGATATTTGTAGCTGTCAAATGCTAATTAACGAATACATTTCTTATCACTAGTGCCAAAACCAACTTCAAAGAATATAGACTGGCACCAATCAACCCCAGAGGTATAAATTTGGAATGGGAACAGCCACGTCATATTTTATGCGCCCTAGTCGCCATTAGAAACCACGATGGAGCTTCGAATAAGGTTGGATTTCAACTCACGGTAACGAGAACGACGCTCTAACCAACAGGTCCCCCCAGGGTATTTATAAATGTTCTCAAGTGTGCTCATATATATAATGATGTCGATGGAAGACTCTTTCATCCCTTATAACGCTCATATTTAATACATTACTGTATTCGTTGACTTCGCGTGTCGCTATCTGTCAAACACAATAAGAGAATTTCATACAACAAAAAGAATTTCAGGTCCATTCCCCACATACTTTTATGTTGTGTTGGTACGATCCAGAAATGCGTAGCCTATTAAAACCATCTCTTATATACCAAAATAAATTTCAATTTTCCAAGGATTTCTTTTGAGCTATCATCGCAAATGTATATTATTTAAAACAGCATTTTGTTCTTTTATATGTATTTGTGGAAATTTCATGGATTCTTTCTAATGTTTTTTTCAGTAAAATGTTGAAAACTACCTCGAAATATTTTCGCTTCCGTGTTCTTCAGTGTGTGAAAGAGACCCTGCTTTCAAGGAACAAGCCAAGCTGTTTCGTCCTCAATGAAAGGCCCTTCACCACGAAGTCAGAGAAGGCGCCGCCGCGCACCCTTATAACAGGTGGTTCTTTCTTTAACCGTGAAACTTATAATATTTGCTATTAATTGAAAGCAAAATTTTGAAAATGTATTATTTATCTGATTGGAGTATCGTTCTAAAACAATTTATATATATTTTATAGGAAGTTTGGGTCAACTGGGAACAGGACTCGCGAAGAAATTAAGGTAAAGTTAATGTGTATTTATACACTGGTTACCAAAATTTGAAAGAAAAAGTCACAAAGATAGTGATAACTACCTAAAAATAAGTCAATCTATATGAAATTTGAATATTTTGGTAAGTTAATGGAGCTGAACAGTATGACATTATGCAAAATACTGGTGCTGTCGACGAAATACGTCGTTTGCGAGGATCTCTCAGACAGTGGTGTTGTCGAGCCGGAACGCTCCGGATAGTCGTTACGGTACTTCCTTTTTGGACAGGAACGCGTTCCGGAACCAAAGATGATTTCTGATAACGAGAATTAGCTGACGTATTGAAAAAAAATTTAAAAAGAATTGATTTTTTTTCTTATTTTTGACGAATTTTCATATGAATTATTATAAACCATTAGTGTTTTCATGTATTGTTAAAAATATTTATGCAATATTCTTTGAGTATCTACTATGGGTATTTTATAATTTGTTAACTAATTTTTATTAAACGTTCCTATTATTGTAATAAATATATATATATATATATATATACATACATATATATACACAAAATAGGTTTCGTAATGATTTTCGTTTCCTTTCCTTTTCATGCTATATACAGAGCCGATCCTGGCGACAGGCAAAAATTGGAGGAAATCTCCCGCCCCCCCCCCCGTCGTCAAATTTGAGACATGAGACCTTAAAAAAAAAACGTCGCCGAAAGGATTATTATAGAAAATATCCATCCCCCGTCGTTAAATTCGGGACATGAGACCGCACAGCACTGCTGCCTACCCAGGATCGGGCCAGTCTATATACCGTATTTTTCGCCGTGTAAGACGCACTTTTTCTCCCCAAAATCGGGGGGGGGGGGAAGTGCCTGCGTCTTATACGGCAAATACAAAAGCCCACCATGGCAAGGAATACGAATCAAAGATTCTGTCTTCAGGGCCGGCGCTAGCAGCTTCGCCGCCCCGGGCAAAGAGGTAAAATGCCGCCCCTTTATAACAAAAATTAAAAGAGATAAATTAAACCCTTTCCACAATTAATGGTAAAATAAAACGAGTAAAAGAATTGCAATCATCAGCTATGTTGAAGTTTTGATTAGCAAAATAATACTAGTTTATTTATTTATGTTTTTGGCACTAAATTAAAATTAGGATTGCGCAGAAAAAAAGGAAAGAGTCATTTCTGGTGCATAATTATAAAATACAGAACAGATATTTCAAAAAAGTAAAACAAATTATAAAACCACTAAATATTAAAACTTTATTACATATTAAAAATACATTTAATCCGAGAGTTGAAATTAAAATTGTTTTTTTCTCACTTTTAATTCGGAAATTGTTTTATAATTTCTTTAACATTAATTTTTTCAGCCAGGTCTTGTTCGACGGCTATTGTTGTAAAGCCGTTTAGTCGATCCTCGGTAGTTGTGGAGCATAAAAAATTTTTAATTAATTTTAATTTGGAGAAACTCTTTTCTCCACTTCCCACACTTATATGGAGAGTCAGCAATATTCTTAAAACTATACCAAGATTGGGAGCAAAATCCAGGTTCGATATGAATTTTAAAATCTCAACTGGACTTTCTTTTTTGTTTAGCAAAGCCAAAACAGCTACTATCTCGCCTGCCATGTCAAGCGCGTTTATATCGGATGAATTCCCATCAGTCAACACTGTTTCTAAATCGTTACAATACTTTATATGTCGTTTTGAGGAATAACTTTTCAATCAGAAATATTGTATAAAAATTGGAAATAGTTGCTGTAGGTACTGATCAAATCAAACTTGAAATCGAGTGCATTGATGGCTTTATCTAATGTAAATAAATAAAATTCTGCCTTATATTTCAAAGCAGGATCTTCTATTGCAGTGCTCCGCAACGTTTTTTTATTCGTGGCACACCAAAAGCTTTTTCTGGTTTTCACGGTACACCAAATTTAATAGGTATAAATATAATAAAACAACACGTATACACATCAGAAAATAATACATTAATTAATATTTTAATTCGTTTTATTTTACATATTTACGGTATTATATGTACATAACATATATAATTAATTACAAAACTACAATAATACAAAAAAATAGGCCAAAAGGGTAATTAATGTGATACTTGAGCTTGTTTCAAGGAACACAAGTATTTTATATTGGGCTCGATATTTGATAGTGCAACTCGAAGTTCTTGATCTAGATTTTTTAAGCAAGACCGCTTATCAATTTTAATTAAAACAAGTGTCGAAAAGCTTTGTTCGCATGAATATGTTGTTGAAAAGGGGATTAAAATTGAAATAGCCTGTTTTGAAATTTGAGGATATTCATTCTTAGCCGAAATCCAGAAAACATCCAATGGAACTTCTCCAAAATGTAGTTTTAACGTCCCGTCGTTACTCAGTTCAATAAACTCTTCTTTAAATTTAAGAGAAAATGCATCAACAGATTTTTTTGCATTAGTTGCAAAAGGATTGCGAATCCAATCATATTCTTCACTTTTAATCGAATGAAAATAGTAGTCGAATTTATTTTCCAGTGTTGTTAAATGGGATTGGGCCAGATCGATAATTAATTGCCTATTTTCAATTATTGTATTATGAACCCTTTGAAACGGTTGTAAAGAGTTGTTACTTAGTTCATTCTGCCAAAGTTCCAGTTTATTTTTGAACCCTTGCAATTTGTCGGAACAGGTTAATAAGTTTTCATTCGGACCTTGCATTTTTCTATTAAGTTCATTAAGATGGTCGAAAATGTCAGCCATATATGCAAGTTTGGCGATCCAACTGTTATCATCTTCGAAGTGCTGGCCGAGTTCGGGCATATTTTGATTTAGTAAAAGTGATGCACTTCACAGCGAAGTTCAAACAATCTAGCCAACACTTTTCCTCGGGATAACCAACGTACTTCAGTATAAAATAATAAAGATTTATGTTCTGAACCCATTTCTTCACAAAGCATTTCGAAAATTCTTGTATTTAAAGCTCTTGATTTAATAAAATTTATAATTTTGATGCATTCATTCATAGTTTTTAAAAGTTGTTCTGGTAAATTCTTCACCATCAATACTTCCCGATGTATGCAGCAATGTGTAAATTGTATTGCCGGATTTTGTTGTTTTACATAGGCAACAAAACCCTTTATGTTACCAGTCATTGCTGCGGCGCCATCAGTACAAATACTCATGCAGTTACTCCATTGTAGATTATGTATTTTGAAGAAATCATCAGTTACTCGAAAAATATCCTCTCCAGTAGTTCGTTCGGAAAGTTTTTTACAAAATAAAAAATTTTCTTTTATGCAATCTTCGTCAACAAAACGTACAATTGCAATTAATTGTGCTTGATTTTTAATATCCGTTGACTCGTCAATTTGAAGAGCAAAATTGTTAGCTGCGATCAATTTCAAAATAAGCGTGTTCAAAATATCTGTTGACATGTCGCCAATACGTCTTTTAATAGTTTCAGCTGATAGTGAAACCTTACTCACTTCCTGAACCTCTTTAGGTCCAAGCATAACTCGCACAATTTCCATACATGCTGGTTTAATAAGTTTTTCTCCAATAGTATGAGGTTTCTTTTCACGAGCTATTAATTTTGCAATGTAATAGCAGCTAGCTTCTAATGCTTTATCGGAAACAGATACGGTCGACATCATAAATTTTTTTGTTTTAAATTTTGAGCCAAAAACCTTTGAAAATATGATATATCCTTTTTAGCACAATTCGGATGTTTTGAAGTTAGATGGCGATTTAGTTTACTGGGCACCATTGAGTCGTTTGTTAATTGTTCGTTGCAAATTACACATAATGGTTTCGGAGCCGCTTCATCGCCGCACCAATAAAAGCCATAACGAATGTAGTCTTCGGAGTATTTTCTATTCACAATCTTTCTTTTCTTAGCAATACTGCTTGTGCAAGGTTCATCATCTTCTGCCCGAGAAGTAGATTGTTTTCCAAATAAAAATTTATCCATATTGAAATGGGCACAAAAATAAATCACGTTAATAACAAACACGAATGGTTAATTTATAAACTTCTGCGATTTAATTTATAGGGGTAAGAAGTGATCTGGTTGTATGTGTCCAGTAGAAATTCGTATCTAACACTGACAATATTATATTAGGTTCGTTCTAAATCCTAAACAACGCTGTCTGCTGACTATTGAATTCTGCGCAATCACTATTTTTCAGGAACAGTCGATATAAACATTGTGCAGGTGGTTAGGAGCGTTTCTATTGGTTGTGATGACATTTTTAGCTAGAGCCGTATTCGCAAATTTAATCTACAGAGTCCATCTTCTATTTACTTCTATTGACATCCATTTCTTCCATTGTATGAATACATTATAGCAAGTGCTAAACAATTGTTATTTTATTTATGGTTTTGCATTGAAATATAGTAAGTATATACAATTCGTTTTTATAAATTGTAAATTTGTATTAGAGTACATTGCATTAAAATAAATATGTTGTGTAATTTCAAGCGGCGGCACACCTGTGTTTCAGCGGCGGCACACCGGTGTGCCGTGGCACACCGGTTGCGGAGCACTGTTCTATTGGATCATCTTTTGCCTCATAATCGAAATTAACATTCCTTCTTCGAACTCTATGACGTGGCTTGGTGAGCTCAAAATTAGCTGGTATGTTAATTTCGTCTGCGAGTTCTCGAGCATCGCAAAGCATTTCATTAAAAGCTCTGTCCGATCTAAGATCCTTGAAAAAATCTTTACAAATTTTCAAGAGCTCCATAGCAGATGGTAAATCATAGTCTTTTGTCTGCAAGAACTTACTTATAGGATTGATACAATTTAAGATTTTGTACCAATTTACAATGCAGCATAAGAATTTAAATTGTTTAACACAACTTAATAGTCCAGAAGCCTCAACTCTTATAGAGTTGTCAACCTCCGAGTTAATACAAACAGCAAGTAAAGCATCGTATATCCCTCCTAATTGATACCTTAGTGGTTTTAATGCATCTATTCGGCTTTCCTAACGAGTATCACTTAAAGATTTCAAAGTAAGTCCGGAAACATATTTTAATAATATGGTCCATCGAAAAGTTGATGAGGAAAAAAACAGATTTATTTTTTGTACTATATTAAAAAAATTGGTAGCTTCGAAGGATGCTTTTGCCACGTCATTAACAACCAAGTTTAATGAGTGGCTGTTACATGGAAGGTAAAATGCTCTTGGATTTAACGCATTCATTCTAGATTGTACTCCCGATTTACTGCCTCTCATGTTGGCCCCATTATCGTAAACCTGGGATTTCATATCCTGCAAATTCAATCCCAATGTTTCAAGTCTTTTAAGTATTAGAGCTAGAAGTTTATATCCAGTCGATCTTTCAACCGGAAGAAAGCCTAAAAAGCTTTCATTAATTTTAATGGAAACCTCCTTGGGATTGGACTTGTCAATGGATACATACCTTACTAAAACTGTCATTTGCTCGATCTTGCTGATATCAGGAGTGCAATCTAGAATTATTGAATAATATTTAGCTTTTTTAATATCAGTAATAATATGAGATGTTATATTTTCAGCTAAAAGAATAATCAATTTATTTTAATTTAGCTTCTTCTTTTTTAATCACTCTGCGGATATGCTCTTCCATTACTGGATCAAACTGAGCAAGTAATTGAATAATTTGTAAAAAATTACCGTTACCGAAATCGTAAAGTTTGTCACTGTATTCTTTGACTTAATTCAATCCAAGACTTTTGACTTTCGAAATGATTTTTAGAGGTTTCATGTTGATTTAAAGTCTTAGCGAGGTGCTTCCAATCTTTAAAACCTCCAATAGAAAGGGAACTTGAAGTAGAACCAAAAAGAAACAAATTTTTGCTGTATGTTTAAAAAACACCCTGTATATATACAGGGTGTTAGGGGTTTGATTCCAAATATCTTAATGCATAAAAATGTGATTTGTTTTAAACAAAAATGTTTAGTATATCTTGGGTCAAAACTCAATTATTTTAGAAAGAGAAAATGTTTCAAAGTTTGAGAAATTTAATTTTAGGGCCAATTTGCCGCCCTCTAAGGTTGCCGCCCCGGGCAGGGGCCCGGCTTGCCCACCCCTAGTGCCGGCCCTGCTGTCTTTTTATAAGTTTGTTATTGATGCGAGGAAGAAGAATAACTTTGAAATGAGCCAGATTGGGAACATGGGTGAAGTCCCGCTAGCGTTTGATGTGCCATCTAACAGAACCGTAGATAACAAAGGAGCCAAAAGCCTAACTGCAAAAACTTCAGGGCATGAGAAAACCCACTACTCGGTTGTGCTGTCCTGCTGTGCAGATGGTACCAAACTGCCGCAAATGTTAATCTTTAAAAGGAAAACATTCCCAAAAGAAACAATTCCACGAGGAGTCATCGTGCATGTTATACAGTTGATATAAAATATTTTACTACAGAATTTGGTTCATAATCTTTTTTTTTTTTTCTACATTTGCCTCCTTTAGAATTGGGTGCGTCTTATATGGCGAAAAATACGGTAATTATATATACGCGTTCCGGTAAAAAAAATTAGCACAACACCACTGCTCTCAGAGTAGTGTGTCAAACTGTCGCTGTGTGTCTGAGATTATAAATCTGGTGCAGCGAAATTGTAAAAATGGCTTCAGGCATCATTTGACCTAACAATTTCGATGGGAGGCTACATACAGGATAAAGTCAGACAGAAGTGGCTGAATGTGAGTCCATCTGTGATTCCTAGACCAAGGCATCCAGGAGGTTTAGCCAAGGACGGCCCCCGCTACTATGAGTGCCAATTACCGATATACGCACGAAGGAATAGAAGTGCAACACAGGTTGAACTTAGATACTCCCTTGCTGCAAACTCCGGAAGGTTGGTATCCAGATCATCCATGGTTCACGAACGTAGTCTTAATGTAAGGAAACCAGTTATTTTTGTCGCCCTCACGTCATGCCATAGGCGAGAACGTTTGCGATAGGCACGTCAACACTGGACGCATGCTCAATGAAGAGCTGTTCCCTAAATGGATGAGTCCAGGTTTAGCCTCGAAAGCGATAGTAGGTGCATTTTCATTTGGAGAGAACCTGAAACTTATTTTCATCCATCAAATTTCCTTGAAAAAGATGCATAAGGATCAGGCAAAATCTGTGTTTGGGCTGGTATCTCTTTGGGTGGGCGCACAGACCTCCAGATCTTTTCCCGTGCAAATGTTAATGATCACACCAACAAAGTTGACATCATTGCTTATTGTGAGCATTTACGCCGAGGCAATATGTGATGCTTCTTGCTACAGGATAATGCGAGACCCCACAGGCCTCGCACCGTGGATGCTTATCTTGAGCAAGAAACAAATGAATACATGCTGTTGCCAGTTCGATCACCGGACCTTAACCCAATCAAGCATGTTTGGGATGCTCTAGGACGACGTGTAGCTACTCTCAATCTCCCTCCTATAATCCTAGTCATGCTTTCAACTGCTTTGGAAGGACAATGGCTCGCTCTTCCAACACAATTAATAGACAGCAGCATAGATCGTTGCATGTGCTGTATTACTTCTCGGGGGGATCATATTTTTTATTACAGTACTTTTCCCATACCAAACTTACACCTCTCATTTGTTCATTGTATACATATGCTAATTTTACATAGCATCATAATTATCTGGTAATTTTTTTATGCCTTCTTGTCTGTTGTAAAATATGTGTAGGTTTCATTATAAAACTCACTACTAATTCTTTGCGATATCGTCATTTTTGTGAGCTTTCCTTAATTTATGATAACCAGTGTACGTGAATATATAATATATATGTGTGTGTTTGTTTGTAAAGATAATTTATACTCATGTTATAACTAAAATCACAATTTATGATTTTTTTATTAATTCAATATATTTTAAAATCAAAATTTTTTATGTGTAAATAACGCTATTCATATATTAACAGCATGTGAGTGTTGTTTAATTTAAAAGTAATGTAAAACATTTAGGGAACTATAAATGTGTGTAAGCTGATCAATCAAAATACAATGTGTGTTTTCTTTAACCTGAAATAATTTCAAACGAAAAACAAAAGCAAATTAATACGCAAAATTAATTTTTTCACTTTTATCATCCAAAATAAGAACTAGAAATAATTTCATTTAGAAATATAAAATTTACCTCAATAAAATGTCCTTTTTTATTGCAGAAAACTCAACTACTCCTGGATAAAATTCAAAAATAGATTTATTACTAAAGTCTTTTGGTTTTACCCCTTTGAAAATCTACGGTTTTTCGAAAATTGAGAGGTCTTCGAGAGTATTATGATCCCATTTGCTCTATAACTCCAATTTCCTACAAAAAGCATAAACTTCATCACCCATTTTCAATAATGTATGTGATTCTCGGAGTTGAAGATTCAGGTAATTTAATTTCTCGAATATGTCGTCCAATTAGCTCAATTTCATCATCACAAACTATCAAGAAAATTCTCAGCTTCCGGTCTGTTTTTCTTATTTAGAAAAACAGCGATTCCTTCTATTAATTCATAAACACATTGCAAACATTTTATCTGTTATGATCTCGCATCGATATAAAAAGTATAATAAATGGATTGCGCCCATGTCTTTACAAAGTGTGGAAAAAATTCTTGATTTTATAAGTCTCATTTTTATAATTTATTACGGTTACAACCTTAATTAACACAATGTTCAGACCAAGACTAATTTTTTGGAAGCCAAAGCTTCTTTGTCGATCATGCTATGTGTCCAGACGCACTGATGATTTTTCTTTACAAGTACTTGTATAATCATCCAGACAAATACCATCAATGCATATTCCGACATAATTTTTCCCATTCTTTATCTGCCTCGTTCATAAAATCATTTAAGATAGTAAATAATGCAGTGCTGTTACTTTGAATTCTATTGGTTTTCAGAAACGCTGTTCTTTTACTGATATATTAGGTTGGGGAAGAAGAAATCCATTATTTTTACGTGAACTTTATGCAACTTCTTTTGGATTCGCTTTGTAAAAAGGTTTAAAACAGCTTTCATGTAGATTTTTAGGTCTTGCGCGTTACGACTGCTGACATGCGGTCAACTTCGATCATTTTTGATATTTTATAGACATTTTCGACGATGCTGTACCCACATGCGAGGTGCATCTCTAACATCAAAAATACCCGAACGGAATCGACGAAACAAAAATTGTACGTAACTGGTTGTTACAGTCGATAAACACCTTTCACAATTTTAGCCACCCGGCTATCTTTTTCGCCGTTACAAGAGAAAAACGAAAATGTATCGAATTTTCTGTTTGTTGTCTTCCATTTTTAAAACCTTGTACTCGTAACTGAATGAATTAAACAAAAATCAGCAAGAGGATATTTTAGTGTCCAATGTCACCTTTCCAACGAGCATAAATATGAAATTGTTTGATAGATACCTCACGAGATATCGATCACTACCGACGTCTACCGAAAAAATAATGGATTACTTTTTCCCCAAAGTAATGTTATCACAAAATCGAACACTGGCAATGAAATGGGCATCTTTGTTACTTACTGTTGCCTCAGCAAACTATATTGAAAGCAGTTTGTCACGCGATTTCCGTACACTGCACCGAATTTCAGCTATATCACCAGTTCAACGGGCAACACTACCATTTTAAAGAGGACTGCAATTGTTTTGAAAAATTATCGCCAAACATAATTTTCTACTATCTCAATTGATGCTCGAAAATATGCTCTTCACCGATAGTGGGAAGCTTTTTACAGCAGGCTATTTTATCTTAATCTTTCGAGCAATTAAAGCTTTTCCATTCACTGTTTTCTCATAATTTTGCTTTTAATTAGAAGAATTCTCTTAGTTTGTTAACGTACTCACCGTGAAGCGTTTCTTATTGTTTAACTTTATTACGTTTCATGCTGTCTGATGCCAACATTTTTGTGCAAATGATACACACAAGCGCCTTCATTTTTCATTTACTTCAGAGAGAACTGTGGGTAATCCCACAGTTTAAGTATTTTTAAGAATATTTCTTTAATTTTATTTTCGGAATCTCGCACGTCTGTTGAAGCTTGACTATCTTTTAACGGTATCTTACGCCTACTTAAAATTTATCCATGATTCTGCATAATTTTCCTCTGTGAATATATAATAAAGCGAATTGAAATTAACACGAAAATATATAATATACACATTCACGATAGATTCGATAGTGATAGAAAAATCGACTCGAGTGAGTCTGTATGGAATTGAAACTGACTTCATCAAATGTTCTCCTTCTCCCTATGAGAAAATGCTTGATCACATCTGCGCATGCTCACCATTCCAAAATGTTCGACATAGTGGATGTAAGAGCAGTAAAAAGCACCATTTTGTTTAATCAGTGCTGAGGATAAGTGTTGCCAAATGTCAACAAATTTTTGCATTCCCGGCAATTTGTAAGATTAAAAATTAAGGTCGTAGTGTTGACTTAAAGCAGAAAAAAAAAACATTCATAATATATTATATACATTTTATTCTATGTATATGGGTGGCTATGAAAATTGTAATTGAAAATTAGGTCGCGAATACTGAAAAGTTGAGATACGCTGTCCTATTTTATTGTGTTGTTGTTACTTATTCCACTTGGCCGAGAACCTTGCTAGACCAAGTCCAAAAGACTGTTCACCGACAGAAAGACAATGCCATCGCTGGATTCTCCAAGATGAAATTCTTCTCTAGCCCCTTGCAGGATAGGAAATGTACCTGGTATAGATTGCTGATGTAGAAACAGGTTTGGTCTTTTGATCCTGAACAAACACCAATCCACGTGTATGACCACTGAACAGTCTTGTAATAGCGGTTTGTAGTTTCCTCTCGACCTTTAGCTCTAGGGCAGCCCTAGCATTATTTTGCTGATGCCAAGCATGATTAGGGAGAATCCGCCATGTCCTGTTATTTTCTATCTTTATTTTTGAGCAAACTTCATTATATGTAACTAGGTTTCAACCATCTATACTATAGATGGTTGAAACCTAGTTATATATTATAATAATCCTATAGATTCTATAGGATCATTAGGGATCTCTTTGCCCAATTCATCGGCCAGATCATTTAAGTAAAGGTCTATATTAGAGGTTATCCATTGGAGATGTATGATGTTTATTATCCGCTTGCCTTATTATCCCGAGTTATCTCGGGTTTGTATATATTGCAGTTAATTATTATCCCGAGAAAACTCGGGTGAAGCAAAATTTGTCAGTACGATTTGTTTTATCACGTTTTTACTCGGCCTGGAGGAAACGAAAGGAAATATTCTGTTTTAACATGCAATTTGCCTTTTCTTTAATTTCGCGGTTCTTTTCCGGGATTGGCCACATGTTTCTTTATGGTATAGTATACGACGGCTTGTGGATTAGTAATGTACAAAGGAGGATAGTTGTGTTGAAAAAAAGTAAAATAATGGTGGTGATGCCGTACGAAATGAGATCAGATACCAGCGTACGGAATGTCAGGTATCACTTTGTGTTTCCCTTGTTTCAAAAACTATCATACAAAGACTAATATTTAACTGTTTTGCCCGAGACAACTCGGGATTGTAAATTAATATTAAAACTATATATGCTTTCATAACTGTAAAAAATTAAAAATTGGACTTAAAAACTACATATTTTGTTTTGTTTCGTTTTCTTGTATTTAGTAATAAAATAAAAAAATGTGATGATTTTTTGCAATTTTTTTTTTAAAAAATTTGTAAGGGAAGCGTTTATACATGAATCAACCTTTGCTGCTGTTCTCTGTTAAATATAATATACTTTAATTTCATAAAAGTTGAATTTTTTATTAAAACTTTTAGTCAAATCTAGAATGCTATAAATATTACAAGTCGACAATTTAATTTATCCCAGAATATACATATTTTCACATCTGCGAGTGAAAGCTTCTCTCATTTCAGAGCTCGTTATGGAGCGGAGAACGTCATCATGTCGGATATCATAAAAGCTCCGCAAGAAATTTTAGATTCAGGTAAATAAATAATGAAATCATCCAAAATCTCACTTACACAATATTCTTTTGTATAATATATTCATTCTTTTTTAATTTTTCAGGGCCCTATATTTATGCAGATATCCTGGATTTCAAAAACCTGCAGAAGATAATCGTAGATCATCGCATAGACTCAGTGATACATTTCAGCGCTCTCCTTAGTGCAATTGGCGAAGACAACGTCCCGTTGGCTATGAGAGTCAACATCGAAGGTCTTCACAACGTGATGGAGCTCGCCAAGCAGTACAGGTTGAAATTATTCGTGCCAAGCACAATTGGCGCGTTCGGCCCAGATTCTCCAAGAAATCCAACTCCGGATTTGTGTGTGCAAAGACCACGTACCATATACGGAGTTTCCAAAGTACATGCTGAATTGCTAGGAGAGGTATATTTGCAATTCGATAATAACCGTACTTTTCGGTGTATAATACGCATTTTTTTCTTCGAAAATAGGTTTGAAAAAGGATAATACATATATCATTAATAAATAAAACCGTTTTTTAAAAGTTATAACAAAAAAAAGAAGAAAAAAAAAATAAAAAAAAGATCGCCAAAACCACCCTCAAGGCGTTCTGTGCGTTAAAATTTGCGCCTCCGTCTGTCTTCAATTGCCGAAAATAGAGTAAGTCTTGTTTCCCTGGCAACATGACGCGAATTATAATCTTATATTATACAAGGTAGAAGGTGGTGTGATATGCGAATGATTAGCTTTTCAGCGCATTCAGATAAAGCAGGCGCCAGTAGCGACACCTACATTGTGTCTAATGAGGAAATTGTTCAGCCGGTTCCTCATACACAAATTGAATTTGAAATTTGCTACCTTGTGAAACGTTGTGGTGATGCCTCGTGCAAGAAGGAGAAATGCGTACCAGCACGTTTCTGACTTTGATAAAGGTCGAATTGTAGCGTACCGGGATTGCGGTTTATCTTATCGCAGTACAGCTGCTCGCGTCGGTCGAGATCCAATGACTGTTAGCAGAATATGAAATCGATGGGTTCAGGACGGTAATACGGAACACCATGCGCGATCTCAACGGCCACCTATCACTAGCAGCCGAGAAGACAGGCATATTATCCGCATGGCCGTAATGGATCGTGCAACCACGTCACGAGCCGTGAGTCAAGAAACGGGGTCGTTTGGAAGACAACAAGTGTCTGCACGAACAGTTCGACGACGTTTGCAGCAGCATGGACTCTCAGCTCGGAGACCATGGCTGCGGCTTCCCTTGACGCTGCGTCATAGACAAGAGCGCCTTCAATGGTGTGATCAACGACGAACCTGGGCGCATGAATGGAGAGACGTCATCTTTTCAGATGAATCCAGGTTCTGTGTACAGCATCATGATGGTCGTATCCGTGTTTGGCGGCATCGTGGTGAACGCACACTGCATTCGTCATCGTCATACTGGTCCATCACCTGGCGAGATGGTATGGGGTGCCATTGGATACACGTCTCGGTCACCTCTTGTTCGCATTAACGGTGCTTTCAACAGTGCACGTTACATTTCTGGTGAGTTACGACCCGTGGCTCTACCTTTTATTCGAGCCCTGCGAAACCCTACGTTTCAGCAGGATAATGCCCAACCGCATGTTGCCGGTATTGTACGGATCTTCCTTGATACGGAACATGTTCGGCTGTTGCCCTGGCCAGCACGTTCTCCAGATCTTTCACCAATAGAAAACGTCTGGTCAATGGTTGCCGAGCGACTGGCTAGTCCCCAAACGCCAGTCACAACGGTTGATGAACTGTGGCATCGTGTTGAAGCTGCATGGGCATCTGTACCTGTACTTGCAATCCAATCTCTGTTTGACTCAATGCCCAGGCGTATAACTGCTGTTATTACTGCCAGAGGTGGTTGTTCTGGGTACCGATATCTCAGGATCTATCCAGCCAAATATTTTGAGAATTTAATCACTTGTTATTTCTAGTATAATACATCTGTCCAATAAATATCATTTTGTTATCTGCATGTCTTCCTGATGTAGCACTTTTAATGGCCAGTAGTCTATATATATATATAACTCAAATACAAGAAATGCAGGTTTGGTGTGTGGGGTTGCGGTGGTCTGGTTGGTTAGGGAGTCGTTCTCATTATTGGAAGGTAGTGAGTTCGAATCCCGACTTAACGGAAGAACCATCATGCTCACTAATGATAGCTGAGACATATGAAACATGTCATGTTCGCAATGTCCTCCATGTCCCCATCCCAAATTGATACTTTTGGGGTGTTAGGAGGCAGGCCTTGTATCTTGTCTGGCTTTCTATCTCTAAATTGGAGGGCCCAGATGGTGTTGCCATCTATGAGCCAAAGTCAAATATTCAGCCGCGTAGGAGCCTTCATCATTTAAAACCTGAAATCCTTAGTACTTGACTCCAAGGGTATCATTTCACTCGAAGAACATTGTCTACACGAGTTATGGAACGTGCTCCAGCTGCTTTGAGTGGCGGATCTTCGGTTAATTCGAACTTACTACCCTCTGATAAGTCACCCTAACCAATCAGGCCACCGCGGCCCCACATACTAAACCTGGATTATATTATTCTTCTATCATTTCTTGTGTTTTAGTTCTGTAAGATATATATTGCAAATAGTAGGAAAATTTCCGTGTTAGCTCAGGTTTTAATTGGTGTCGATTATTCTTAAATTCAAGCCTATAATCCACGGTATGTTTTCGTAGTTTATACAAAAACATTCCTAGAAATTTTCTATATACGAAAACATATCGTGGTTTTCGTTTATAAAAGATTCCTAGATAAAATTTACTTTGCTAATTGAAAAGTTCTCTTTTGTGAGCTAAAGACTGTAAACAGTACAAGGTGCAACAATATAGAATAGAATGTTTTTGTATGATGTGTTACTTACACAAAATTTCCTAAAACACTCTATTTTTATTCTTTAACACTCTATTTTTACACTTTATTTTTTAACAACTTATTTAAGTTTCAAAATAATCTTATTTCGTACATATGGTACAAATATATTACATTTTTTATTGTATTTTATAAGTATTATGATATTTTTATATTAATTTATATTTTATCCTTTAAATAAGTGAGTTTACAGATGCTAGTTTTTGTAAGTGTCTACACATTATTAGTTTTTATAATAAACTAATTAATTATAATTTATTAATGTTTTTATAAAAAATTATTAATTAATATAACATTAAAAAATATTGTAACGTATAAAATGTTTTTTCATAACTTTAATACTATAATAACATGAAGTATATTTAATTTGTATAGTTATAATATTATATATTATATTATAATATTAAAATAATGTTGTGTTATATAATAATATTTTTCATATTAAAACCTCAATAACGAAATTCAAACATAAAAAATTTCTCTCTTTATATTTCTGACTGTTCAATAAATTATTAAAGACTGAAGCATATTTTAAGAGCTCTTTTCCCTTTAAATTCTCCAAGACAATGCTGACTCATTGAACTCATTTTCAGTACTATCACTTCAAGTATGGATTGGACTTCCGATGTCTTCGTTTTCCAGGAGTGATATCAGGGGATACTGCTCCAGGAGGGGGAACAACCGGTGGGTAGTGACTTTTTTAAAGTTAATATATTTTAAATCGAATAATACCGTCAATCATTGTTTTTTTCTTTTTACAATTCTTTATCATATATTATACTATAACCGAATAGTCAGAGTTCTAATTTCCAATTCAAGTACATTCGACTCCCACTTTGAATATTATTTTTTAATAATGGCGGGCACTGGGTGATTAACCCTTCCCCACAACAAGGCCAGAAATTGCTACTCATTTAGCGTTACCTAGTGGGCACCTGTCAAATAAGTCACGGAGCATTATCCACGTCACATCACCACAAACCCGTTTATACAGCGGGCCACATTCATACATCATCTCAGGAGAAAGGACAAGAAGCACAGTGAAAGTACATCCATACCCGAGCCTGGATTCGAATCCAGGTCCTCCCCATCCGCAGTCGGGTACGCTGAGCACTAGACAGAGTAGGCGAAACTTTCAATATAGATGTTTATATACACTACTGGCCATTAAAATTGCTACACCAGGAAGAAATGCAGATAACAAAATGATATTTATTGGACAAATATATTATACTAGAAATAACAAGTGATTATATTTTCAAAAAATTTGGCTGGATAAATTCTGAGAAATCAGTACCACCTCTGGCAGTAATAACAGCAGTTATACGCCTGGGCATTGAGTCAAACAGAGATTGGATTGCATGTACAGGTACAGATGCCCATGCAGCTTCAACACGATGCCACAGTTCATCAACCGTAACCATTGACCAGACGTTTTCTATTGGTGAAAGATCTGGAGAACGTGCTGGCCAGAGCAACAGCCGAACATGTACTGTATCAAGGAAGGTCCGTACAATATCGGCAACATGCGGTCGGGCATTATTCTGCTTAAACTTAGGGTTTCGCAGCGCTCGAATAAAGGGTAGAGCCACGGGTCGTAACACACCAGAAATGTAACGTGCACTGTTCAAAGCACCGACAAAGCGAACAAGAGGTGACCGAGACGTGTATCCAATGGCACCCCATACCATCTCGCCAGGTGGTGGGCCAGTATGACGATGACGAATGCACGCTGCCAGTGTGCGTTCACCACGATGCTGCCAAACACGGAAGCGACCAACATGATGCTGTACACAGAACCTGGATTCATCTGAAAAGATGACGTCTCACCATTCGTGCGCCCAGGTTCGTCGTTAATCACACCATTGAAGGCGCTCTTGTCTATGACGCAGCGTCAAGGGAAGCCGCAGCCACGGTCTCCGAGCTGAGAGTCCATGCTGCTGCAAACGTCGTTGAACTGTTCGTGCAAACACTTGTTGTCTTCCAAACGACCCCGTTTCTTGACTCACGGCTCGTGACGTGGATGCACGATCCATTACGGCCATGCGGATAATATGCCTGTCTTCTCGACTGCTAGTGATAGGTGGCCGTTGTGATCCCGCATGGCATTCCATATTACCGTCCTGAACCCATCGATTCCATATTCTGCTAACAGTCATTGGACCGACGCGAGCAGAAATACTGCGATAAGATAAATCACAATCCCGGTACTCTACAATTCGACCTTCATCAAAGTCAGAAACGTGCTGGTACGCATTTCTCCTTCTTACTCGAGGCATCACAACAACTTTTCACCAGGCAACAACGTTCAAATGCAATTTGTGTATGAGGAACCGGCTGAACAATTTCCTCATTTAAACACAATGTAGGTGTTGCTACTGGCGTATGCTTTGTCTGAATGCGTTGAGAAGCTAATCATTCGCATATCACAGCACCTTCTTCCTTTCGTATAAATTTCACGTCTGTAGCATGTCGTTTTCTTGGTGTAGCAATTTTAATGGCTAGTAGTGTAGTTCGGAAACAGCAAGACACGGCTGAAGGGGCATTGTGGAACACGCGGAGACGAAGGTGCCAGCTCAGATGTGACCTCGTCACCTAACTGCTGTTCAAAATCACGAGGCGATTGGTGATGGGCGAATCCTCCAAATCCATTAACCTAAAATAACAGTACGGGACTCACTTATTTAGCTATGTATTTATATATATATATATATGTCTTTATGTATGAATAACCTTTCTGGAGTTGGGTTCTGTCACCAATTATTGGTAAAAGTATGCAGTTAATAATACTTTATGTATAAAAATTATGCACAGAATTAATTTTTAACAGACTTGTAGTTAAAAAAAATCCAATAGTTTTGAGTATCAAAAGTTAAATTTTTTCTCTTTTCAAATAAATATGCATGTATTAGAATCAACAAAATTCTATATTCCATTATAAGCTATTATACAGACAAGAAAATTTTTTTCAATATTAAATATTGAATTAAATTGAAATAAATAATTTGCAAAGATAGCCAGCGCTGTTTTTATTCCAAGAACGGTTACAAATTGAAATGCAAACTTTTCTACAAATAGGAATTGAAAAATTTTCGACTCCCAACTTTGAGTATAGATGCTTTTAAGGTTTTGAAATCACCTCAAATCGCAGCTCACAGTTGTGCGACGTATGGAGAGATAGGTGCCAGCTCAAGTGTCCAATTGTCACCTGACCTTGATTCAGAATTACGAGGCGAGATTTCGTTAACCTGAAGATTCAGCCCAAGGCTCGCCGTTATGTATGTATGCCCAGAGTTATACTACAAACAAGAATAAATAACTCTTTCAAAGTAAAAGAAATATAATTTTTTTGAAGGTAATGTTTGTGTTATATGTAAGTATTGACATTCAGTACATTTTTAACGTGTTGCAGATTATGCCGTGTCCATCTTCCACGACGCGGTAAGGAAAGGCTCGTTCCAGTGCTACCTTGACAAGGACACGATGCTGCCCATGATGTACATAGAGGACTGCCTGCGGTCCCTCATCGAGATCATGGAAGCCCCCGAGGAATGCCTCACCCTCCGCACCTACAACGTGGGGGCCATCAGCTTCAACCCCGCACATCTGGAAGCTGCCCTCAAGAAGCACATCCCTCACTTGAAAGTGACTTATGCTCCAGACCATCGCCAGAAAATCGGTAAGCTATTACATTTTTTTTATGGAAAAATTATAAGTTACTGGATTTCAAGCATCAAAGATAAAAAAAAGGTTGAATCACCAAATTACAAGACCACATATTGAACCCTAGTCATGGAAAAATAAAAATAACAGTATTTTTAGAATGTAAAATATCACGTGCTTATGGTATTAATTATCCAGTATGGGAAAGTTTCCTTCCTCAAGATAACAGCAATGAATCGTTTCTTTAAAACAATTCATAAAGTAAAAATATTGAATTCAATCTCACAGGCTATTTTTATATTAGGCGGACATTTTGTTTTCCTTAATTTAAACTTGCGAATAAAAAACATTTTTTTTCTAATGGGTGACTGGACCCACCGCCCACAAGGCCGGAAACTGCTACTCATTCTAGCGTTACCTGGTGGGCACCGGTGAACCAAGTCACGGAAGTAAGATTAGCATTACCTACATCACACCACCACAATACCGTTTATAGGGCGGACCACACTCATTCATCATCTAGAAGAAAAGGAAACATCCATGCCGGGATTCGAACCCGGGATCAACAGCCTACGAGTCAGGAACGCTAATCACTCTGTCATAGTCCAACCCCCATTTTGAATATTTTTTTTAATAATGGCGGGCACTTGTGAACCAAGTCACGGAGGCGAGTAGCATTACCCATGTTTACCAGAAACTTAAGTTGCTGTAATAATGCGATTAAATTATGCATATAAATGTTGCGTAATTTAATGGATAATGTCCCCTTCTCGTATATCTTTTATGTAATGTTTAGCAAGCTGCTTTTACATATCTTGTTGTCCTTGGTAGTTTTAAAAAGATTATTTCCCCAACGGCCCCGCGGGAAATGTTATCATAATCATTGAAGGAATACCGTTTAAATTGTCATCACTCATTTCTCTCACTTTGACGCTTCTATTTTGAAAGTGGTAAATGAAGGTTTGAACATTTTCATTGGAAAGCTAAGACTTCTTTGGGTCGTCACTGTGGCAAAGTACCGCTAGTAAAACTCTGTCTCACATAGTTTCCCCGTTTTCTGTACCATAATTTCTTTTAAGCAATTTATTCATGACTATTGAATTAGTGAGGATTATTCGATAGAAATCGATTCCATTGCAGATATTGTTTGTTGCATTGTCAAAAGTTATTTCGAGCCTTTAAAATAGTTAATTTACTGCCGAATTGGTACACTGAAAATATTGCAGAATCATAATTTTCAGGCGGAATATGAATTATCGTAATTTTATTTTTATAATTTGGTTCACGTGAATTGACGCCGATTTCAACGGAATACAGAATTCAATCTTATTAAAATATGCAGATGTAGTTGATATTTGGTTTCGAATTACTTGCTCAGAATAAAAAAACTACGCATTTATGCCCATAAAAGCTTCTCTGTCCATTTCGTGACTTTTGTCAAATTCGGTTATTATTATAAATAAATATATAATAAAAAAATTAGAACTATCAGTTTTGAAACCTAATTTATCATTCAATTTATCTACTGAATTTTTTTTTCTTTATTTTATGTTGAATTATTAACCACGCTGCTCGGTCTAGAAAAAAACTTATATTAATATGTTAGTCTCTGAATAATTTAAAGTAAAAACTATGTTTCCTCTGGATATTACTTTCAAAGCGTTTGTAATTAATTTAAGCTGTAATTAAAGCGGATTGGCACTCACTATGAAGTTGTTTATGTGGGGAGGGTCACCGTTTCGGAATTCTGCTTTCGCTCGAAATGTCCCCCCCCCTTCCTTCTTTTAAAATGGTCATCTATGTATAACAGCTAAGATTAGATCAAAATGAGTTCGGCATCGAATTCGTAATTCATTGGCACATTACAACTTTTTGTTAAAAAATAACCACATTTATTTTGTTTCTTAAATTTTGAAAAAAGTAATATTCTTTATAGTGGCATTACAGCTCAGGGTGGACCTTGAGCATTCTGCCCAACATTCCTCCAGACAATTCTGACTTAGATTCTTCAATCAGAGACCATAGAGTTTTAAGTTTTACATCATCAAGACACCTTTTCATTGGTTTACTTCTTGGTATATAACACTCTGTTATCAGGTGATCTCTCGATGTGACCTCGTCATGAAAATCTCTACGCTTTGAGGAATCTTACTACATTTTTATAAGCTTCCAGTGTTGGTTCTAATTTTTCTACAATTATTATTATTTAACTTCTATAGACCAAACATTTTTCTAAGTATTTTCCCCTCAAATATTAAGTAAATTATTCATTTTTTTTGCGTCAGAATTAAAAGTATTGCTTGACCAAATGCAGCGAAGGTGTTTTCGCTTTTTCCAATAAGCCGCCGATTGGTAATGCTGTGAAACAGGGATAAAAGCAATTCGGAATTCACTCTTTAATTGTTTCTTCACTAAAGGGGATTTTCGGGCAATAGACCTCCATCATTTGTTTTTAATGTAATTTATATGGAAATGCAGCGAACGTGTTTTCACTTTTTCCAATAAGCCACCGATTGGAAATGCTGTGGAATAGGGATGAAAACAGCTCAAAATTCACTATTTAGTTATATCTACACTAAAGGGGATTTTCAGGCTATTTACACTTCCATCACTTGTTTTTAATGTAATTTATATGCAAGACTTCATGGCCAAAAGTGTTATAAACAAAGCTAAGTAAATAGTTAAATAACTAAAAAATTATTAAATATGGTTACGTTTTCTAATTGATTTTAGATTAAGTTATATATTTAAAGATAGAGAAGTTAGAAAATATAAAAGAAATGAAGTGAAAAAAATGTGGTATAATTCTTTCTTATTTTTCAGCTGATTCATGGCCTCAAGCCTTTGATGATCAAAACGCTCGAAGAGATTGGGGCTGGAAACATGAGTATGACATTGACAATATATGCGTAGCCATGCTAAAGACAGTAACACCATATTATTCTTAAGTTTAACAAGAAACAACCCTTTTCTATGTATATTAAAAAATGCTGACTCCATATCACAAGGAAACTCATTATTTCTAATTGTTAATGTAACATTGATAGTACCGTACATTAGTCTGTAAAATATTTTGTTTTACCCTGTAAAGATAAATAATGTCATGTATTCTGTATGACAACTGAATACTTTATATAATGTTAAATTAAGCAGAAAAATGCTGTTATCTGCCGATAATGTTAAATAATCAACATAATTACTATTTTCAAATTCGAAATAAATTCTAAATTTTTCATTGAAAGTTTCAGCCTTTGAATTTATAAACCAGTTTTAAATACATACCTGTTTATTACAGCAATTTTATATTATCTAGCTTCAACACATTTTTCATCGAGTTACTGTTCGCTTTATATTATTTACCCCGTAAGTTTTGCTGGAAAGTCGAGACCTGCAAAATATTCATGAATTCCTTTGACATGCTTCAGGAAAAGAAGTTGCCTGTCTCAGTTTCTTACTAAAAAACGAGATCTTACATTCTCTTCCTCCTCCCAAAGCCTGGTTAATTAGGGCGTCGTTCTCATTATCGTAAGGTAGTGAGTTCGAATCCCAACCCCATTGAAGGATTTTCATGTTCACTAATAGCGGTTGGGGCTTGTTCGTGGTGTCCTCTTCAAGTGAAGTGGTATCTCTGGGGGTGGCAAGTTAAGTATTGGTGAGTCTTAGGCCTTGTTTTTAAATTAGGAAGACTCTAAACATTCAGCTTATCTGCCTGGAAGGGTACCTGGAAGCACGCTGGTGCAATAATATTAGGTTGTTCGGAAAGTTATTTCGTTTTAAATGAAAATGAAAAACGTATAGAGAATAAATATTTTATTGAATTGTATATTTTCAATTCTAGTCCAATACCTTTTACCATATTTCTGGTCGTAGCATGATTTCATACTCATAGAATGGTTGGTTTACTCTAGCAAAAGACTAATTCAGGTGGGAAAAACGAAATGACTTTCCGAACAACCCAATATTTTCCCTTAAATAAATAAATAAAAAAAGAACTACAATGTATGTTAGTTTTTATGACCTCGTTGGGACTGGTAAAACATTCCTTTAATTCGAAGGTTTCTAAAATAGAAAAATAAATTGATAAACCTTAAAACAAATTCTTTAAACCAAACTGCTCTCACTTTTTAAATCAACTAGTTAGAAAAATTATTCAGTATGCACTATACTGAGGGTATTAACACATTGTTAGAACGCTTTCGATTAAGAATTTTAAAAAAGTAAATGTTTTAGAATAAAAATTTTTGGCAACAGCTTATTATTTGAAATGAGAAATATCATATGATTCTGTTATATTTATTCATCTTTCAAAATGTATTCTGAAAAGTAGTGGAAGAGGAATGGAAAGCAATACCCCTGGACGAAAAGCCCTTCTACCATGGAAATCACGATGCAGACTTATAGTCCAGAAAAAAAAAAGTTATCAGATCAAACATTTAAGAAATAGTTTTTACATTTTAAACATTAATTGAACGGCCCTAAAATCGTTCTAAAAATATGTTAATTTCAACAATTCCTAGTTCCACATTATTGATGAAAATCCAGGCAAAGTTTATATACATATATAATTTACTTTTCTTCTCTTTCAAAATTACATTTTTATATAAAAACTTCTTTTTTTTTTCAACATGGGAAAGAATTTTTCAACTATTTTCTGAAAAAAGCAAACCAGCCTTATTAGCTTATTTTTCCGTTGGTGGCAGTAGTGCATCCTTTTCTTGTTATGCGATATCTAAAAGTTCTTTTTTTTTTCATCCTCATTCAATATGCTCTCTCTATCATTTAATCATTCGATACTTTTTTCTTAATTTGTATCTAAATCCCCATTAGAAAAGTCTTGAAATGAAATTTCAGACAACAGTGAGTCTCTGTCGAAGTTCACGGATGAGTCACTCATTTTATCTCACGTTGTCAGCTAAAAGTACTTGATTTCTATTGTTAGGGTGGTTTCTTCAATAAAATCTGCATGTATGACTATTATCTATAGTATTATATTTTTATTTGGTTATTGGAGCGATGAAATTGAGTTTTGAAATTTAGAAGATTATCTCATATGTGCTATGATAATCTATGGATGTAATTTGTCGAAATCAAACTAATGTTAAACATAGGTTAAAAAGATAAAGATAAAACTCTTTAAGAATGATCAATTCATCATTTTTCGTGCTAATATGACCAAACGATTGTTTTTTATTTACTTATTTTTTATGCACTAAATATTCTTTGTTTATAATGTGGCAGTTTCATAAAAAACTAAATTCATATTTCAATGGAAAAGATACTTTAAAATTTTTACATTAATATTAACAAATTCATGTTCTGAAACACTAGTTTTAGATGCAGTTTCTGTAAAGTTAGGCATTTGGCCTTGATTCATTCTCAAGAATGGGGTAAAAAATTTTGCTTACCAGTTTTTATATTACTTGTAACAAAACAAAGTGTTTTTTTTTTTTTTTTTTTTTTTTTAAACATATTTCTAAATTTATTAACTTTCAAAAACGAAACTTTAATTATCTTCAAAAATTAAGAATTTTAAAAATGTGATAATCCAATGACTGAATTAAATTGTAAGTTCAGGAAAATCTAAATTAATGTTGTCTAAGGTTTGGATGTCACTTAACGTCATTTTTTTGCGCGTGAGAGCTAATTAGACTGGAACTTAACTTTAAGATTAGTAACACGAGGTATGAATCAAACACACAAAGTGTTCAGAGCACAAACTATTTTGATGTCTAATTCCATAATGAAGCTTAAGAATAAACATTTTTTTTAATAATGGCAGGAACTGGTTGATTAACCCTTCACCACAACAAGACCAGAAATTACTACTTGTCGGTGGGCACACCAGCACAAACCCAATTATAGGGCGGTCCACATTCATACATCATCTCAGGAAAGGACAAGAAACACAGAGAAAGTACATCTAAGACCGATCCGGTATCGAACACAGGTCCTCCTCATCTGTAGTCAGGTATGCTAACCACTAGACACAGTAGGTGGCTTAAGGGTAAAATGAGCAAGCACAACCGTAATAATAAACAATATTAATTTCTCTTATAAACAAAAATATTTCTTAACTAAGCAGATTATTTTGTTAAATTATGTAAATCTAAAACTCTGTTAAGAAACAGTCAGTTAATTTGTTCTGCCCAGTAAAAATACTTAATGAACATTTTGGTACGTAATTTTTCATTTCTTTTTTAATAAATAATTGACTAATATTCAATAAATGTAGAAATCAACAATGATTTAGCAATATATATTTATTTTATAGACATAGAATATATCACAGCAATAACAAAAATTTACAATATAAAGTAGACATATTACTTTGCAACATTAAAATACTTAAATGAAAAGTGTAAGAAATTAAATAAGATTCTGAAAATATCAAAGAGATCACACAGCATTATACAACATTAAAAAGTATTATTAAAAAAAATTATAAACATTTCAAAATAAGTTTGTTTAGATTATATATATAATTATTGTAATTAGTAAATGCTCTAATAACAATAAACAGTAAAAATTGTTGAATCAAAAGAATTTTGTTTCAACATTATTATTATAACTTAAAATGATTAAGCATAAACAATATGAATAGAGAAAGTAATTGGTACAAAATCTGTATCACATTTTTAAACAAAAATGTGAAATTATTTTTAGTTACTTTCATACACAAAAGTATTCATGTATAAAGGACGTACAGATTTCAAGCACATCAACTAATAAAAATGCTTAAAGAGATTTAAGCTTCAAATGCATAATTTACTTTTTTTAGTACATCTTTATTTTAAATCACACACCAAATTATTTAATAATGGTTTTATATGAAACTATTAAATTAAATCTACAATGTACAACAATATTTATCTATTTCACATATTACAACATAAATTGTAATACAACCCATCTTCAAACATTATCTAACACACATGAAAATTATAGCTTTTTCAGTCTAATATAGTTTAACTTCATTATCTAAGTATTTACTACTCATTTTAAAAACAAAGTTAATGAGGCTTATTATCTACAAGGACATAACTGAAAAATTAATGTTAAATAACTATAAATTTCATTAATATCATAAAAAACACACGCAATTTTAATTAAATAATTAATATCGTAGGAAATATTTTGAAATTGGTGTCAAAAAGTTTAGCTGAAATCCCGTTTTCATAAATATGGTTATATTTTGAAAGCGAAATTAAATTATGTTTAATGAAATACAAAATAATATAAGTCAATTCAAATAGTCACTTAGTCTATAAGAATGACTTATAATAATTAAAACTTTTTCTATCAGGCTAGTCCATTCTACAAATGTAGAATTTACCAGTTAAAAAATGTGGAGTTAAAAATGTAAGCATAAACCTAGACCACTAAATAATAAAATTTGAAGAAAAATTAATAACACTAAGACATAATATCTTAATAAGGGATTATTGATAGATTATATTATTGAGTTGGAAGAAAATAATTTTGTTGCTCAAATATATTTCACATTAGAGCTGCAAATTATTTTCCTGTTAACTGAGTACTTAAAATGTTTTGTGATGTTACAGTCAGCAAATAAAATCGGCTCTTTTATTAAAAATGTTGCATAGAATTTAAGTGTTTTGTGATGCAATGAAATAATGTTTGAAAATACATTTTGTAAAGATTTTCAAAATTAATCCAAGGCTTGTGTAAAAACAAATAGCTTTTAGCAGCATTTGGTAAAAATATAAGATTGGATAAACAATTGAAAAATTATTTGTGCTTCTCTTCTCAAAAATAAACATTATGCAGAGAAACATAACTTTAAACAATGACTTCATATTTATTTTTGATATGTATTTTCAGTTCTCCTCCTTTAGGAAGTAATTAATATTAAGAAAAAGCAATTCAAAGTTAATGAAGCATAGGATTTTGCTTATAGTTAAAACGAATATACTTATAAGCATCACGTATAATGTACTGAATTAAAACATAGGAAAAAAAAGTACTTCATTTATTTGAATGTTTTGATTTTCTTAATATTCCTACAATCTTTTAAGTATGAAAATTCTTATATCAACTGAAATATATATGTAATAAAATTTTGGCACTTTTAAAACAAGTGTTGATTTTGTGTTTGAAACCATAGCATGTGCCTACAGATATACAGCATATTAAGCTTAGATTATTTAATAAATAAGGCAAAGATATGTAAGGAATATATACGGACATTTTACTACTTAGGAACATAATTTTGAGTTTTATCACCATTGTTCTTACTAAAAAATTTTTCAAATTATGGTCTTCATAAATAAAATGCCACTATATACTTAAACATACAGTGATTACACTATTCACATATTTGTGATAAGCATTATAAACTGAGATGTTTTAAACAATGGTTATCAGGTTAGATTTATTTGTATTAATCACATTTTGAGAATAATGCATTTTAACACACATGAGAAATGGTATAATAGAAAATAATTATTAGTAAAACAGTACTAATACTTCATAATGAGATTCATGTGTTTTATTGTAAATGAAGCATTGTTACTGTTATTATCTATTAACTAATTAAAATATTTTTAATTTGACATATTTACTAGAATATTTAGTTTAGGAATCGATAACAATTATTTTTATAACATAAACTGTAAACATCAACATTCACTTTAAGACTACAATTAAAATTATTTTACAGTATTATGTTAAAAATTTACATCAATAGAAAAGTGATCAAAAAGCAATTAAGAATAATTTCGAATGCATCAAATTGAAAACAAAATATAAAATACAAAGTTAAAAAAAAATGAAAGCCCATTTGTATTTGTATAAAAAGAAATAACAAAAAATTATTACATCTTATACGTTTACATGTATTAATTTTTTTTCTCCCCTTAATTTTTTTAGAGTTCTGCAGTATCCTTAAGTTACACTATACATTGTAGAATATTAAAGCACAAAGATAGACTACAAGTGACTAATACTTTTAATCTACTTAGGACTAGAGATTAATAATAGCTAGAAACAAAAAATCATTTTTAAGCTGTGTTAATTTAATATAAAATAAATCAAACTGTCATTAATGGATAAAGAAAATTACATTGCATATTACAATATGCATAATGCTACACATTTTTTTTTATTTCTAATGATTTTTCAAGCATATTGTCTTATAACATTTTCATATTTTAGAAAATTATAAGACAAATTTTGAAAGAAATTAAGGGTTAAAAAAAAAAGGAGAGTAAATGTTAAATCCATTAACAGTGCATATAAAATATATATTATTTAAAAATAATTCATAATAACACTAATTGATTCAATTAAAAAAGAATGAAAATATAATTCTTTTTTATAAATGCATGATAATGTGATTTATGACAAAATTTTTTAAAAAATCGTTTCCACTTTGAATATTTGGCCAGCATAAAAATTTTTAATTTGCCAAACAGTTAATTTTATGCACGTTAAAAATATTTAATATAAAAAATAAGAAATACTTTTCCCTTTTATGTATAGATAAGCTCACACATGCATAGTAAAGCACACATATATTATTATTATTCAGAATATTGAATAACAAAGAAAATTAGGATTTTGTTTTTCCAAAAAGTTCAAATGAAATTGTAATAAATCTTGCAATTGAGATAATACAAGATATGCATAACAATAAAATAATTCATGGATCCAAATGTTGATTATAAAGAAACAAAGAGAAAAGTATACTCCTTTAGTACAAATCAATACATTTTTTATATTATTTACTATGGGCCATAGATTGATAACCTCATGAGGTCATAAATTAAATTACTTTTTTTTTAATTTTTAACAATCAATTGCACTTTTTTCAAATATATCTAAAACAGATTTTGCTTTCAAAAATAATTTTTCCAATTACAATACATATTTTCCATAATATATGATTTATATTATGCAGAATTTTATCGATTTCACACACAACAGCAACCATTTTAATAAAATTTATCACAATCATGTGATGCTTGAGCAATGGAAGCAAATTTTATTTCTTAAAATTAAATGCATATATGTTATTAACAAATTTTCTTATTCAATTTGAATGTTGAATAACAAATGCATAATAAATGTTTATCTAATAAAATGAGATATATCAAAACAAAATTCACAAATAAAAGCATATAATGCTCAGAAATGTAACAAAAATTAAAATAAAAAAAAGTTACTTCAGTCAGCATTAGAACTCACTTTTTGATAACCCCCATTGGATGAGAAACCCCACTCATCTTCAGAATCATCTTCCTCCTCTTCATATTTCATATTTTTCTTTTTTAGGTTCAGCAATTTTTTATCCTCCATAGTTTCTTTGTTTTGCCCAATAGATACTTCTTTACTTTTTAGTTTCACATTGCTGCTACATTTATCAGAAGAGCCAGCACATGAACTAGTTTTGGTAAATGCCTCACACTTAGAGGTCAATGATCTAAAAATAAAAACATGTAAACAAACATACAGGATAGGATTTATTTCGATTCAATAATTTACAAAATTTGTTACTTAAGCATGATTATGAAATTGATTGAAAATAATTTTCAAAAGATGCAAATTTTAATATACTGCTGAAATAAATATGAAAAATGACCTTATAATATGATGTGAGATATAAACAAATAAAAATATATACATAATGAATTTTTATTTCTAAAAATAGAAACAATTCTTGGAAATTGTACTATTTCATGACAAATATTAGATATATCTAAAAACACTATTTAGATAGTATAAATTGGTATAATAAAGTAGTGTCATTTTATTCTTTTATTTTACAAATTTAAAACATACTTAGAGTCAGGAAATTAACAAAAAGAAAAAAAAAATTGCTGTTTTATTCTAACTCAGCATTTTTCAACCTTTCAATCATAATATTCATCATGCCCACACTTATAATAAAATGTGTACAACAATTACGTATATTAAGTATTTTGGATTCTGTATGTGTGTTTTTAAATTATTTATAACTAATTTCAAAACAAGAGTATAAGCGAGCCAACATGGGGGAGAAATCATATCTGACATTTTGCCAAGAGGACAGTGAACTGATGAAGAGTGAAAGCAGAGAAAATTTAAATATAACACTTGAAATGAAATCCAATCAAAGAGATAACATTAAAAGAACATGAAAGTAAAAAAAAAAAAAAAATCTTTAATAAAAGGTAACCTAGATGGGGAAAGTTAAGTTTAAAAAAAATGGGAATATATTTTTTCAAATAATAAAAAAGAAATAGATCAGAAACATGATTAAACAAAAGACGAAAAAGTAATGTTTGTGAAAGGGAATCCATATAATCAATGTCGTCTCAAGCATGCACAGAGCAAAAGCTTTCTCATAGGAAGAATGAAAATGTACCACAATGCAAATTTTGATTCCAGCACTCTCATTAGAATTGATCGCTTTTAGATCTATCAGGAAAGTGTATGTTATACATATTTTTGTGTTAATTGCAAATTTACCACATTAAGTTTTTAGAGCAGCAGATATATGCAGAGTCATGGATATATTTTTAAGCTGAAATAAGCTAGCATTAGAAGACAATCAAGCATCTTCACGTACACAGCCAAACATGGTTCCGAAAATAAAACCAGAAAAATATTCTCAAGAATATTTAAATTCTAGGTTTACCAGTACTGAAATAAATGAAGAATAAAGACCCCTGTGTATCATCTGCTCAAAAATGTTGGCCATAAACAGCATGTAACCTAATAAACTTAAACAACATTTGGAAACACTTCATAGTGAATATGTCAACAAACCTAGAGAATTCTTTGATTTAAAATTAAAATCATTTAAAAAGCAAAAATCGTTTTTAAAGAAACTTTGTCTGTGAATAAAAAAGCTTTAATGGTATCTGACAAAGTTTCATATAAAATAGCCAGATGTAAAAAACCTCATACCGTTGGTGAAGAGCTTGTTTTACTTGTAGCCATTGAGATTGTAGAAACTATGTTTGGAGATAATTTTCCAAAACAATTGCAGTCCATACCTCTTTCAAATAATAGTGTTGCTTGTTGAATTGGTGATATAGCTGATGAAGTACAGTGTCAGCTTTTATTGAAGTAACATGGCAAATTGTTTTCAATACAGATTGATAAAGCAACTGATAGTAATAAAGATGCTCATTTGTTAGATTTTATGAATATTTCAGTAGTAAAAGAATCACTTTTCTGCAAACCAATAGAACTCAAAACAACAGCGCTTGCATTATTTGATATTTTAAATGATTTTAAGAACGAGGCAAACATAGAATGGAAAAATTGTATCGGAATATGCACTCACAGTGCTTATTCAATGTCTGGAAGATTTCAAAGTACACAAATACTTGTAAGACAAAAATCACTTTAGTGCACCTGGACACATTGCATGATCCATAGAGAAGCTTTAGCTTTGCAAGAAATGAGTACTGCACTAAATTTTGTGTTAACTACAGTTATAACAGCAGTAAATTATATAAAAATGAGACCCCTGAAATCGAGAATTTTTTCCGCACTTCGTAAAGACATGGTGAACCCATGTTCAGCGTTATTATTTTATTGCAAAGCAAGATGGTTATAACATGGGAAATTTTTACAATATGTTTATGATTTAAAAAAAGAAATCACCCTTTTCCTAGAAGAAGAAAACAGACTGGAAGCCAAGAATTTTCGCACTTGTTTATTTGTGATGAAATTAAGCTATTGGTCGACATATTTGTGAAATTAAATAACTTGAATCTTCAACTCCAAGGAGAAAATACACATAAATTGGATACCAGTGATAAAGTTAATGTTTTTGTAGAGAATTGGAATTGTAGAGCAGAAATTAAAAGCAACGATTTTCATGTTATTTTAATATATTTCACTTATTCTACACTTAACTACATTAAGTACAGCCACGTGAAATAATTTTCCAATCTCAGATTCAAAGCAAACTTTTAAAACTTTCAGACTTGCAAATATTATTAATTTTTTCTACTATGTTTTCCAGACAAAGTTGACACAAGATATACAAATCTTATACCTGAGAGAGTAGCATTACCAAATTGATTACATATTTTTAATTTTTAACTCATTTGTTCAAACAAAGGACCAGTTGCTGTTTACTGCTTTAAATAAGTGGTACGAATCAAGATAAAATTTATTAGCTTAAGAGCAATCTATTTTTCTTAGGATGCTCAATTTATGAATAGCTTCAATAAAAATTTCATTATCTTTCAATCTATCTTTATGAATTATTTTTATAACTTTCCAATTTTAATTGAATCATTCTTTATAAGACAAGATTTGTCAAGATTTTCCAGAAAATTTATCAGAGTGACATAGTAAAAAATGTGTCTTTGTGCTTATGTTAAAATTAAAATATTTTATAGAACCACAGAAACTTTTTTATGTATTTCTTTATCTTATACTTTCATGGAAATGTACTTCATGTCTTAAAAGATAATCGATTCAGATATACCAAGCTAAACTCCTAACCTATAATGAGTTGGTTAGTTCATAAAACCTCAAATACATTAAATTCTAGTCTTCTAGTTGTTTCTAGTTGTATACATTAAATTCTAGTTGTGTGTGCGTGTGCATGCAATAAATAAATTTTTTTAAAAAATATTTTAAACTATACATGACTTAAAAATAAAATTCCTATTTCAAAGTGATCTTGGAAATAATGCCCTTGTATATCTTGATGATTACCAATCATAGGAGAATGTATGAATGATTCAATACATCATCAACCATCATACAATACAACAACAATCATAAGACCTAATTTAGAATCTACGAATGTTTATCATTAGACACTACAATACTCACATATTTTTTGACCAGTCATAATTGGAATATTTTTCATCAGCCTTTGAAGATGTTTCCTGCAAAAGGGGAGTATCGCTTTTATCAGGGTCGTTATCTCTGTAATAGAAATGCATTTCATGAATTAAAATAGCAAAATAGGATATTTTATGGATGATTATCAGAACATAAATTTTTATAATATAAATTTTTTCCTAACAAAAAAGTGTTAAGAAGAATAATTTTACTTCTTAAAAATGTCTTTTGAGAAAAAATCTCTTTTTTTTTTTGTGCATATGTCACCACCCAAGTAGGATTGTATGTATTTAGTAATTTGTGAGAATGAATTATACATCGAAATAAAAGTATTAACCACACTTTTATTTTTACAAAAATAAGTGTAATAACTAAAATATATACCTCTTATTTTTGTATTATTTTTAGAAAACAAAAAATAGTAATATAATGATTTCAATGTAATTTAAAATGAATGAAAAAATTTCTATGTGTTTTCATGTGGACTTATTGAATAATATGAATCACAAAGAATAACAGTATCCGTAAATCATTGTTTTAGATTTTTATGCTCTTTTAACTAAGTAAACTTGCTGGTTAAATAAACTGTCCATCAATTTAGATTTATTGCACCAATTTTTGTATATTTAATATTTTCTGTACATGAGAAATTTTCATTTTCGAATGACACAAATACTTTTCAGATTTTTATTATCATAAGATAAACTAAGTTTTAAAAGCATACATTCTCTCATATCATACTTTGCTTAAGACATACAACTTTTTACAATATTTTACCTGAACATATGTGTATGTATTAAACAGTGTGGTTAGTTTTTACCATGAAAATAAAAATCCTAATTATTTTTAAAGAAGTTAGCAAGTTTTTTAATTTATTTATTTAAATGTTTTTAATTCAAATATAATTCAACATGATACTAGAAAACTTGCATGACATTTTTTAAACCCTTTCTATAATGTCTATGCTTAATGTTTTGAGAATTTTTTGATTAATACAGTATATGAAAAATTATTTTTACTAATGTATTTGAAAAAGTTGTTTGACAATTAAAATCCAAATATTATTAAGCATATTTAAAAAAAAAAGATGAATTTTCATATATTATTTTTTATTAAAATAAATTTAAAATATAAATATAGATAAACTTACATTCTCAATGTTCTGTATAAATTAAATTAATCAAATTTTAACCCACCTGATAAAATTTCCGATTATTTAACTTCATAATTTATATATTTCTTGCGGTATTTACATCCTAAGATAATATAAGATTGTTCGTTACTTTTATAATATGTTTTTTTTTTATATTTAAAATGTGATTTAGATATTGTTAAAATATTTTTTTTATTAAACTAAAAGGTGTATTTTAAACTAGAAAAGAATTCCAAGTAATGGATTAATTTCATAAAAACCATAATTTTTTTTAAATATTTAATATATTTATTCTCCTTAACTCAGATTAATATATTATTATTACGAAGGACACTGAAGAGGTAAAAAATGAATCTCAGTTATACTGACTTATAAATTTAAAATTAACTTTTAATACATATAACAACCTTTTCTTGAAATTTTACAAAGCATTCAACATTTTATAAAATTACTGCTGTCCTTATTATATGTTTAATTTCATCATCAATTCATAATCAATTTTTTTCAATTCTCAGAGCTAAGCACTTAGATCAACCTTATAGTGAATTGAGAATATTGCTATTCAGTAATTGATACTTATTGCAGAACACTAGCATATTCTTACAATATGTTAGTATGTTTTCTATCATATGAAAATGATAGGAAACATGAAGTGAACAATATTGAAGTAATAACAAAAAAACTTAGAAATATACTCATTATTCTCTCTCTCACACACATTGATTCCACTTTAACATGAAGTGAACAATATTAAAGTAATAACAAAAAAACTTAGAAATATACTCATTATTCTCTCTTAAAATAATCACATTATTCTCTCTCTCACACACATTGATTCCACTTTAAAATTATCTGAAATACACAAATAACAATTATTTATTTTCAGCTCATACCCTAAAACTAATTACCACAATTTATGCACTTTTAGAATTTTACAGTTTAAATCAAAGGAATTTATTAATATTGATTTATTTTAAAGTTTTTTAATCATACCGTATTTTCCTGTACATAATCCGTGGATTATGTGTTAAAAAAGTTCCGAATTTCGTTGTGCGTATTATACGCCGCCGCGGATAATCTGATAAAAAACATTCTCCATCAGAAAAGCTTACAAGAAAGTTTTGAAAGAAATACTCTTTATGTTTCACAAAATAAATAACAGGTGGTACCAAGATACACCTGAGTTATTTAAACTATAATCGGCTTTGTTCAATTACGTTCAAAAACGAATTCGGTTCCTCTTAAAGATTTTACGGTTGTAAATTCACTAACATCATTGTACAATTTGCCTTGACATGAGCTGTTTCGTTTTAATAATATTCAAATTCATATATCGTCATATGGAAGCGAAAACATTTAAGTTACGCAGCAGATTTTAAATTAAAAGCTATAGGGAAAGCAAATAAAAAAAATGGCGTCAAATGTGTTAATGGAAAGTGAAAAACAAAGCATGCGCGGTATAAAAAAAATTGTATAAAATAAGCAATTTGTAAATAATCCATTTCTTTCATTTAAATATTAACCAAGCAAATATATATTAATTTAAATATGTGATCGTCTTAAAAGATATTAGAAGATAAATATCGATAAGTTTTACAAGAATCTTCTCGAAATTATCGCTCTTGATCGATCTCGTGCTTTCATCTCAAGTTTATCGCACTTTGCGATGAAGTGGATCTAGACCGATATTTTTCATAATAAATGCTTTTTTTTTCTATATAATTTATTAAATTTTTAATCCTACTGTGGATCTTTTTTATTTTATGTGACACCCATATTATCAGCAATACATGTTTTAGACTATTCGCCGGGAAAAATTGCCGCGGATTACATACAGGAAAATACGGTAATTAAAAAAAATATATTGCTATATTTTTATATAAAAATGTAATTTTTTGTTTATTTAAGACTGTAAAGTCAAACATTTATTAGCTAAACTACTTGTTCTTAACACTGAACATCATTAGATAAAATATCATTTGTCATATTTTTTAGAAAAAATGAGCAGGAAAATTAATAATGGTTAATATGAATTAAAATGGATTTCAGTGATTTTTCAATGCAGTAGTTTACACTGTTACGGTCAATTTATCCCACTATAAATGGGAAGATAGTTTCCACAAGAATATTACTGGTGTTGTTTTTCAAATATTATTTCAGCAAATATAAATTGAATTTTATGTAATAACAATAAAAAAGAAAAAGGAAGAAGAATATTTACTATTTAATTTGGTAAAGACACCATTTATGCAAAGAAAAATGATAAAGTTTCAATTGACTTAAATTTTAATTTATATATTGCGAATACATAACGATGATAATATATACTAAGAGGTCATTCTTACTTCATTATAAAAAAAAATCTTAAAACAGGTTTTGTATTTCTAATATAACAATACAAATGCAAAATTTTTATATATCTCTTATATATAAAATGTCTCCTTTTATGTATATTTGAGAATTGTAAATTTTCTTCTCGTTTTTATTCTTTATTTTTTTTAATTATTAGAGACTTATATTATTGTTTTCATAAAAACTTATCCAATTATATGAAATTTATATAAAATATCTCTCATATACATAAAATGTCCTAATTTTATGTATAATTGGTAAATGTTAATTTTCTTAACATATTATTTTTTTAATTGATTCAAGACTTACTTTATTGCATTTATGAAAAGTAATCCAGTAATATTTTATAAGAAAAAATTTCCTTTCTTTTAAATTGGAAATTGTATGCAATTTAAGTTTAAATTCATTTCTTATGCTTAGTGTCTTTTTAGAATTCGATGCATTATAGTTTAAATTTGCATTTTAGATAATTTCGAAAATGACTGGGAAGAGTTAATTTATTGATATACTAATGATTTCTATTAATCTAAATTTCTCCATAATTCTCATAAATAAAATGTATTCTGTTATACAATTTCTTATTTATTTAAAAAAAATTGATAACAAGCATTGGGTTGTAGCAATGAATCAGGGTGAGAAAGCAGTTTCTCATCTGCTTGGAATAGTTGAAAACATTTTTTAAATAAATAAACATTTTCTTTCCATGCTTATTGTAACAAACTGCACAGGAAGTCACATATGTGATGAATTATGTTCCTGGAAATGAGCTCTCACATATATGAGATGTTTGAAATAGTATTGTCAAATACTTATAAAATTATAGGAAAAATAATTTTAACACCACATCCTTCAATATTCAACTATGTGTGATCATTTTGTGATCTGTTTTGTTTATCAAATTAAGTTATAAGATTATGGGAATCCTAACTTTTTAATAAATTGTGTGTAAACTTTATAAACATTCTACTTTTATGAAAGGTAGATTTGGACAGAAAATTTTCAAAGAATGGCTTATTTTAAATTTTCAAAAATTCTGTATATAGGAAAACTAATAAAATTAATTTACTTAACTACATTTCAATAGCCACATTTTATTTTTGATACAGAATAAAATAGTGATTTTTATTTCACTTTTTTCTTAATGCGTATAATATCATTGTTAATACTAATAAAAAATTTAATGACTTTGTAGATTGTCAGCTAAATCAAGTGTTAAATCAGAAAATCTGAATTGGTTGATATAGTAGCTATTTTTGTAAAATTATCTCAATGTGTTTGTAAAAATTCAAATTTTTATGAACAAAATGCAAGGTTAGTTGCATTTTGAGTCAAATATTTTTTTTAAAAAAATAAAATAAAAAAAAGCTATTAAAAATTAAATTTTGAAAACATCTTTTTGCAAAACCCAAGCAGGATTAAAAATTTAAAATACAAAAATAAATGTATATGGTTTAATTGAAATCAAAATAAATATAAATGGCAAAAGGGAAATAAAAACGAAAGTTAACAAAATTCAAAGCATAAAAATTGAATAAAATCAATTGCTTTTAAAAAGGGAAAAAGGTTTCAGTAGGGTAGCTTTCCCAACAAAAGAAAACAAAATTAAAATGTCAGCGTTAAAAAAGAGTAAACAATAGTTGTCAAAATGGTGACATGAAATTTAAATATGAAGAATAGTAAATAGCTCATCACACATTTCACACCATGGATTTAGTTAATTTAAAAATAAATGTCTGTATGTGAAACCTGTGAGTCTGATACGAAGGCAGCATCTCAAACAGACATCAACACTTTGTAATGGTAAAACTAATGATGAAATAACGTATGGAAAAATATCATACAATTTGTTGCATATTCTATAATTCTTAACAAAGAGAATAAACAAACTTTTTAACAACCTTTCATATGTCTGTAAGAGGAATGAAGAGAGTATAGCCAATGCAGTTTTAGCAGCTACATCAACCTTATTATTGCCCTCAAGACCTATGTAACTTGGGATCAAAAAGAATTTTATATCAGATCCCTTGCCAGCAAGGGAATATACTGTTTGGAAAATTTGAATACAACAAGATGATAACAAGTATTTGAATTTTTTGATGTTTCTATATCATTCAAACTGTCAATATTCATGAAATATTTATGATTATTTGATGATTCACGAGTTGAAGGACCTGGTATATCGCCATAGCTTCAGCAGTAAAGATGTAGCGGAACATATGGATGTTGTAGCTGTAACTTATATTTTTGAAGAAACTAACTTGTTCTCCAGTTTTAAATCCATCCATGAATACAAACATGTAAGGTTAATACTGACTGTGATGGCATAAGAAAAGCTATTGAAAAATTCTTGCAGTTGCATGTGATTTTCTAAATTGAACAAATGTATCAATTATACATATCTGTGGATCATACCAAGGTGGATATTAGTAGTCAGGTCACAATAAATTGGAAATGAAATCTAAAGAAACAGGTGAAAATTAATTTTTTAAAAAAAGCTATGGAAAGCTGACAATAATTAAAGCCTAAAATATGACACAATTTCATTCAAGATACTAAGTATCTTTGTAGCATGTAACTGTACTTTTAAATCAGAAGAATTCAGTGGAAACATATTAGAATAATAATGAGTTTTCAAACTATTTTATTAAAATTATGTAACATTACATTTAAATGTTAGAAGTATTTAATAAATTGATGAAAATTGGAGGGATTGTTTTAAAATTAGTCTTTTAATTTAAAATAAATAAAAAATGATGTGATTACATCATTTTTGCCTGAAATGATGCCTGAATCACAAACATGGGTCATATTTTTGTTTCCCTCTAGATAAAGAATAAAAATTATTCAATTTTAGAATACTTTGTTATTAAACACTGTTACATAATAGATTTATATAACTCATTATATATATATATATATATATATATATATATATAGCAATTTATTTCACTAATGAAAATTATATTGTATAGTTCCAATATATGTTGATTGTATGGAAAACATTCTCTGCAATTAATGCCTTAGTATTCATATGGCTAATTAGAGACTAACATACAGAAAAAATCTACATTTACCAAATGTATTATATTCACTAAGATTTAATAAAGAACTCTATTGGGCTACCTGTCTTAGACTAACCGCAGTCATGCCAAGGTCTGAAAATAAAAAAAGTGCAAATTTTTTTCAAAAAAGATTATATGTTTTAATTATATCTGTCTGAAAACTATACAAAACTAGAGCAAAGTAATTAGTACTCAACTGAGACTCCGAAAATAATGCTCAATTAAATTGACAAAAGTACAAAAATTTTGAAAAGTATAATTTTTCCTGGCAGCCAAGCACTGAAGTGTACCAGTGGCAATTGACAACGATTTCAATTCAAACTTTATCAATTTATTGAAGAATAAATTTTAATATTTATATTATTTACAACTTTTAAATTAACCAAAAATAATATCAGTAAACTCCAGTGCATACATTTCAAGTGTATTGACTCTCTGATACCAGAATGAACAAGTAATCAGAAGGGAAGAGAACAGCAGCTTTCAGAACATATGTACAATTTAAATTTTCACTCATTACAACACTTGCTCCTTCTGAGAGAACTTTTACATGAGTAAGTCTCAAATATATTCAAACATAGCTTTAAACATCATAACTAATTAATCACATTAAAAATTAACATAATTATAAAATAACATTAAAAAATGTTATGTTTACATGTTATAATATTTATAAAGACAGATTTTTGTAATTAAGATATAAGACAAAAGAAATAATCTGAATTTTTTTTGTCAGAGAAATTTTTCAAAGAACATCTGCATTCTATGTAAGAGCCTTTTCTAAGGACAAGTTTAAAATTAAAGGGATGTAAAGCTAATAACCAAGACATTAATTAACTACTTGCGCTGGCAAAGAATTCATTGATACGTGTACCGGAATGATCCAGGGTAACTCGCGATTATATATTGTTAACATTAAGCTGTAATATTTAAAAAATAAGTGGCCACTAGATGGCAGTAGTTAACATGTCATAAAAAGAGATGTATATGTAGTTGAAAGAGAGAGAGTGTTGATGAAGGAGCTCGCAATGAAAGAGCTAGATGTCTGTAAATAATTCTACATGTAAATAAATTCATTAATATTTAATAAGTACTCCTTCCTTCCCCACCTAAGCTACACGTCATCCGACAAACTATAAAGGAATAAAACCTTAATAAATCAGAAGAGGGATAACTCGCGATGCTTCGGAATTCAGGTAGGCGAATTTTAATTGTTGCGTTTTGAAATGTGTATTAACGTATTTAGTAACGTATTCTAAAGTAGTGAACGAGATTTAAGAATTATGTATATAAGTATAAAGTATTTTCTTAATTTCGTTTGCAAAAAGTAATTTCGTTTTTAAAGAAACAATTAGTTTCGTTTTAGGCAGAAGTAATAATTTCGTCGTTGATAAAGTATTCTTATATGTCAAGTAATTAAGTATTTTAATTAGTAAAGTATGGCTTTTTGGGGGAAGGCTAAAAAAGTAGATTTAATAGAATTAGCAACAGAATTAGGGCTCTCAGTACCTGAAAATGCTAAAATAATTGATTTGAAACTTATTATAACGGAATCAGAGACGTATGATGAAGAGTTTAGTAAAAGTTTATTAAGTAGGATTATTGAAGACGCCAAAACGTTGGCTGACCGTGAGTATGAACTTGAACGTTTACGTATCGAAAATAGAGTCCAAAATGCAAATATTTCGGATTTAAGTAATAACGATGAAAGTAAAAACGTACACATAGATTTTCGAAAGTTAATGCACGAATATAAAGTGAAAGATGGAGATATAAATTTTTATTTAGTTTTATTTGAACGGCAGGCACGACGTATTGGGTTAAGTGAAGAGAATTGGGTGTCACAATTATTAGGACTGCTCCCTTATGAAATTACGCAACTAATTGCGCGTGAAAACGAAGATAATGCAAATAATTATAAGTATGTAAAATCATTATTGCTTAAGAGATATAAATTAAGTGCTGATAAGTTTAGATTGAAATTTTTAAACCATGTTAAAAATCCAGAAAGTACTTGGAAGGATTATTCATTCGAATTACAAAACTATTTTGAGGAATGGATAACGGGTCTCGAGATTTCAGATTTTAATAGTTTAAAAAATTTAATTGTTACTGAACAATTGAAGAAACAAGTAAATTCAACAACTCGTGAACATTTTGTGGATGAATGGCCTAAAATTAATACTCCAGATCAATTAGCGGATAAATTGGATAATTATGACAATGTTCGATCTATTAACAATTATAAATTACGAAACTCGCCGAATTATAATTATCGTAATGAAAAATTTCAGGTAGAAAAGAAATCATTTCCGTTTAATGAAAATAAAAGTATTCATCGAAAAAAGTCAGTCAGCTCGGATATTCGAAATGAGAAAGGGGAATTTAAATGTTTTAATTGTAATGATTATGGTCATATAGCTCGTGAATGCCCGTTGCCGAAGACATCTGCTTACTGTAAGAAATGTAAAAAATATGGTCATTCTCAGCGTACGTGTAAATATGAAACCGATGAAAAGCGCGAGGGGAATAATTTATCCGTCAGTCAAAACAATTCTCATTCAAGTGCATCGTTAGCGCCTACGAACTACTTGAAAGATGCTTATATTTATGGGAATAAGGTGATTGCGTTAGTTGATACAGGAAGTAGTTGTTGCCTTTTAAAAGAAAGTATCGCAATAAAAATGAATCTGAATCTGACACCAGATAGCAGTAAATTATTCGGTTTTGGAAATCAAAAAAATCCAGTGACTAACGCTCTTGGAAAAGCTGTAGTAAATATTCATATAGACGATGTAGTTGGAAAAAGTATTCCTTTATTAATTGTAGAAGATAATTCCCAACCATGCGATTTAATTTTAGGTAGAACATGGTTAGATTTACCATACATTGCTTTTACATGTATTGGGGGTAATCTAAAATTTGGATACTCAAATAACAACGTTTTCTCTGAAATTCAAGTAGATAGTAAGGAAAATGCAGTTAAATTAAAAGCATTAAATGAGACAGAAATCGAAAGTAAATCAATTAATCTAATTAGAGCGAAAATTGAAGAAACCGAAAATTCGATAGTTAATGGGGCAATTTTAGTCAAAAGTATAGGACAGAATTTCGATTCTATTCTTGAAGTAGTTGACGGTGTAACTGTTGTACCAGTAATAAATAAAAAAAAATTTAATTTAAAAATTAGGAAAGATCAGTGTTTAGGTAGGGGAATGGAAGTAAGTGAGGAAAGCTTATCCCGATCCAATAAAGTTGAAAAAGTTGAAATTATAACAATTAACAAGGAGAAGTCTCCTATATTAATGAAAGATATAAATTTCGACAAATCTTTAGATAGTGATAAAAAATTAGAACTTTTGAATTTATTAAATAAGTATCGAGACTGTTTTGCTTTAAACATAAGCGAGTTAGGCTGCACGAATTTATGCAAAATGGACATTAAAGAAGTAGATGGGAGTAAGCCAACTTTTCAAAAACCGTATAAAACCAATTCTGAAGAGAGGAAACACATAAAAGAAATTGTATCCGAATGGAAGAAACATGGAATAGTTACAGATACAAGATCTCCTTACTCCAGTCCTGTATTATTAGTTAAGAAAAAGACCGGGGAACAGCGATTGGTTATTGACTATAGAAAATTAAACTCTCAAACTGTCAAAGATAAATTTCCATTACCCAAAATTGATGACATTTTAGAATGTCTAGGAGGAAGCCAGTTTTATACTACTTTGGATTTAGCTAGTGGTTATTTACAGTTACCGTTGACTGAAGAAGCCAAATTGAAAACTGCTTTCATAACTCCAGATGATACAGGTCAATTCAAGCGAATGATCTTTGGATTGGCAAATGCTCCAGCAGAGTTCCAAAGACTCATGAATCTTGTTTTGGGTCCATTGTTCAACAAAAAAGTACTGTGTTACTTAGACGATATATTGATTCCAGCTAAAACATGGACCGAAATGATACAGAACCTTACTGAAGTATTTGAGTGCTTAAGAAAAGCCAATTTAACTTTAAAACTACCAAAATGTGAATTTGGAAAGTTACAGACTGAATTTCTTGGTTTCATACTTAGTAAAGATGGTTTGAAACCTGGACCACGTAAAATAGCTGCTATTGAAAAATTTCCTGTTCCTAAAAATACGCATGACATCCAAAGATTTTTAGGACTTACTAGTTTCTTTAGAAGATGTGTTCCTAAGTATTCTCTCAAAGCAGCACCACTATCTGAACTTACGAAAAAAGATGCAAGATTTGTTTGGGAAAAAGAACAAAGTGAGGCTTTCGAAGAACTTAAGAGTAATCTCATTAAAGCACCGATTCTCGCTCATTATGATCCTGAAAATGAAACCGAGGTGCATTGTGACGCAAGTTCAATTGGATTGGCCGGAATATTGTTTCAAAGAAATAGTAAAAGGAATTGGAGGATGGTTTATTGCGTTAGTAAGAAAACTACGGAAACTGAACAAAAGTACCATTCGAGTAAATTAGAGTTAATGTCAATTGTGTGGACATTAGAAAGGTTAAGGCAGTTTCTGATAGGAATAAAGTTCACTATCATCACAGATTGTCAAGCAATCGTGTACCTAAACGCTAAAAAGTCATCAAATCCTCAGATGGCAAGATGGTTTAACCTTATGCAAGAATATGATTTTGAAATCCGACATAGGCCAGGTGAACGAATGAAACACGTAGATGCACTAAGCAGAGCAGCTGTTGAAGAGCCAGAAGATACTTTGCACAGTATTATTGAAAGAAAATTTGAAGTTTGTGTTACTTTGACTACAGAAGAACAAGTTTTAATGATGCAAAATTCAGACATGGAACTACGTAAATTAATAGATGTATTCAAGAAGAATGAAGATGACAGGTCCGAATCTGAAAAGAAAATGATTGAAGGATATGTTTTCAAGCAGAATAAGATTTATAGAAAACACAAGATTAAGGAGAAAGAAATTTTACTTTATGTAATACCTAAATCAATGAGAAAAAGTATAGTAGTTAGATTCCACGACCTCATGGGACATTTTTCTGTTGATCGAACTGTTAGTAAAATAAAAGAATTATATTGGTTTGCATCTATGAAGCGTTACGTAAGAAAACATATTTCGATGTGTTTTGAGTGTTTGCTGAACAAAGTTCCAGGAGGAAAAAAGCAGGGGTTTCTGAACCCAATTGCACCTGGGAAACGTCCATTTTCTATCATTCATGTGGATCATCTAGGCCCTTTTGTTAAAACTTGTAGAGGAAATCAAGAATTACTTGTAATAATAGATAATTTAACTAGATTCGTCAGAGCAACACCAGTGAGAAGTACTTCAACTCAAAACGTACTGAAAGCTTTAAAGAATTTCATCGACGAATTTGGATTACCTGACAAGTTGATAAGTGATCGAGGTTCATGTTTCACTTCTCACCAATTTGAAGAGTTTTGTACCACAAATGGAATTAAGCATACTTTGAACTCTACAAAGCATCCTGAAGGAAACGGAATGGTCGAAAGATGCCATAGAACTCTATTAGCTACAATTTCTACAAGTATGGAAGATCCAAAACACAAAGATTGGGACTTGAAAATTAAAGATGCCGAACGGAATTTAAATAATGCAGTTAATAAAACAACCAATAAGACTCCATTTCAAATGCTACATGGTTACTCACCTAGATTTTATGATGGACTAATAAGCAAATTAGCAGATGATGAAGCCAAAGAATGTAAGGATCCTGAAGAAATACGAAAAGAAGCGATTCAAAATATAGAACGTAAGCAGGAAAAGATGAAATCATATTTTGACAAAAAAAGATGTAAAACAATCAACTATGTAAAAGGTGAAATAGTGGTCATGAAGAAAACACCTCAAGCAACAGGCCAACCTTTGAAAACTCAACCAAAATACAGGGGACCACTGATAATTACTCAAATATTACCAGGTGACACTTACAGAGTGACTCAGTTACAAGAAAAGGAAAAGCGACACTTTTTCACAACCACCGCCCATGTAAGTCAACTAAAACCTTGGAGAATTTACCCAGACACAAGTGATTCCAGTGATACTGAAATTGAACTTTGAACTTAATGAACTTTCATTTAAATTAAACTTTAAAGAAAATCTGAACTTTTATGATATTTTCTATTGAATATAATGTATAATTTTCTCATTATATGTACTAATTATTTCTTTTCTTTTATAAGTAGGGTAGCAAATGTAAAATTATTATAATTTCTAAACTTTTGTTAAATTTGATGTTTAAGAAATAGTAAGTATGTCTGAAGAATTGTTAAGATTTGTAAGTATGTTTATTTTTATTTTGTAATGTTTTAAAGTTTTTGTATGTATTTTTAGCTTATAAATGTCTACAAGTATTGTTTGTATTAATCAGGAGATTAATCGGTCAGTCTGGCCGAATGTTAACATTAAGCTGTAATATTTAAAAAATAAGTGGCCACTAGATGGCAGTAGTTAACATGTCATAAAAAGAGATGTATATGTAGTTGAAAGAGAGAGAGTGTTGATGAAGGAGCTCGCAATGAAAGAGCTAGATGTCTGTAAATAATTCTACATGTAAATAAATTTATTAATATTTAATAAGTACTCCTTCCTTCCCCACCTAAGCTACACGTCATCCGACAAACTATAAAGGAATAAAACCTTAATAATATATACAGTAGGTAAAAAAGTTTGGTAATTGCCTATAATAGATCAAATTAGCAAACAAAGGAAATGCTTGACAATTTTAACTGGACATAACAAACACAGGAGGTAATAAACACACAAATTAAATGAAACTTTCATTTTAATATGCCTTTTACAGAAAATATACAACAAAAACGTATTTTTGCATGGCAAAAAAGTGTTTATAAATAATAAGTAAAATGTGAGATGTTTATAAATAATAAGTAAAATGTAATAAAACTTCTTTTATATAAGCATCTGTGCTTCTTCTTCTATTTCTACTCATTACATTTAAACTAAAGATAAAATTTTAATCTTTTGATAAGACTATTTCCTATATTTTTTTTTTTTTCAGATTTTAATGGAAAAGTCACTCTTGAGTAACACTTTTCTTGATTAGCATAGTTTTTTAAATCCAGGAACAAGAATTTTGAAATACACAAAACACAAACTTCTAAACACAATCTAATATTGATTTTCAAATCCAAAGTAAAGAAAACACTACTATATTCTTCGATTCTAATGGCTTGAATTAAAATGTAAACAGGATACTATGTTTCTTTTGGTTCTAAAAATTAGAATTAAAACTGCATTATTTTCATTCCACAGTTAGAATAAGACAAAACTGGAAACATTTATTCCCACCAAGATAGCAGGTAGTTGAATTCCTTAGATTCCAAAGCTTAAAATCAAAACTAAAGTAAAAGCAAGCACTTCTTTAAACATCAATAGCAAGTTGCCATAATTTCCTTCTGAAGTTGGAATAACAATGCTTCTATCCACTCACACTTTCTGTTTCCATTAATAAATTCACTCAAAATGCACAATTCCTTAAAATGATTTAAAAATATTCGATCAAGTCACTGTCATAATTTAAAGCTGTAACATAACAAAGAGGCTATAACAATTTTAATGTAAACTTTATCGATTTATTGGAGAAAATAAATTTTAATATTAAGTTTCAAATTAACAAAAATAACGGTAACACATCAGCAAACTATGCCCACACCTTAAGTGCACCAATTAACTCCCCGAGGATTAAACATGAGCAATAAGTAATCAGAAGAAAATAGAATAGCAGCTTTCAGCATGCATACACTATTCAAATCTTTGTCCATTCTGCTTGGAAAGATAGGGAGAAAATAACAAGTCCAATGACAAACAGCAAATCCATTGTTTTAAGAACTACACGGTTGATTTGACACAGTTCCTAAGTTCAGCTCTTAGAATTTTGCTATACACAGCAAAGCTGTGAGTATATAAAGCGCAAAAGAATTTAAAATTATCACATTTGGTTTGTCACTTAGCAGGAATTTTTAGCATGAGAGCCGATTATATTAGTAACCACATTTTAAAATGGATTTTGAACCACTAAAAAATATAAGACAGGGGTAAAAGTTAAACTTATGAACTGTTGAGTTGAACGCCAAAGCACTAACCATTTACTACCAGCTTGGTAGACCACAGAAAGACAAATAGCTTTAACCGCATGGATAAAGTTCATTCCAATATCTTTCCCATTTAATTACTATATAACTTTAATCTTCAGTAATTTAGATTTAAAATTAGATTTTTTTAACACTTTTTTATTTTATTTCAATACTTGAAAAAATTCCTTTTTAGTTTTAAATAAATGAAAATAGCTTCAGTTTTCCCGTGGTGAAATATAATCCCCTTTTTCAGGGGGGAAAAAAAAAAAAAAAAAAAAAAACATGATAAATAAATTTCTGAGAAGTGCCTGGTAATATAGCTAGTAGTTCTCTAGAAATGTAAATTACAATATTTCTCATAAATTTTGCCAAAAATATTTTCAAAATAAATGAAAAAAAAAAAAAAAAAAACTATAAAATAGCACTAAGAAAATATATTGAAGAACATGATTAGTGAGAACTTTGACAGCAGACTTACCATAGGAAATGCAATATCATAAAATTTGAATAGAATATAATTAAAATTGATACACAGACAGAGAATGCATATGTAAATAAGTGTTAATATTTACAAAAGGTAAATGTATACATTGACAAAATATGCAGAATAATCATTAAGAAATATGTTCATCTCCTGTGATGATGTAACAAGACATTGAAATTATCTACTGCCTAAAATTTCATTTCCGGAATTTTTAATTTCATTTTTGAATATGGACTCTTGTAATTTGAATCAATAAATAAATTATTGAGAATATAATGAAGAAAAATGAAAAAGAACTTTCAGATATCAAACTAAATTTTTTAAAGGTCTTTGAAATAAGCAGCAGAATGGCTGAAATACTTATTTAAAGAAAAGGACTTTTTTGAAATTTTTTAAAAATTTCTTTCCTACATTAAAAAAATGTAGATCTTGGAACATTAAAAAATATAATACAATGTCACTTGATATTTTTATCAATTAAATGAAATTAAAAAATGTTTTTAAACAAGTTTTGGATGCATTCCTTATTTCACGAATATTAAGCAATTTTTTTCCTATAATATTTATTTATAATGAAAAAGCTCTTTAATAAAAAAATATCTTTAAAATGTAACACAATTTTTATTTTATCAACTTTTGATTTTAAGAACTATTTACTGTATGTTCCTGTATATAATCTATACAATCTTTTGTTTTCGAGTAAAAAGAAAAAAAGCATCACATAATCCTTGGCAATTTTTTTTGGCGAAAAGTCTAAAATATGTACAGCTGATAATATAGGTGTCACATAAAATTAAAAAATGCACAGTATGGTTAAAAATATAAAAAGTTGTACAGAAAAAAAAGCATTTATTATGAAAAAGATCTGCCTCGATCCACCTCATTGCAAAGTGAGATAAACTTGAGATGAAAGCATGAGATCGATCAAGAGCAATAATTTTGAGAAGATTCTTATAAAATTTACTGATATTTATCTTCTAATGACTTTTAAAACAATGTTAGACATATTTAAAAGTATATACTTTTGTTTTGTTAATAATTAAAAAAAAGAAATGGATTATTTACAAATTGTGTATTTTATACAATTTTTTTTTATACCACGTGTGCTGTTTTTCACTTCACATTAATACATTTGATGTCGTTTTTTTATTTGCTTTTGCTATAGGTATTTAAAATTTCTTTACAATTTTATAATTTAAGTATTTAAAATTTCTAATATAATTTGTGATTTATTTCAATGGAAGGTAAGAAGGAAATTTGAATAAACTAATTCTATAAATTGTACTTTTTGATCTCTGCAGTATATTTGTTATTTCATAATTAATTTTGTCTCTTTTTATGAATTTAACTGTTTTTGTACGTCACACATTTTTCAATGAAATCAAAGCATGCTAAAAAACCATAGTTAGAAATAGTATTTTATATTAATTTACTTTTAACTTCCAAGAGATAAGACAATGCAAGTAAGAAAGCTTGAGCTTTGCAATTTATAATTTAGGCTTTTAGAATCTTGCATTGGTTATGGAAGATGCCTTTTTCTAATATCTGCATATATAAATTCCCCTAAATATTTAGTTAGAGTTGAAGGCAACTTTGTCTTGTTTTCTAAACTATTCACCAAGAATGGGTCTTCATATCTCTAATTTTGATACAGAGATCTTCACTATTCACTTGTCTTTAGAGAACTTAAGAATGAAAACCAATGAATTCTCTGAAGTTGTACTACTGGTGGATTCCACTTCAGCAATAACAGAAAATCTTTCTTGTGAAATTAAAATCAAAATGAAATCAAAGTGTAAATTTCTTCAAAAAATTTCAAAAAGCTGTTCTCTTTCAATGGATTTCCTTGCATATTATTACAGCGGGTAACAAAAATGAGAACTTACTGCAAAAAATGGAATTTTTCTGTCCTAAAAAATTGTATCCATAACAGCAGACACACTTAAAAAAATATGAGATTGAAGAATACAATGAAATAAATTAGTATGCTTTAACTAATTTATCAAATGAAAAATCATGGAAAAAAATACAAGATAAATGAAGGTATCTTGGTTACATACCAAGAAAGGAAGCAGTAATGATTTTTTAAATCCTAACAGAACATGACTGTTTAACAGAACACCTATATGTCATATTTTCGTGTATATAATCTGCAGCGGCATATTATCCGCACGGCCGTTTTTTCGAGTGAAAGGAAAAAAAACGTCACATAATCCGTGGCAATTTTTTCTGGCGAATAGTCTAAAACATGTATTGCTGATAATATGGGTGTCACATAAAATAAAAAAGATGCACAGTAGGATTAAAAATTTAATAAATTGTATAGAAAAAAAAGCATTTATTATGAAAAATATCAGTCTAGATCCATTTCATCGCAAAGTGCGATAAACTTGAGATAAAAGCACGAGATCGATCAAGAGCGATAATTTCGAGGAGATTCTTGAAAAACTTATCGATATTTAGCTTCTAATATCTTTTAAAACGATGTTAGACATATTTAAATTAATATATATTTGCTTCATTAATATTTAAATGAAAGAAATGGATTATTTACAAAATGCATATTTTTATACATTTTTCTTTTGTACCGCCTGTGCTTTGGTTTTCACTTCTCATTAACACATTTGTCAACATTTTTTTTTTATTTACTTTCACTATAGCTTTCAATTTAAAATCTGTGTAATTTAAATATTTTCGCTTCCATAGGACGATATGCAAATTGGAGTATTTTCAAAACGAAACAGTACATGTCAAGACAAAGCACAAAATGACATCAGCGAAGTGCAACTGTAATATCTTTATGAGGAACCCAATTCATTCCTGAATATAATTGAACAAAGCTAATTATAGCTTAAATAACTCAATAATAGGTCATGGTAAAATCTGTTATTTACTTTATGAAACATAAACAGTATTTTTTTACAAATTTTCTAGTAAGCTTTTCTGATGGAGAATATTTTTTATCAGATTATATCAGCTGCATATAATTCGCACAATGTATATAATCCGTGGATTATGTATTAAAAAATAATTTTTTAACACATAATCTGCGGATTATATATGAGAAAATATGGTAATTGTTACCTACCAGTTGATAAAAACAACTGTCTACTGCATTAACATTTTGGCATAAGAAGAGGATTCTTTCTACTTACCAGAATTAAGTAGTATCCCAAATAAATTTATGTAAATTATATAGTATCCCAAAATGGACATTGAAGTAGCAATGTAAAGATTAGTTAATTAGGTTATTTCAAATAAATAATTATGACAAACTACATATATTTTTAAAGCAAAAATACTGTATAAAAATAACAATCTACAAGAATGGCTTTATATTAAGGAAAATTGATTACTTATCAATTGAGGCAACTTTATATCCTCTTCTAAAGCTTCCTCCTGTTCCTTCATGAGCCTGACAACGCATAAAAGAGGAATGTAGCCAAGCCATGACGCTGTTAAGCAATATAGCTTATCTGAAAGTAAAAACACTGTTGATTATAACACTACAATAATAAACAAGTTCAATTTATGTTAATTTAGAACAAGAAACTTGTTAAAAAAATATTAAATAATTCTTGGATGTAATAGTTTGATGCAATTCAACTTTGATTAATTACTAAAAATGATCACAAGAGAAGTAAAAATTAGATCATCAAATAAAATTGTTTAAAAACAGAATTTATGCAAAATAATTTAAAAATTAAAATATAAATAAGCTTGCTAGTAAATTTCTTACAAGAAGCAAATTTTAGTTTTTTTAGAAGATAATATTTCATGGTTGGTAATCAAAAAATAAATAGCAGATCTTGAATCAATAAAATTTATTCAAACTTTTTTAATATGCATTTTTCAACAGACCCAAATAAATTAAAAGCAATAAAATCACACATATTAAATACTTTATTTTCCCCCAAAATTTTTTTTTACTTTATTGCATAAGAGTACACTTATTAATATTTAGTACACTAATTAAACAAAACAAATATTGTATTATTGACAAAGAAAAGTAGTGTAGTTAAATACTACTTTTTTCATTAGTCAGATTGTTTACAACATTTTTCCTATTTTTTTTCCTTAAATAAATTATTTAAGTTGATATTTAATAAGAAAAATATTGAACAATCAAATGCTGACAAAAACATGGATTAACTAACAAGCATTAACAGTTTCAAATATTGCAACTTAATGATGTTTGTTATGTAATCCAAAGTAATTTATTATGGTACCAAACTTAATACCTTAATAAATGAAAGTAGCTTCAAATTCTCATTTGTTTTCAAAAACTTTTCAATAAAAATTGATATAATTCAATTTAATATTCTAAAAGATCTTTAATCTAATGTACCAATCTTCAAATAAGAATTCTTAATATAATATATCAATCTTTTGTCTAAGTGTTTTTAGAAATTCAAAGAAAATTTTGCACATAGATATGTTTAAGTACCTTTATTGTTTAAAGATAATTCAAATAAGTTTCTATTATACTCAAGTAATATCCATTTCTGATGCCACAAAAATGAATAACTTTTCTCACTCTTAAATTCACAACCATTTTCTGCCAGTCTTCAAAATTTGTTATTTCAAAAATATAAATTAAAATTCACCATAATACAAATATATAAATTTTAAAGCTCATCGTATTAGGTACGTAAAGTATTTTCAATAAATAAATCTTAAAAATTGATTAGTAAGCAAGTATTTTTCCACCAGCAAATGTCACTGAAAAATAAAGCCGCCGTAGCATAGATATTTTTCATGCTTATTAGTTTTTCTAAAAAAAGTCAAATACTAAGAAACAGATCTTAATCAATAAAGAGAATAATATTTTTTAAAAATATATTTACTATAAATTTGGCAATAATCCAGTAATAATAGGATTCATAAGGACATGATAATTTAGAACTATGTAAAGTGGCAGCCTAGTCAACATCTAAGCTATCATCCAATTTCAATAAATATGAAGAGACATCAAGACTTCTAAATATTTAATATAAACAGAGGGTTTCAATAGGTAAATATGACCCGTTATTTAATCAAATGGGTTTTCAATGTTAATCAAAGGCCAATAAGTGAATATGTAGTCACCTTTCCAAATACCACCCTCAACCAAAACATGTTCAGGATTCTACCACTACCAAACATTATTTTTTCTACAATAATAGTACATTTAGTTGTTCTGTGGTACATTACCTAATACCTTCAATGAATTTTTAACCACTGAAAGTATCTATTTTTAAAGTAGGAATTTACAGCACTTGTTTTAATATTTAATGTATTTAAATATCATGCAGTTAAGTAAATAATGCTTAATACTAATCACAATAAAGCTGATCCTTAAGAAATACAAGTTTCATGTAGGTAAACTTGGGGGAATTAAAAATACACTTATTTTCATAGTATAAGGAATAACTAGATATAATTTTTGAAAGCAAAACTGGGAGCTGCAAAGTCTATAAATCAAATAACTTTCTAATAAAATTCATAAAAGTAAGTTGTTTTCTATTTTAGTTTTTTTCTCAACTGAATAAAAAAAGATAATTATGAAAATTTTTTAATCGTCTAACAATTTTCTAGTGGTTAAAATAAAACAATATTATTATTTCTACTGCCGTGTTATATTTAAACATTTTAAAATCTTTGTTATTTAAATCCAAAATGACGTGTTATATATTTTTAGATATATAGTCAAACAGAATACTAACATGGAAAAGAAATGTTCTTTATATTTTTCACATGTTTTTTATTTTCTATATGCACATACAATAATTTATCATTTGAAATACTGTTTTTAAATACATTCTGAACTTATATACGTATCTTTAGTTGTTTTAATTAGCACATAAATGGTATTCAAATAATTATGTAAAACTATGAGCTTTAAAATTGAAACACATTTTGTGATATCAAAATGATTTCAAATTTTTTACTATTTTTAATTATAACTTTCTATCTTAAACTTTAAAGTTAATAACCAAAATAATTAGATTAATATGTTTTCTAAAAATTCCAGATGTTACAGTATTTTGAAAACAGATTGTTAGCACTTATACATTAAACACAGTATGAAACTTTTTTTTTATTTACTTATCCCATATTTATGTTTATTTTATTAGATAGTGCAATGAAGCCTTGTTTGTATTTCTGATATCCAGCATTATATCGATACCTACGCAATTTTTACCTTTTAAAGGAAACAATATTTGAAACACAAATATTCCCTTCCTTCTAAAAAAATTAAATAAAATTGAAAAAGTCAAAAATAGTTAGCCAAAAAAAAAAAAGGGTTAATCTGCGCTTTAGGTCCCCTACTTCGCCAACTCACGAATTTGAAACGTTCATTAATTACTCGTTTGTTTTAGCCTTTTCATTGGTCGCTAATTAAATTTCACTTTGAAATAGCGGTAGAATTTTCGCCATGGCATCGATGTTTTGGAAAACGTGCCAAGGAGGGGACCTAAAGCGCATTTTCACCAAAAAAAGCTTTATACATAGACTTAGTTCAAACAAAATATAAAAATATTAAAGCTAATTTTAGAATTCTTGGTGTCAAAACTAATTTTAGAAGAACAAGTTTAAAATTATGAAAACACTTGATTCAAATATAAATGCATGTGTTTTTAAAAATTATAATGCACTGAAAATAAAATAATTTAAACAGAGATAATTGTGACGATTAATTTCATTCGTAGCACGGCATTATTTAATTTTACGTAAATTTTAACAAATTTATTAAAATATTATTAATAATTTACGAAACAGAAAAGGTATGTAATAAGCAAACTTTAAATGATAAATTTTATAAGCGTTTTGCTGGCAATTATAAGTTCTATTAAGTTTTACCATCACGATTTCTGAGTCAAAAATTACACAGATCACCTGTCACATCTAAAAACTACAACAAAGAAACACAAACAAAAATTTTACTAAAACAGCACAAGCGTAAAACAGAAAGCCAACTCAGGGATTACTAAAGCTGAAAGCTGAGTTTCTGAAAATTATTTCAGAGTCTTATCAAAATATTATTTATAAACTCCGTTTCAAAGTATATTTAAAAAGTTCACATTCTATTATATTATAAAAAGTTTTCAAGAAATAATGTGAATATTTTTTGTTTTTTGTAAGAGGTTAAATTTTATTATCTTAAAGAAAAAATTATTTTGATTATTTTCATCCTATAAAATATTAAGTCTGCTGTCAATTTACGCATGCGCATATGCTTTAATCATCTTAAATTATTGGTCTCAGTGCTGACCTCTATTGGTACGTTTTGTCATTATCAAACATCCTTCATCAGATAGCTACAGAGCATGCGCAATTTGCTTATTGCAAATGGCGGATTGTGTTATTGTTCCATGGCGAACGTCAAGGGAATAAATTCATGCCCGAAACGCTACCATTTCGAGGTGAGAATAAAATTTGAAATATCGTAACATATAATTTAGTGAAAACATGTGGTTTCATTTTCAATAGAACAATTTAAAACATTTTATAGCGCCTCTAAAAAGTGGCACAAATAATAGAACTTTAATGTTATAGTGCATCGACTCCCTCAGCTTCCCCAGTTTTGGTGGGGTTGGTCCTCTTAAAGGATTGCAATTGAGGAAACAACATTGCAATATGTTATAAGCTTACGTAGCAATACAAGTATAAATCAAGGAGCAAAAAATTCTAGAATCCATGCTGCGAAACTGTTCGACATTTCTTAAAATGTACTTCAATACTTGTGTTGTTGCTTGTATTTTGGTTGTGTGGATGTTATGTTTATCTAATGGAAGTTCAAAACATACAACAATTCAATACAATTTTTAATACATTTCTGTATCAAATTCCATATTTGAAGCTGTAAATTAATGTCTCTTTCCGTATTGAATGGTTTAATGCAGTTTTATACGTTTAATGTACACATAAATCTTTATTTATTTTTGTATACATCGTTTAATTATCTTGTACTCATGTGCATTTTTTATACGAAACATAATTCATGTAAATAAAGTTTTAATTATTTCATATATTGGCTGGGTGTTTGAAGCTTAATATTCTTTTCCGATATATTGCAGCGCCCTTTAATTACTCTAATCTAAAAATTCGTGGCGTTCATATTGTAAACATTAGGAAAAAAATAAGGGTTTCTCGTTGGATGTGTATTGGTTTCCTTTTGTTTTTATCTTTTAAGAAGCTTAAATTATGTATAAGTGATTATTTTGTTGCAAATATTTTATATCATTACACTTACTCAATATGAATAAATTATTGTTCATTGATTTTATTTGAAAAATTTTACTTCAACTTTTTTAAATTTTGATTGAATTTTTTTTTCAAAATTTAAATTTCGAGAATTTTTATCACTTTATGTTTTTAAATTTTAGTACATATTCCAAATGTTTTTGTTACACATTTTTAATGCAAACATATTTATTTTCTAGAATTATTTACTTAATTGAAAGTTTATTTATATGAATGAGTAATTTTATTTTTAGAGACTTTGTTTTTATCATACAATCAATAAATTTATATTTTGTGTACATTATTAATATGTATGGCATGGTTATATTACCAGATTAAGTATCAATCAAAATCAAATAACAATTTTGATAGAAATCTCATAGTTATATTTATAAAATAAATTCATGTTATTGGTAATTTATATTCTTTCTCGTTCATGAAGAATATTTATGCAATAAAATAATTTATTACATTTAGATTTTTTGCTGTTTATTCTGTGCTATATTAATTTTCTTCAAAAAAAATTATTTAAATTTAAAAGATATTTCATTTAACACAGCTTGTTGATATTGCTAAAGTTTTTTTTTATTATTATTTTTAATGTTTATAACTTTGGAAAAAATATATGTATGGAATTAATATACACATATTTTATGAAAGTTATTTTATAGTTTTTCCCTAAATATGTTGAAAATTTTATACCCCAAAACTAATAATTAGTCGAATGGTTACTTTTGTTATGTTTTTATTATGGTGAACCTAAAGTTATATTTTATGTTCTGAGGGCCTTGTAAATCTTTCAATTTTAATTTTTATATACGTTTTTAATTTTCATTCATAAAGTTGTATACATATGAATTTTCTATAAAAAGACTGAAATTTTGCCTCAAATACTTAGATTTTATAAATTATTTTTTGCGTAAAAAAAATCTTAATTTTTTATTATATTTTAATTTTCTCTCTAGTAAATTTTCAATGAATTTGAATCATAGACATGATGGAGAATTATATATTGAATAATTTAATAAACTATTATTAAGATATATTTATTTTTGAGAAATAAAGTGGTTATTTGAAGTATAGTATCCTTTAATAAGTATTATGCTTTGGTAGTATATAATAAAAAGGTTTTATGTCAGTTTTTGATATCAGTTATATGTAACAGATAATCTATTGAGTCAATTTATCCGAAGTTGGGAAAAATGCATTGATAGAAGCAAAATGTTACAAAAAGTCATAATTTTTGCCTTTTATTCAACAGTGTGTGTTTGAGTCACTTCTGGAGCCTAATGTTTTTAGTGATTTAGATTGAATGCCAGTAAGTGTCTAAATTAAAGAAATAAATTTATAAATCTTTCTGGTAGAAATTTTTATTAAACGAGATTATATAAAAATTTAAATATTGACATAATGTTTATTAAAAAGAAATTTCTTATATATTTGTAGAAATTGGTAAAAAACAAAGAAAATTTATATTAGGAAATATCTTTTCATTTACTTATATAAGTAATACACCTACTGTAATTATCTTTTGTAATTTTAATGTATAAAGAGTATTATGTAAAAAAAAAAATTCCATTATGATCTTTTTTTGAATGTTTTTTGAAGCCACTTGGATTTTGAACTAGAATAAAATTTTGTTTATATGAAGCTTTTCAGGGTTGCCTTTAACCTACAAAGCCTCATCCAAAAAAATGCAACAATACACAGCAGTCTTACTGTTTCATGTAAATACTGTCCAATATTTGTCAACTATTTTATCTATTGTTCACAATGTATGAGAAAATTCAAATTTAACAATTACTTATTAATGTAACTCCTGCAAAATGATTTAAAGCTCAATGAAATATATTAAAATTATAATATTTATTCATATTATTTAAGTAACTATTTTACCTTTTTTATAATTTGAAAAAACTATTGAATTTTTAACACTACTTTTTGGTAAAATAAAACATTTTGCTGAACAGAAAATACAATATTTTGTAAAATATAACATTTTGCTGAATGGAAACTAAGCAATTTTAATTGGCTGGCATTTCATTAAAATATAAAAATCATTTCTTATCATATTAAGAATACTTATTTTAATAAATAAATCATATATACTGAGCATAAAATTGTATTTTACAAAAAGCATTCTCAATTTACCTTTAGTTGTAAATTAAGTATGTTACTCATTATTTCCTATTATTCAATATTCCATCCTTCATAAAAATTTTCAAGATATGTTATTATTTCTGCTTTAGAAAAATTCTTCAGTTTTTGAGAATTTATCATTTTAGTCAGTTTATCATGCTTGCTGTTAAAAATAAATTAGTAATGCATTAGTTATTAGGATAATATTTAAAGTTTTTTTTTTTATCATCACTGTCTCTTATAATGTTTTTGTTCATAAATATTTCAAGATTTTAATTTCAATACTGGTCACACATTGCATTTAATATCAGATTTTTAAACATAAGTTTGCAAAGCATGCTGAATATTTCACTTTTTTGGCACAGTCATTGTTTTGTTTTACGATTCTTAAAATGTTAATTTCTTTCACATCAAATTTATACTGTGTGTTGAAATTAAAACTCTTAAGTTGTGGCTTATCTTGCTTGTATGTACAAATAATGTATTTCATAGCCTATAAAATTGTTAAATTTTGTATGATATTGGAAATAGCAAAATTGCAAGGTATAATTTAACAAGCATAACACATGGAAAAAATTTATTGAGATTGTTTTTAAAAATAATGTAAATATGAATAAAAAGCTCAATAATATATATAATCTATTAAATCCTAATTAAAACTATAATTAGACCTTTTGTAACTTGATCAGCAGAAACTTGGATTACTACCTATAAAGAAGGAAAATCGCTTATTACCTCTGAAAGAATAATTTTCAGGACTATATATAGACCAATTAGGAATGAAGATATGTTGAGAATTAGGAAAGCTCCATGAATAAGAAGATATTATAAAGCGTACAATGTGCCTCGAACATCTGTATCAAATGAATGATGAAAAAGCAACAAAGAAAGTGTATAGAGGAAGATTGGAGAGCAAAAGAACCTCCCAGAAAGAGATAGCTGGATGAGGTAGAAGAAAATTGAAAAAACAATGATCAGAAATTGAAAGACCGTCAGGGATCGGAAGGAGTATAGCTGTTTTGTGAAGGAATCCTGCATTGGATTGCAGATCCGAGGAGTAATAGTAATTTAATCATGATTGTGTTTTTGAGATTTTTTTAAAATAATGTAGTTATAAAATCATTAAGGATTTGATTGGCAGATTTAAGAACAATTTTTGAGCTATTTCTATTTGTATTCCTGTGTGATAAAATTATTTAATAATATAAATTATTATGTAGGTTGATGTCCTTAACCTTTTAAGAAAGGAAAATGTTATGACATAGTTATATAAAATTGAAATTAATTAAAGCCATTGTATTTATTTATTATTTTGTTTTTCTGAAAATTTGTGCTCGTTTTGCAGGTGATATTATCATAAACACTTAATATTTTCCTTCTATGAATGCATGATAATCTTGACATTATTCTTACTGACATATATTGTTTTGCAGATATGGAAGGGGAGGACTTAGCAATTACAGTCCTCACATGTGAGGGAGATATTAGAGACCCCACATTCCCTTTCAAACTCCAAAAGCTTGTAAACAAGTTACAGAACCTCATCTCTGATGGTATGACTTTCATATTGTTCTGTGTATTTATATCTCTAGAAATAAATTTATAATTTTGAATATTTGTTTATTCATTCGTTTTATTTTTCAAATTGTGTTGTAAATATAATGTCTGTTTTTTTTTAATTTCAGTAATAAAAACGCACAAAATTATAAATTGAGTGTAAAAAAAAATGTCTAGAGTAACTACTAAAACAAATCCTAAATTGTCTCATAAATTGAGATTTGCCATTCAATTGTGTTACTTTAGAGTAATGATATTTCGGTATTCACATAATAGGGTCATCGCTGCTTTTTAAAGAAATTTCCATATAATTAAAAAATTTCTTTTTATAGGAAAGAAAGAATAATAAAAAGAAATTTTATTTATAACTTTTCACATGATTAGTAAAAAATTTTCTAACTGTAAATTAATTACAAATTCTACTTAAGTTTGGCGCGAAATTAGCTGCAATGAGGCTAATACGTAAGTACCGATATTTGTAACCCAAGTTGGGTAGTGTAATATTTTATATTTTTAATTTTCTGCTTGTTAAAATACAAAAGTGATGGTACTGCTGCAATAAGTTTTAGATTAAATATTTAAAATCAGCATGAGGATGGTTATATTAGTAATAAAATTAGCTAAAATATTTTGCACAAGATCTTATTTAATTAATCATTTATTTTCTTCTGTATAGTTATTCGGTGTAGGTAAGCATTTCACTGTTGTTTTTTACAAAAAAGTATTCCAATCTTGTTAGCCATTTATAAGCTCGTTTTGCAGGTCATAGCATTACATCATTTTCTTGTTTGGTACCTGAAAGTTATTTTCTGTCATTATGTTCTTAATAATTTAATTTTTCAATACGTCTTGCTTATAAATTAAATCTGAATCCACACTCTTAGTAGTAGTACTTTCTTAGTTGAAGTTAATGAATGAGTAACTTATCTTCCTTCAAAAGCCAACAGATAAATGTTTTTGGCTTTCTTGAGTTATGATGGTTTCTTGGCTTTACTAAGCCAATATATTTAAAATTATCCTCTGTATTGTTTTTTCTGCAGTATCATTCTAAGCATAATTTCATGAGTACATTGCATATAAATGTCAATTTCATAAAGCAATAAAAAAAATATGATTGTTCCTTGCAAAATTATACTCTAATGCATGGGTGTTATGATATGTTGGTGAAATTCTACACAAATTGCTTAAAAAATCTGGAATTTCAACATCTGCAGTTAAGTTAGTTATTCAAAGTTCATAAGATTTATGATTCTACAGTAAAAATGTCTAATCAAATCTATCTATCAAAAAATAAAATAAAATGAAAAATGTTATTAAATTAAATATAAGCAAACAAAACATAAATAAAAGTAAACTTTGAAAAAAAGGTTTTTAAAAATTTTGTAAATGCTAATCAAAATGATCTATAAGTGAGATTTAAAGTTGTTCTTAAAAATAAGTACTGTATTTTACTTTAGCTTGAGTGGGAAATTATGTTAGAAAAAAGCACTTCAAAACTTGGAAAAGTATGAAGAAAAATATGACAATTATTTAGATGTATACTTTTAAATAATGATGCACTTTGTATCATAATTTTAATCATGTCCATTTCATTTTTTCATGGCAACACTAAATAGCTAAACATTTCAAATAACCTTTTTATATTAATAATTTTAAAAATATTTACTATACAAGCTTAGCCACTGAAATGTGTAACTATATATAAGAAATGGAAAAAATGATTTTCCTGGTGACATATGAGAGGAAAACGGTTCTCAAAATTTCAAATGAAATGATTTCCGTAAATTATTAAAACAGATATTCCTTATTAGATAGTTAAATTAGTGTTTCTAGAACTTAATAATATTTAATGAATAGATATTTTATTTGATGCGTTTCTGTGTGTGTTAACTAGCTGCTGATGATTTGTTGGCAATCTTTAGTTGACAAAGCATGCTTTAAAATAAAAAGACATTTAATGACAATAATTTTGTTAGATTTTTAAGGTTAAAGAAGATTCTGTTGAATTTTAATTTTTCTATATATCTTGGTTTGTTGCTTTATTAGTGAATTGACAATCAACATTGGTACTATAATTGACAATTTTTATTTGCATCCAGCTTAATGAAAACTTATGTTTACTGAATACAAGCAATTTATTAAAGACTGTAACAAATAATTAGTATTTGTGCTATATTTGTCTTTTTTCTTGCCCAATTAACAGGAAAATACCTTTTATATTTTCGAACAGATACATTTCTGCCATCGAGTATATCATTTTTGGTTTAATTTAAAGTGTCGTCTCCAGTTTCTTTATAATTGGTTGAATAATGCTACAATTAATCTTAAGTGATCAATAATATAACTAAACCTGTAAAAGCTGCCAAGCATATAAATTTCAACTGTGAAAAATTCTAATTATCAAAGTTTTAGCTGCTCTGATTAATTGCATTTTCAAAAAATCCATTGATAGATTTTATTACTAAGAGTTTTAATGATTAAATTGTCTAAATAAATCAATGTTATTTTTGGTACCTTTTTTTTGTTCATTTCAGTTTTTGATTAATATTACAACTATGTCTTATGATATTTTTTTAATATAAAATGCAGTACAGTTATTGAGAAAAATTGAATTGCTCTATATTTTATTTATAAAGGTTTTTTTGTTTTATGAAAACCACAATGCTTTCTTTACTAGGCACATACTATGGTTTATATGATTTAGTAAATAATGAATACTATTATATGTATTGCTTACTGTTTCTTCAATAAATTTTTTATTAAAGAATCTTAAGTACTACTATTTTACTAGAATCTCAAAATGCTTAAATAAATAAATTTGCTAAGGTTGCATTGTAAATTTTTGGGAACTTTTGAAACATAAAGTGGTAGAAAAGATAGTATGTTGGAATACTACTGAGACTTTAATTATTTGAGAGCTATAAATTGATATTAGCATTGACAGCAAATAAATTATTGCAGCTTTTGTATTGGGATTTGAGTTCTGCTGGGGTGACTCAAAATATTATTGAGTTATATCTTTTATTTTTTTTCTGTTCTTTCATTTTGCTGGTTTTTATTGCCTTTTAATAATTTGTGTATAAGTGCCAAATTTGGGATTGATTATGTTATAGTTTATTGTAGAATGATGATGTTCAGCTTTTTAACTTTTCTGTTCTGTCATGTTTTCCACATCTATTAGAAAATGATTCTTTTTTATATATGCTTCCCACAGTCATTTCAAGCAATGAATGATCTAACATCTCCATCTAATGCCTGATTGAAGAAGCACTCCTTAATCTTTCTAATATTGCCAAAAATCCATTGTTTTGATAGAATTCATTCTTCTCTGGAAAAATGGGCGTTTGACAATTTAATATTTCATTTTGTTTTACTTGTTTTATACGTTTTTCTTGTATAAAATAATCCCAATCTGTATTGGTATCCTTAAACATATTGAGTTACTTAATATACCATCTGATTAAAGTAATGCCTCAACCTAATAGCATTTAAACTTTATGGATATTAAAAAGTTATTTTCAATCCAGCAAACAACCAGTTGCCTATGCAAAAATCATTCCACATTCAGCAACCCCCCTTATTGTTGCTTTAATATTTTATTTCTCTTTTATTTTCTGCAGTTGGATTTAATATAAAGCAATCTTTCATAACTGCCAACTTGTATATTTTGGTCTTACGCTGTATGAGTGTTTAATAAATTGTAAGATCTTATTGCATTGTTGTAAAATTGTGTCAATTTTTAAGAGTTTGAAATTATGTAGCTTATTATCCAGTTTCTTGAGCTGATTGGTTAGTGAACATAAGATTGTATGCATATTAAAAGCTTTAAGAAACAAGATTGATTGATATACCATAATGTATTTATTTCATTCTTATTTTATGTTTGCATTGTTAATTTTAAGTGTCTATTTCTCTTTAAATGATATTTTTAATTTTAAAATCTACTTTCATACCTTTTTTTAATTTAGTTTGGTTTTGTGTGTGATGATTATTAATTATTGAGATTACTGACAGTTAATAAATAATTATTTAAAGTAAATATATCCTTTCATAAATGCAAGTGTCTTTAAATATTGGAAATGCAATCAATCAGCATCCGTGAGGTTTGGATTTTTATCGTGTTGAAAGTATTAATGTTAAGCATGTTTTTTAAATGTTTGTATTTACTATAATGTCTTTATTTATTTCAAAATGTAAAAGATTTATTTCATTCCTAAGCAAAAATTCTATTGCAAATGGATGTCTTGTTGACATTAGTGTAGAGATTGAAAAAAATTGTACAATATTAAAATTTAATACCTTGGGAGGTATTATCCCCTCTTGAAAGAATGCAACAATCTTCCCTTTGCATAATATTAATTTATAAATTTCTTTTTTTTAAACAAATAAGGGCTGGTTTTTATCAAAATGATAAAATATCAACTCTGACTGATTCTCATGTTAAAGGTAGAATGAGAAATAAAAATTTTACCATTTCTGCAATTTTCAATTGTGAGGAGGATTAGACAGAAAATATTAATTGTATTGAAATAGTTTGAATTATTATTAATTAAGCTTCTTTTTATGCTTTTATTCCTAAATCTGGGGAAATTCACCTTTTCTTTAGTCTTTTTCATTTGATATTTTATAATTTTATACCTTCATTTGGTTTGTAAAAAGAAAAAAAAAATTATTTTTAAGATAATATAATTGAAATGCATATAATATAAATTATCGTGTGTAATTTTTTTATTTTATTATTCCTCAAATTTTTTTTCTATTGTTTTACAATATTCTATATTAAATCTTTCAAATTTAAATGAAATAAAAAAAATAATACAAAACTATTTCATGAAAAGAATATTAAATTTTTTCATCATATTGTTTCGTAATTATACGTGATATAGCTTTAACTATACCATATTCTCTTTATTTGCTTTATTTTTTAATGAAAAGGTTTTTTAAATAATATATTAACTTAGATGTATTCTATCTTTTAAGAAAATTTTTAATTTTGTTTGATGAATTAAAATATGATTATTTATAAAATTCTAAAATGCACATAAATGTGACTTATTTTGATCTTTGTTTCCTTTCATAACTATTAAAATATATCCTTGCTAAATCCACAAGCTGGTACAGGTGCCAAATGCACCAAACCTGTAGATTACTGCACTGGAATGGATTCTTGCAGTTTTATTATATATACTTGTTGTATGCATATGCTAAATTTATTTGCAGCTATAGTAACCTTTAAAGCTTTTGCTAAGTTTGATTTTTTTTTTCTTTCACATTTATGCTTGAAACATTTGTGATATAGAAAAACAATGTTTTATTTTCAAGTTGAATAAAATTTCATATTTGTGTGTTACTAGTGAAATGTATAGATAGTGATAAAATGAGTTTGCTTTTTTTATGTTTTAGTCGATTAGAATTGCTGTCATATGTATTAGTTTATTTAATTTATTTAGTATAATGTGAAATATTTTACACACACACACACACACACACACACACATATATATATATATATATATATATATAT
>JAPDSC010034197.1:779474-801457 GCA_026290005.1 Latrodectus geometricus | reverse complement strand
TATATATATATATATATATTTGCTATTGACCTGATATATTGTTGCTCTGAGCATTATTTTATATATTCAGCGAATATTAATTCAACACACAAATATATGTACATATGTATAGTAATATATATTAATAATTTCTGCTTTTCTACTCAATTTATTGAATTATTGTGCATCTTTGGATTAATTCTTCACAAATTAAAATTTCTTCAGTTACTATACAAATTAATGATTAAATTTTTAATAATTTTTTTTTTACCATGAATAGAAAAATAATCACTTCATGTTGTTTTTGCTTAAATAAATTATTAGTATTATGAATTTGGATTTGTGGTACCATTTATTCCAAATGATACCACAAATCCAATTTCGAGTTTTGTGAAGTTAGTTAGTTGAGTGTATGAGTGAGTTGTTTATATGCATTTGAAAAAAATACAAATTACTTTATTGTGACAAATGGCAAAATATATTGAAGAAATCAATAATATCAAAATTTAAAGGTGTTAAAATTATATCCTTTGACCAAGCAAAAAGATATGCATGATGATTAAGCAGGTTTGAATTATATTCAAATTTATTTTAGGATTTGTTAATCTTTTAATTTGTATAAATAATAAGGTGTTAAAGATTCCCATGCTTTTCAGCTTCATTATTTATGTTAGAAAAAGTATTTTACCTCTTATCTTTTCCATTTTTTAACAAGTTATCTTTTTTTATTTAGTTTAAATCTCAATATTCTTTATTCTTTATATTATAGTAGAATATCATACATACCAGCTTCTTTTAATGAGCAAATATTAATATATTTGAGAATATAAATATACTCAATTTTTTTCGTCTGGATTCATTTACGAATTATTGTTTTCATTTGATAAGATTTTCTTAATTGATATGGCATGCATTTGTTTGCATTCAAAATTTTTTACTATGATGAGGCATTACATTGATATTATTGAAAGTTAACTTAGTAAGTCATTCACATTGATGACTGTTGAGCTACAAAACAAACAAGAGCTAAGAAGCTTTCTGTACAGTTTATAATTTTTTTAGCCATCTTTTTCAATTATAATATTTTTACACCAATATGGTATTTCTTCTGGAAATTATGCTAATAATCTTATGCATGAATAATTAAATGATAACAAAAATTGTTTATTTAACTTAACACTCAATGTTATTGCCTTTAAAAATTAAATCTTTTCTGCTTTCAGTGTAGGCTGGTTGGTAGTAATAAAAAATAAGGTTAATTAACAGAAAACCATAAAACAAAAGTTATGAAAGTATTGTTTCAAAATAATTTCCTTCTCTTAATTTAAAAAAAGTGAATTAAGGAGGAAAAATTGTCAATAACCCGCCAATATTGATTGTCATAAATAGCTGTTCGAGAGAAGAAAATAATTTATTTAAATAAATGAGACGCTTAATATTCATAGGCAAGAAATGTAATTTATTAAAGTTTATGTTAGATAGGCTAATATTTTATTATTTAATTAAATATTTTGGGGTATAATATTTTAATGCAATTATAGTATTCTAAATTTTGTCCACATTAATTTTAAACTGTTATATTTTGATAATTATTTCCACAGTGAATTTGAATTATAAGCAATGCCTTTTTTTTAGGTTATTACACTAACTCTAGCTAGCCAATATAGTGAACCCCAAGAAATTGTTCTTAGGAAATCTTCAGATGAACAAGGAGATGTTGCAAGTGTTTCATTTAATATACCTAATGCTGAACCTGTGCCTGGTCCAAGTTTGGCTGAACCAGCTCATAAAAGTATTGGTCAGTTCATTGGACATCTTGTTGGAGGAACCTCGTCTGCTACTTCTACTTCAAGCTCCCTTTCTCGGTTGGAGAAACCAACTCCAAAATCTGATACATCTGTTAGCTTCCGATCACCTAATGTCATCGCTCCATCAAGTACTGAACCTATTCCATTTCCTCCTGCTGCTTTGGTGACAACAACTACTGCAGTCACACCCAGTTCTTCTCGTGTTTCTCCAAACGTTTCTGTTAAATCTGCTGCTTTCGGACCATTTCCTTTTGCTAGCATGACACATGCTATGAATACTAAAAATAGTTCTGCCAGTCCACAATATCAACCTGTTCTTCATGTACAAACTGGAAATCCACGGATCGCATTTACTTCTTCCACAGTGCAAATAACAAATTCTCTTTTTAATTCTGCATGTACTTCTGTTACAACATCTACAGTGACTACTAAAATAACTAATTCATCGTTACAAAAAGTGCCGAGACCTAACTCTGCTTTTAATAATGTAGTGTCTAGAACTCCTCCACCTAATGCAATAGCATCTACATCAAGAGCAAATGTTGCTCTTTCAAGTCCATTACTTGTAAATTTGCTTCAAAGTGAAACATCAAATTTGCCACAGAATAATAAATTAATGCCTCCACCTTCACAAGCCTCAAATCAGCAGCCAAAACGAAAGAGAAAACCTCGTAAATCGAAAGAAAAATCTTCAGAAGATGGCAGTGCTTCACCTAATTTCTCTGCCTCTCCTTCTCCACCTTCTTATCAATCTCACATTGGATCTAGATCACCAGGAGGGTTTGATCCACTTAGTGTTCTTAATCAATCCCTGAATGTGCCTCTGAGTAATAGTGTCAGCATTTCTCCACCAACCACACAAATTACAAGCATCCATCCCTTGGCCCAAGGTCAACCACCAGTCTCTACAGTAAAACCACAAACACCCAGTATTCATCACCAGGCACAAGGGCAACCCCTTGTGTCTCTGCAATCACAAATTCAAGGACAGCCTATGGTTTCAACAAGTAGACCAATCGGTCATCAAGCCCTTTCTGCTTTCAGGCAAACACAAGGACCTCGAACAGTGCCAAACATTCATCCACAGGCACAAGGTCAGCCTCAAGTACACACGGGTAATCTTCCTCTCCATACTCATATTCCTGTTGGTGCACCTCAAATAGCTAGGCCTTCAACAGGAAATTTGCAGTCTTTTACTATGTCTGCACCTCGTTCTATAGCTGTTAATCCTGTGAGACCTTTATTCCAATCAAGGGATGTGTCTTCTTTGATTAAAGTATCTGAAAAAGTAAACAAAGAAACTGCACCATTGAAGTCAGACCGATCTAGTGCACCTTCTACACCAAGTACTTCGACCCCTGATTCAAATCCTTTCCCTTCACCCCCATCTTCTTCTGATGGGAAAACAAAACATTTGATTAATCCTTTTACAGGACAATTAGAACCAATGCCCAGTGATGAAGAAGAGGAAGAAGAATCAATTGGTTCTCTTCCTCCTTTTCCAGATTTTGAAATTGATACATCTGAAAAGAGCCATTCAGAAAGAAGTCTCTCTGATGGTGGAAAGGATACTAATCTTTCCTCAGATACAGATTCTGGTATTAGCAAATCCATCACAGATGTGTCACAATCATCAACTGATGGCTTAACTATAGAATCTGGAAAAGATATTAAGAAAACTGAAATTACAAAAGCAGATAATATTTCTACTGCCTCTGTTACCTCTTCCATACCCGGTGAAAAAATTAAATTAAGGCTGAAATTGGACCCTAAAACTATAAGAGAATCAAAAGATAGTGAAATAAAAGAAAAACGCATTAAAGATTCCAATCCTCAATATAATCAAAAAATTGATGTTGCAGTTGTAAGTATTCCTGGTTTAAAAAAGAACATAACTTCTCCTTCTGCTTCTTCTGTTTCCGAGCCTCGAGTGCCTCCATTACATATCTCACTACGTGGCCCTAATTCTGCAGTAGTTGTAAGTCCTAGGAAAGATGATTCTAAGTCAAGATATGTTTTAAATAAGGAAGATAGTACTGGTGATGCAACTTCTAGAGTTAGTCAGAAAAAAGTTCGTTCACCAAGAACTACCCGAACAGGTGATGTTCCAGCTGTTGCTTTATCTCTTAATAGCCGATCAGTTGATCCTGTTGAAAGAAAGGCACGAGGAAATAGTAATAAAGATTTTAAGAAAGCTAAAGATGAATTTTGGAATCAAAATGTGAAGAATATCTCTATGTCTGGTGGGGGTATTGTTGAAGTGAGTGAAAAGGTCTTGTCAAGTCGTATCTCATCATATGAATCTTATCTTTCTAATACATCTGTGACGAAATCCGTTGTGCAGCAAAAATCTTCAAATATATTCAGCTTATCTTCAAGAGATTCTTGTAAATCAGAAGTAATGACATTAACTTCTTGTTCAACTGGGGAAAGTGTTACTCTACACTCTTTTTCAGATTCAAAATCACCTCTGCCTTTACAGGTACCTGCAGTTTCGGAAACTGAAATGGTAACTAGTGATGTATCACAAACTATTCAAAAAGACAAAAGCTCAATCACATCCAGTATTGAAAGGACTACTAAGGCAGTTGTAGATAGAGCCATTAATTCTGTTGATAATACAATTACTGGAATTTCTTTACAAACTGTAACGGCAAAAGAAGATTTATTTTCAAGTAAGATTATTTTTTTCTATAATTTTAAATATATAAAGAAATTTTATAACCAAATGCTTTAAATACTTGTATGGTTAAATTCAAATATAATGATAATTTTTAAATTGAAAATAAAAATTTGCACATTTATCGTTTAACAAAAATGTACTTTATTGATAGAATAAATGTACAGAATTTTAATTATAAGTAAACATAAAAATTTTAGTTTGTTAGTAAAGGATTTTAATAACACTTTTTGATAATGTGACTAATTCATCATCCATATATTTTTTTTAAAAAAATAAGCTATTTGTTGAAAAAATTATTAAACTTCTTTAATTAATGAAGAATGCTTTTAGGTTTTAAATTCTTACATAAAATTTTTTCTCATTATAAAATTTTCTTTCCAGTGTTTTCAATTTTAACTTTGAAGTTGCTTAAAATATACATTTAACTTCCATCATTAACTTAAATTGTATTCTAAATTTCAGAATCTTTCATGGACTTTTTTATTGAAATGTGATCAAAGTTTCTTCCCAATACTTGCAATTTTAACTTTTAAAGTTAATCAACATATTTATTTTCTTAAAAACATTAATTAAAAGAGTTATTCATCTTTTAGTTAATTTCAGTCCAGAAAATAATTTTTTGTATAATGTTCATTCTTTCAATGTTTTAAATCCCTTAACCTGAAAAGAATTTTTTTTTATTCTAATACAATGAATATGCAAAAAAAAGAATTTTTTTTCCATACATATTCAAATACAAAATATATTTTTCTGAAGAATCAAATTTCATTTTTAATAAGAAATAGGTTAAGAGGTGATGTAATATTGCCAAAGTATGATAATTTTTAGTGCTCTGGAGATTGTTTGATATCCTCTTGAAACAGAAGAGTACCATGAAAAAATAAATTCTATCAATAATGTCACTAACTATTTTCACAAAAATATTCCAAAATGTTGCAAATTTTAATTTTTCTTTTTCAAGGTATGAGGGAGAAACAGCATTTAACCTATATCTTCATTGAAAGGAATAAATAAGAATTTTAATTCATATTCTAATTTACAGAGCCTTTAACAGATTTTAAGAAATAGCATTTAAAATTTGCATGATCTAAAAATAAAAAATATAAAACAACTTAAATGTAAGAAAAAGTATGAAACATCAATGTGATCACTGAACTTCAATATTTGCCATTAAATTGCTCTATCATGCAGTTTTTTTTGTTCCCCCCCCCTTCTTTTGAAATAGTTGGAAGAGTAAGATGTGAATTTGCATATCTGTTTAAATAAAAAAAATTCGTAAACCAGTTTTCAAAATATATTTTACTATACAAAATCAAAACAATTTATATTCCCCTAAATTGATTTCAGTGAAAGAGCAACTAGCAAAACTTTTAAAAGGGCTACTAAAAGCTATGCTCTTTCATATTGCTGAATGCTCATTAGCCCTAAATGCATAAAGTCTGAAAACTTAATGGGAATTATTTGAATTATTCTGATTAATTTTGCCTTTATTTATCACTTTTTGTACACAAGGGAATAGTTAGATCAAGACCTATAGTTTAAAGTGGATTCTGAATCACTACGAACATCCAAACTCTTGTTGGGATTCGAACCCACAAGCTGTTGAATCAAAAGCACTAACGATTCTGCTAGCAGCTTGGTTTGATTACATTTGCACTTTCAAAATTGAAACTTAACATCACATTTAATGCATTAATTGTATTTCAATCTACAATATGCACTGTATTTACTTTATTTCCAATGAAACAATCAAAAAGCAACAAAAATCTTTTAATACTATGCATTTAAATAAATAAAAACCAAAGTTTGTATTATGAGTGTTGTATAAAATAAGGACTTGAAAGTTAATCAGTTTTATTGAAACTTTCCCACCTTTATTGTTAGTGCCAATAATGTTTAGAGTGAGATAAAGTGAAATTCAATAGGCATCTTTGTTGCTATTAGAGTGTCAAATTAAACATCTTGAAAATAGTTTTGGAAAAATTTATGTTTAGTATTATTCTTATTATAAAATGATATTTTAGTATCGATTGAAAAAAGTGAAGGTTGTATTCATTCACATTTTGACTGATGTTGATATTGCATTTTGATGTTACCACTGTATTAAATCATGTAAAGAGTATGGTTTTTAGAAATAATATAAGCTTTATGTACCTAATATTTTATAAATTGGTAATTTTAAATGCTATAAAAATAAAGGTATTTGATTTCATTATTAGGTTTTAATTTATAAATACTGCTTATTAAGAAAAAAAAATTAAAATGAAGTATTTAACATTTTTATGCTGTTTACAGCTATTTTCATCCTTTTTTTTTTTTTTTTAACAATATTTGTTTTTACTTTAATTGTTTACTATAATATAGTATTACTACATTCATAGTAAAATTCTTTTAGTTCTAATGTATATGCTGTATAGGATTTTTTTTAATATTAAATTCATAATTTCATATACTGTCTTCATCAGGTCATGATTAACAGAAGTTTCTCAAATTCTTACCTTTATTGTTTAATTGTGTATGTATTTGATAATTTTACTATAGTTTTAAATTAATTATTCTATTAAATGCTCCTTTATTTGTTTAACATATATGTTATTTGTTCATTTCTACCCTATTTCATAATTGCTTACATATTTAAGACCTAATAAACATGGAAACAATTTTGATGAAGGAAATGGTATTATACATGCATTATTTCTTTTATTAAGAAGAATTTCCTGTTCTAACTCCAAAGTGTAGATTGTTTACTAATTTTTAAAAATACTTAACTGTTGTTGTCTTATCCAGTAAAGTAATGAAATTGGTCAAATAGGAAATTGATCAAGACTTTTCCAAGACATCATATCCAGCCAGACATATTTCTGGCTACATCAATAACTTCCGTAGAATAGAGGAGTTGATTCATGGAATTGAGATAAACCCTGAAGAGCTTCGATCATAGGGCAGGGCAAACAAAGATATGGTTTTGAGAGAGTTGAATGACTGTGCAGTGAGGACAACTCCTGTAGCTTTGATGCCCTTCAGTGTTTAGTCCACTATCTGACTTTAGTTGTGAAGATAGCCCAGTCACAGTTTAGGTCAGTGATGAAGTGCTTCTGAGAAGAAGCATGAAGTATTCTGCTATTCCGTCTGTATCAGTGTGGGTCAAGCTGTTAAGAGAGCTGAGGGTTTTGCTTGGTGAGGATATCAGCTTTCTCATTACCATCGGTATCGATGTGTGTTGGTATCCACTTAAGAATACGGGTCCTTTGGGTTGATTACTTAGAGCAGGATGTTATCTTTGGTCAATTGATTGCCTCTTAAAATTGCCTGGAAGGCAGGACAAAAGTTCGAAATTAATATAAGTCCATTAGAATTTTGGATCTTTTTGAGTAGTAGAGGTGTAGTTTAAGACTAATTTACCAACAGGTATTTTATATGATTTAAATGCCATTAGCATAGGTTAAAAAGGTGCAGTCGAAGCTTGAATGCCTAATGATTCACTAGAAATCAATTTATCTTTTCATGATGTATTCATTAAACCCATGTATGAAATCCGCATTCTCTCTCATGTTTTTCTTCTGAGTTTTCATAAAACCAATTATTCTTTCAAACGATATATTTATCTTTAGTTTTTGGTTTATAAAAAATTTTCTAGTTTTGCCTATGAACTATAGTAAATTTCATTTATCTTTTAAAAGTTAATGTTTATTTTTCTTACAGTTTTTCAATGATTTTTGAGTTTTTGAAAATAAAATGACTACTATCGTGTGTGTTAAATAAGTTTGGTTTTTAAAAATAATGTTTGTGAATGAATATTGATGTCATGTTTTTTCTTGCCAATTTCTTGAATCATTTCTATTGTCAACATCTTTTTTCTTAATATCTATTCAGCAATATGATATCCAAAATTATAATAATTTTTTAATACAATTAATACATTTGTTTAAAATCTTTTGGTTTAAAATTAAGGATAATATTTTGTAAAATTTTTATTAAAATATAAAAAGAATTCTTTTAAGAACAATTGGTAGTTTTGGAGTATAGAAATTTTTGTTCAAGTCATTAATTATTACATAATTTAATGTGTACAGTCTTGCCAACAAATGTTTAATATTCTGAATTTAAGTCTAACACAGACTACTTCGAAAGTATTGATTGCTATATTTTATTTATAATATGTATAGCTAATACATGTATAGCTGTATTAGCATTCAATACATGTATAGAATGTATAGCTAATACACATGTAATGAAGCTATGTAATACATAGCTAATGTACATGTAATACATAGCCAGCCTATATTTTTGTTTGAGTAGAGGAAGTCCACAGGATTGTTGTAAAAAATAAAATAAAGATAGTAATTTAGATTGCTATTTTGGATGATTTTTGTTTCTCTTTTCAGTTAGTTAAATTAGGAGTTTTATTAAAAAAAAATGTTTAGCATATTTTTGGTTTGACATTTTCTTTTAAAATTTAAATATCCTTTTTAAAAAAATATGTATGTATAGGATATTCTTCAGATATACATCATTGTTTTCTGCAGTAGTACTCATATATAAACTATTTTATGTGTTGAAAATATAAGAGTATGGTGAATTTCAAGGACATCAGATTAGTGTTTCTAATTTAAATTTTGAATTAAAGTGTTCTAAATAGGAATTATGAGTTGACAATTTTTTATTTGCATGGAGGTAGATTGATTTTCTTGAAATTTGCAAATCACGTGCTAACACATTTAATAGACTTTTTTTTTTTTTAATATTTTAAAATAATTTTATCATGGAATTTTTTTTAATTTATGATAAACATTAATTAGTGTTTTTTTTACAAAAGAGGAATCCAAGAAATCAAAGAGTTATAAATGTTTTTAGGGGGGAATATATGCTTATTGAGTTAAAAAATTTTAGGCTTAATACCTTTATGTTTGAAAACGCAGTTATGTTTATTTGTATTCTATAAGTTTTTAAATGTGTTGTTTCACTATATGCTGAGTTTACTATTTTGCTTTTATTCAGTAACTATTAACTTTCAGTGTATCATTCTCTCAGTTTATGAAATATTTCACCAAATATGCCAATTTTATTACAAAATGAAGTAGCTGTCTGAATTAAATTTTAATCTCCATCACAAATTTATTTGTTTTAAAAAAACTGATAGACAAATGTAATCAGCAGAAAATAAAAATTCTTGATGAGTTTAAAGTTTATTTCTTGATATATTAAGCTCTCAACTCATCTCCAGGTAATTAATTTACAAACTGCCTTCTCCAAGGTAATTAATTTACAAACTACTTCTCCATTAAATCATCTGTACTGGAACATTAGTTTCGCTCATTAGTTGAAAATATAATGAGACTTTTAACATATACTTATTTCTAGATGAGTTAAAGATTTAGAATTCTTATTAAAAATTTGATCTGAATTTATGGAATAGTGAATTTTAGTTATATTAGGATGTACTCTTTGTGTAATTATAAGGTAAAAAAATCAAATTTAAACTGCACTACTTGTAAAACAGTTTGTAATTGTTCTCAGCAGAAATTGTATTTTTATCTATATATATTAGTTTCTATTTTCATAAACATTTAAAAATATTTGTAAGAAACACAGAAATCACTATTGTAAAGGATTTCTTACCGTTTTAAATAATGTGTTTAAATGTGGTACAGTTGCCTATAGTATTGATTTTTATTTTTCATTGCCCCTTTGAGCATTTTCTTTAGTGTGTGTATGTATTTTTTTTTTTCAATAATTTTTTTTAAATTGTTGAGTTTCAATAACTTTTTATAGAAGCAACTATTTTCATGCGCATTCATTAAATTTATGATTAAGAGTAAAAATTCTAAATTTTATAATTGTTAACTGTTTTTTAAAATTCCTAACATTTTGCAATATTTATTCTTTAATGTGTTGCAGCAATAAAAAAATGTGTGTTATTTCTCTTACCACACATGCATTTCTTGTAAAGTTAAAAAAACTGGTAGACTTTAACATAGGAAAACTCTTATATTTCTATTGAAAACTCATGTAGGGCATAAATTTGTTATCCTTTATCAACTAATTTTCTCTAATGGTTATGTTTTTCCTTTGTAAATCAACTTATAATCCATTTTTGTTTCTTAAATTGTTCAGTGTCTCAATTGTTAGCATTCTTTTTTCTTTATTGGGAGAAAATTGTAAGTGGTAATTAGCTAGATTGAGTTGTATTTATACTTTTCATTTTTTCCATTAATAATAAATAAGAACTAGACTTAATTTATTGATTTTCATTTTAGGTTCTAAAAAATCACCTCTTACACAAAATAATCATCTACCTCATTCACCCAGTGCACCTGTTGATAGCAAAAATATTATGCAAACCAACTGTCCTAGTGACCAAACTCAATCACAATCTGCCAGTAGCTTAAATGTAGTATCCACTGTGCCTCTGAGCTCAAACTCATTAACATCACCTTGCAATGCAAATGAAGATATTTCAGATGCAGTTGCGAATGTAAGTGATTCTACGGATGCAAATAGACTTTCAAAATCCGAAAGGATTGAGGTTAATCCATTAGCTAATGTATCTAGTTCTACGGATTGCCAAAAACTGAAAAATAATAATAATCAGTGCAATATCGATCCTATAAATAACATAACTGAGAATATAGATGGTGTTTTAAATGTAGATAATGTACAAAGTGAATCATTTGTTTCTCATAGCAAATCTATGCAGAATAAAGACACAGCTGCATCCAGTGAAGTACAAAATGCTACTGATGTAAATAAGAATGTTACTGCCAACAGTAAAGATAAACATGAAATTGATACTAATGAAAGTGTAAAAATTCATTCATCAACTTCACAAGTGTCATCTTATAACCATGCAGATAAATGCAAAAAATTGTTGTTTTCTAATCATACAGAAACTTGTAATTCCTTAGTTACATGTTTAAATCCTGTATCTAAAATGGAGATTAATGACTCATTAGAATCACCTGACAAAGGTGTTTGCCTACCTGACTTGAAAAAATCTCCAATTGCGCAGATAATCAATGTCGATAATTTATCAATCCAACCTCATGTGATTGAAGTGCCTTCTTTGCAACTTTCACCAGCAGTGCCAAATATATTGGCCAAATCAGGGCGGGCTGCTGAAGTAAAGGCAGTAACTTCCCTTATATCAACTGGTGGTAGTGCATTTCTGCAAACTCGGAATGTGCTGGTGATGCAAGATTCAAACACTATTGCAGTTTGTGAAGGCAGAACGTCTCCAGATGTAGGCATAAGGAATGCCATTGCAATGGTAACTCAACCTGGGAAGTTTCCAATCACAAGTTTGCCTTGCAATATCAGTGAGAGGATAAAATTAGTCAATCATGTGAATACCTGTCAGGAGGAACCCTCAAGTGCAAAAGAAAGTCCTACTCAAAGTTCATCAATTGTTAGTGAGGAATCCAGTATGGACTCTATTGATGAAGAAAGAAAAAGATGTATGCAGTTATCTGAAATTCCCACCAGCACTCCTGGTCCTCCAAATACTGATCCATTAAATTTGCCTGCTGATCAGAATACAAAAAGTGATAAACCCCCTGTTGAGCAAAATAGTAATGCTTCAAATATATCTGTTCAAGAAACTAAAACTTCTCTTAGTACAGAAGATGTAACTCAACCTAATCGAGTGGCTTCTATTGCTCTTCCAACTAAAGGTGAGAATATTTTATTATTATTTAGGTTATTGCCTAAAGTGTGTTTTAATGTTACCTTCTGTCTTATAATGTTTAGATATTTTGCTGGAAGTCAGGTTTTTCTACTTTAATTATTGCTAAATTATTTTCTTCGATAAAATAAAATTATTAATTTCTTCTCAGAATATATGAAAATATTGTAATCCTTGTATTTTATTTTTTAATGTTGGCAAAATTTAACTTTTTGTTTTATCTGCTTCAAGATTCTTTAAATAACTGAAATTCATAATTTATTAAATTTGTTTTAATTTATAAAAAATTGTCCCTTTCTTTTCATTTTCATGCATATAAATTTTTGTAAAAATTGTTTTAAATTTTTGTAACAAATGTTTTAAATTTTTGGAATTTATAGAAGTAAATGGTGATATTCTTAATCACGTGTTGCAAAATTTAAAATTTTTGAAATTTATAGAAGTAAATGGTGATATTAATCATATGATGCAAAATTGGATTTTTGAGAATATAAATTAAAAAAAAATCTTTTGAATAAATATGTATAGATTTAATAATATATTTATTAAATAAAGTCTCTTTGAAAACTAAAAGTTGGATGATGCATGATTAGAAAAATAACTCAATTGAGGAATAATCCTTTGCCATTTTATAGTTAAAAAGCTATAAAGAGTAATAAAGCTAAATCTTTTTTGTCTTTTGTTTGTGCTTAGTTTTATTTCTGTAGTTTAAAACACAGTGAGTTAAATGTTGCATTTGATCTTTCAATATCTTCAACAGTTTCTTCAATTACCTGCTTTCACATATACTCAGCAGATACTTAATGGCTATATGTTAACTTCCTATCCTGCTTTTGTATGTGATGTGATATCAGTATTAAAATGGTAATCATGTGCTATAATGTTGTATGGCATAAGGTCTCCGTAACCAATAACCCCTTTGTGGTATATGAATGAGGTGCATCTCATTTATTCTTCATAGCCTTTCACATTATGTAATTAATTTGCCTACTGGTATTGCTGTTGAGTAAAGATTATAAAATCATGTAATTGATATCAGTTATAAAACTTCGTGCTTGCTTATAAAATTTTTAGCATATTTGTTATAAAAATAAATTGAATTTCGGAAAAGCTCAAGTAAAGATTTTTCATCCCAGCATTATTAATTCATCATCTCATGCCTGGCAGCAAACATTTAAGCTGCAGTAAAGCATTTTGTGATGATCACTAATTCCTTCTCAAGAGTAAAGACTAAATATAGGAAGCATTCTTCACCTGCACCAACAGTAAAAATTTAAAATCTTCCTATTGCATTATCTTTTTTTCCATTATTCAACAATAATTCTGATTGGCTGTATCCCAGTGTACAGTACGCTAACAAGATGGCGGACAAGGAGCGTGCCATTCTCTGGGAATTAAGGAAATTTGAATGGAAAAATACTTGGGTAACCTATATTTCAAGATGCCCCTCGATTTTTCCCTAATTTAGCACGAGCTTGGGTAATGTTGAATATGATTGTAAAACATTTGTTTTTAAATTTCGGCTGTATCGTAGTGTACGGTATGCTATTAAAACAAGATGGCGGACAAGGAGTGTACCGTTCACTGGGAATTAACCATTCTGATTGAATCTGGGACTTTCTTGAGAGAAAGGCACAATGATTTAACCTTCATCTGTATAAAATTGAATATTTGACATTGTTAGATATTGAAATTATGTTATGTTATAATAGGACACTTCAAATTACCCTTTTCAAAAAGCTTTCCTTGAAACTTATAATCTAATCAATTCTCTAGTTATATATAGTTTAATTTTCTGAAATGTTACAAGATAAAGAATTTTTAACATGAACTTGTCACACTTATTTTTGTAAAGTCATTATTTTCCTATGCAAATTTTCATTAAAATTTTAAAAACTTTCTAGTGCTAGATCCATATGTTAAGAATTCTAAAGTGTTTTAATTCCTTTGTCATTATTAGATAAATTTTCAGAACATCAGTCTGGTAGAAATATAACAACATTACTAATTCTTGAATAAACTAAAACTTCAATTAGCTCAAATGTTATCTACTCTTCCAGTTAAAATTATATTTCTAATTTTTTCATATGGAGATTATATAGATTAAGTAAATGTAGATTAGAATAGGTTAAGTATTAAGTCATAGTTAAGGAAATAGTATGTTATATTATCTCGTGTTGTTATATTACTTTTGTATATTAAAATGCAAAGCATTTTTCACTTTTTTTTTTTTAAATTATCAAAATATTTTATGATTTATACCATCAAAAATAGATAATAATTAAGTGATTGTGGGTCAAATTTTGTTAAAATATTTCATAATTTTGAACCTTGATCCAGTAACATTGTAGTAATAACATGAACAAGAAATTTTCCTGTCTCAAGTTTCCAATACCATACTAGAAAGCCTTAAGTGGAAGTTTTGTTTGAAGGCATGTGAGAAGAAAGAACCTGTAAATATTGATAGTGCACTGAATCTCTCAGCACAAAGGTCTCTGCATCCCTGGGATATTTCTATCCTGCATGTATTTCTGTCTTGAAATATCTTGGAGAGTTGAGATTTAAAGTTTAAAAATTTAAATCTTTACTTAATAAAATTTTCAGAAAATTTCAAAAATTGAAGACCTGTTAAATGTTTAAAGTTTCTTTAAAAATTATAATTTAAGTGAAAACGTTAAGTTTAAAATTTCTTTACAATGTGATGTAAAAAAATAATTTACATTTAGAGGAACTGCTTGAGACTAATTATATCTGAAATTTAACAGTCTTCAGAGGGAAAAGTTTAACATTCTCATCACATGATACTCTGGGTACTACTGTGGTAAGACTAGTTGTGATGTTACATTCAAAAATCTGAAAACTTTTTGTGTGTGATGCTGCTACTAAACACAAAGCAATTATCATTGCATGTTTGTTTGAAAATGCTTTAATTTTTACTTTAGTTCTAAACATTATTGAGCTTATGCAGAAATTAAACTAATAAATTAGCTTTTTCCAAACTAAAGATGGGAAAAACTTGCACAACATATATGATGGGAATTTATAAAACATGAGGGAGTCATCAGTAAGCAAATTTAATTTTTTTTTTTGGATAAATATTAAACAATGTAAATTGGTTGAAAAAACAATAAATAATTCAGTTAAAGTTATTGATGATGAAGAAAATAAACTGATTACTGCACATTTAAGTTCTAAAAGAAAATTTATCAATTGCAAAGAAGTATTTGAATAAAAACATGAAAATGCACTTAATATTTGTAAGTTGTTTATTCTTTATTTACCTAACTATGTTTAGGTCAAAAAATAGTTTAGAAAAGCTTTTCTGTGTGTGTGAAAAGAGAATATCTTTTGATGGTAGATAGGGATTTTGAAATAGATGGGAATAGGGTGGTTTATAAATTGCATATTTCTTCAAGCGAAGCTTTTGGATTTTTAACAAATTAATTAGAATAGCATTTGTTGAATAAAGGATATAAACTGAATTTCGTTTAAACAAATTTTGAGCTTTCAAGCAAACTTAAATTTTACTATACCTGTTGAAAATAGATTTTTACATATGCATCTGTGTATTAAAAATTTCATTAATTGTGTATTGCTAGTTATTAAAAATTATATCATGTATTGCTAGTTTATTATGTGAATTTTTTATATCAGGATGAAAGACTTGTGATTGAATTACATTTAAATGAAATAAAAAAATTCTTGGTCTGGATTGAAAAAGGAATCTTTTTAGTTGATATTTCATTATTATTGGATACCATATTTTATATTAAATAACATTTCTTCTGACTAAAAATCCCATTCTTCTATAATACATGCTGATTATAAAAAACAGTTATTATAAAACCTAAGCAGAGTGCATGAATTTTTACTACAGTTACTTTGTTTATTTAATTTAAAAATTGTCTCTTAAAGATTCTTTAACTAGTATATTAATATTGGTAGTTATACATGTTGGTACATCAGTATATCAAATGTCTTTGATTGCTGGAAAAACAACTATATTCATAACTGTACAAATCTTCCCAAATAGTTTATCTGGAAACAACTATAATCTTGATGAAAAACTTACTTCAGGATAAAAAAAATGTCTAATTTATTTTTTGCATTGGATTTCAAATGAAGAAACAAATTATGCAATCATATCAACTTTTATGTATTTAGCTCTAAAAAAAATTAAGCTGTTTAAAAAAAAATCTGAAGTTAAGCAATACATGAAATGAATAATGTTAAATTATGTAATGAAAATAAAATAGCCAAATTAATTTAAATTAGTGGTCCTATATTAGTACAAGAAGAGAGTATTCCAAAATGTAAATTCTTAACTCTTTATGAAAGCTGTTTTCAAGTCTTTTCTTTGTGCAATAAATGCAATCTGAGGCTGGCTTCCCCCGATCACATCCTGGATTTTCTGGGGTTCACTCTGGCAGGTGTTCGCGCAAATCCACTACTGATGCTCGACTACGCTAGGGTTCCTGGTGTCATGGATTTGATCTAGCTGACACTAGATCTCTGAAGGATTGGAAACAACAACAACAACAACAGAACTATGTTAAGTGTGGAAAATTATGAAAGTATTTTAGCATAATCCAGTGTTATTTGTGAAGTCAAAACTTGAGCTCAAATATAGTTAGTTAAAAGATAACCAAGTTTTCTCTAGAAGATAAATCTGTTTGGTATTTTACTGTGTCTAAAGAAACTGAAATTGTTTTACCACCAGTCAAATAGTTTATAACGTCACAATCCTTAATTTTAGATATGAAAAGTTATCTGTGGACTGTAAAACATAAGGAAAAAATCAAATTTTGAGTCTAATGTTACACATATAGTTGTGCAAAAGAAACTAATTTATTATATAAATTAATTATAAAATTGCATTATATAATCATAAATTGAAAGTTTCTGTCTTATGCATTTCCTACTCCTCTAATACCAACAGTTTGTGAGTGCACCTCTTGAGCTGTTATGTTTTGTGGTTCCGGATCGACTTTAAAGTGTAAATCCTGGGTTATTAGGCAAAATGACTATTGAGTGACAAACCAAACCTTTGGTTCAATAGCTTGTGGTATTATTTTGTAGTGTGTAGGTTACTCTTTTTAATGCTTATATGTATGAATTTTTTGTAAGGCTAATAATTAAGAAGTTATAAATTGCCATTTTTGAAATAAACTGAACCATTGAAAATTTATTAGATAATATTCATTATAAATTTACTAGCCAACATTGATTCTAAAAAATTAAAAACTGAGATTTATTTTGAAAAAGTTTTTTGATGAACAGGAAATTTCGGTTTATCCCTTTGATATTTTGTATTTATTAGGAGGGTTCACATTGCCTGATTGCTCATATATACTGAATTGTAATTTCCTATATTTTATGAAATCCAAGTGTTTTCTTTGTAATAAATACAATATTTCTTTTAAATATCTTTTCAAGTATTGTTTTATAATATCAAATTATTTATTTTTCATGTTTTAATGAACTAAAAAAGTAAAATAATCTTTGTTTTTAAATCTAATATAGCAAAGAAAGTCTTAAATTTTTTTAAACTATTGAATTACCTAAAGTAAAGTAAGAACTATGTGCAGTAGCTGCTAGTTGATGTTGTTGGTAGTAAGTTTATTTGTGAAGTTCATTAATATTAACTTCATATAGTTAGTTAAAAATGTCTAAATTCAAAAATATGAAAGTTCTTCAAGAACCTAGTTACTAATAGAAAATAGAATTTGTCAAAAAAGTATTCTCTGTCAATAAAAGAATTGAAAAACAAATTAAATAATGCTGTTTATTAACATTTATATGGTTATTAAGTAATATTTCTAGTGTAGATAATTTAGAAGGAAGTGAAATAATAACTATAAAAACTTTTGAGTGGGACAAAATATTTTTGTTTTATTCAGTTAAACAATTTCTAAATGTAAATGTTTGTTTTCTGTATATTGTATATTTACTTAAAACAAAACAAACTTTCAAAATTTACAATTTTGTTAATGAATTAAGTTGCACATTGTCATGCCAATGCAGTCCTATTAAAAAATTATTTAAATTGTTTTATTGTATGGATATTAAAATATGATATAGATGTTTTATAAATATTATAACTGTATTTGATATAACATATAAAAATTTTATTATTTGTTCTCTAAAATATAAACTATATACATGTCAAGAGTTGAAAATCTTTTAATTATACAAGATAAACATGTATTTCTTTTCATGAGTTTTAAAATAGTATTTCAGAATAGAAAGTTATGTAGAATAAAAATTTTCATTATCCTGAGAAAAATCAAAAAATTGTTTAAAATAAATTTAATTAATGCTTACGCTTTTTTTAAAAATATTTAGGGTTTGTAATAAATGTGTCGAGTAATTTACTTTTATCTTATTTACTATTATGAGAAAATTGTAAATTATTTTTTAATCAAAAGTAATTAATACCTATTTATAAAACAGTTTATGTATTCTAAATCAAAAATTGCTTGACTATGATATACATTATAGATAGTGCTGTCTTTCCTGTTTGCTTATAACAATTATTAATAATAATGTATAAGAATTTTATATTCTAATATTAAATATAATGAAAAAAATTTATTTACATTTACAGTATTATATAGCATTTGTAAATCATTTTTTAAATTTGTCTTGATTTTTTTTTATTATTTGTTAATTTTCATGTATGATGGAGAATAATTAAACCATTTCATTTTATATTCTAACCTTATTGATTAGTTTTTAGAGCAACTATTGTTCTAATGGCTTGAAACATGCAATTCAACTAAATACATTATTTTGCAGAATGCCAAATATTTCATGAAATGGTTTATATTTGTAGCACATTAACTTTCATAAGTTAGATGATAGTATAATTGTGCAATTATATCATGGAATTAAATTATAATATGAAACAAAATTTTATATTATAAATTAATACCAAGAGGAAGAAAGGACAAAGAATTTTTTTTACTTTGTCATTTTGAAATACTTTAGTGTTACCGTTATATTTTAAATGTGAATATATCATGAAAATTTAGCTGTTATCTCATTTATCTCATTTTTTTCATTTTTCTCAAGGTAAAATCTTGGATGAGAATATTTTAAAAGTTTTTTCATCTTTACCACAAAGTATTTCTTCTGTCTCAAGTTCTGTGCAAATATCTGATGCAATAATTCATTGTTCCACACCTAACAATAACAACAAAGACATATCCGTAGAAAAAGTAAATTGTAATTCTATTGAAGAAAATTTCATCTCCACAAGCAGTGCAAATCAGAAAGAAAATCAAACTGGAGTCAATGTAGTTGTTGCAACTTCTGATCCACCTTCTCTTTTGCTTCATGATCCATTTGGGCTTGAAAACAAACCAATAATTAATAAATTAGATGTCAAGAAAGAAACTTGTTCTGATTCTGTTCATGTTGTCAGTACCTCAAGTAATCCAATTGTCACATCTTTATTATCCCCTATGAAATACTTGCCTCAAGAAGTAAGTAGTCAAAAATTCAAACTAATTTTCAAAGGAGGTGGACAAAGGTCAACATTGCAAGGTAGTAATTCACCGACAAGTCTTGTTGTTCCTCTGAACTCTTCTAAAACTGTTCCCATAAAGCTGGTAACACTGCCTGGTGGTGCTTCTGCACTGTCTGTTCGCTCAACATCTAATCCAAATATAGTTGAAATTATTGGTCCAAAAACAGCTGTTTCTCAAAATTCTCAGTCAATAGGAAATCCACATCCTTCATCTCCTGTAAGATTAGTGGTTTCAAAAGTATCTCCTGGATTGGCATGCACAAATCAAAGTGGTACAACTAATATGAGAAATAGAGTTGTTGTGAAATCAGTAGTAATGACTGGCACTTCACCATCTTTAAAGCTTGTTTCAACAAGTGCACTTTGCACAACAACACCTGTTTTTTCTAATGCAACAGCTACAACTACCTCATCCTTTTTACAACATAATTTCTCATCTCCTTCAACATCTGCATCTTGTCAAGTCTCTAAAGTTGCGACAGATGAATTAAAACCTTTCTCTAATTCTGAAATTTCTTTGCAATTAATATCAAGTAGTAGTACATCAAACCCAACAAATGTAGATATGTCTAATTTAATAGATTCAAAGCATTCATTTGATAGCACAAAATGTGTGTTCACACCTTCAAGTACATCGACTGCAAACTGTTCCTCAACTGTTGATAGTACAACAAAAGATTCAATGCCTGATTCCTTAAAATGTTGTGTTTCTACTGTAACTAAATGCTCTGATTCTGTTTATTCTTCTTCGACATTAACCCCTGATACTACATCAGTTTCTGCAGCAAATAATGAAAAAGTCATTTCATCAGATTCTTTTGCTAAAATTTCTTCACCAAGCAGTTCAGAGAATAAATCTCCTTTAATTACTACAAGTTCCAAGAATGAAGTATGTGATAATGAAATTTCCAATAAGTCTTCAGTTGCAGATACCACAACTGAAATCACAAGTAATGTGTCTTCAAATTCACTGTTAACAATTGAAACAAATTCTAAAACCTCTAGTGAGAATACTATTTCAAATTCAGAACAAAGTGATGTAATTTCTAATACAAATAATTCAGACAGCTGCAGTTACCTAAATTCAGTTAGTGTGGCAAATGATCGAACTGTTACTAATGTCTCAGTTGAGTCAAAAGTCTCAATTAAAAGTGAACAAACTTCTAATAGTGCCATTATAAATAGTGTAAATAACATATCTAAAAAAATTGAGCCTTCTGAACCAGCTTCTGGCAATTCCAGTTCTAATTCTCCGGTGTGTTTTGGGAGCTCAGAGTGTCAATCCAATTCTAAGCCTGAACTAGATGCTCTGGATTCTCATAATAAAATGGATAATTTCCTCGATATTAGTAACCCATGTATTATTGAAAATGAAATTACGATTTCAAGCAGTGCTGAAAATGAAATTGTAGTATCACATTGTGAATCTAATCAGAAGCAAGAACTTAACAGTGATGTGTCACCAGTACAATGTAATGATTCTACACTGACACAAAATGAATTATGTAAAGAAAAAATTGTGCTGCAAGATGAAGACTCTCCTATTAGAAATTGTGAAATGCAAACAATCCGTCCACTGGGTGATGAAAGCATAGGCGTTGTTGACAGTACTGAAATTGATGGTACAGAAATGATTGCTGAAAATTCTGAACTTGAAATATCTCTAGTCTATTCTAAACCTCTTAAAAGGAAATGTTCTGAGAATGCTGCTGAATTAATAAAAGCATGCATGGGTGTAGAAGATGCTCCTAAGAAAGCATTGTTAAAGACAAAAACTGATGATATGATTGAAAAATTAGAAAGTGAAGAAACAGTGCGAATGAGTTTAAGGCTTCGTAAAGAAGATACTTCTATTCTCAAAAAAAATAAAGGTATGTGATCATTTTCCTTTTCTACATCTCATCAGAATTTTTGCTTTATATGCATTTATTTGAAGAAATAAATTTTATTTGTTAATTTTTATTTGGAAAGTCCATTTCTATTTTCAGAATCCTATTAACCGTGAAATGCAATTACACATAGGTTGTAATTTTCTATACATGTTTGAAGTTAAAGCTGTTTAAAATTTTAAATGCATTAATGTTTTATAAGTAAAACTAAACATTTAAGAACTGAAAATAGATGCTTATCGAAACTAAGAAGTAACATTCAACTACTGTATTATAATACTGAGGATTTTTGTAGTAAATAATTCATGTTAATTTGTTTTTCTTCCTTTCTTTTTTAACTATTTTGATTTCATATAATTTTTTTTATGCTTTATATATATATATATATATATATATATATATATATATATAT
>JAPDSC010034197.1:764440-779464 GCA_026290005.1 Latrodectus geometricus | reverse complement strand
TATATATATATATATATATATATATATATATATATATATATTAAATTAAATAGTTTAGTTCAATAAAGTAAAATATATCAATAAATAATGCTACAAAAGAATCTTGAAGATAAAATTTTTAAAGAATATTATTTAATAAACAATTAATATTTTCTAATTATTTTAATTAAAATGGAACATTTAATTTTGATAAAGACTATCTACTTAGTTGTTTTAAAATGTTTCTCTTTGTGTATGATATAATTTTTTACTTATTACCTAATTTATAATACCTTGCTCAATGGAATTAGATAAAAATACTAAATATTTTCTCCATAATTATATTGAATTCAAATTAAGGAGCATTCATTAATCATGTGGTTCATTTTACGAAGAACCATTGAAAATATAATTTTCCATTCAAAAGAATTTGAAAATTATTTAATCACGCTTAAAATGTTGTTATTTGCATTGTTTATTTCCTATATGTATTGAAGAATTCAGAAATTAAATCTCTCTCTTTTTTTTTTTTTTTAATAATAATATTTTTGTGATAATTTTAAAAAAGATCGATGAAATTCTTTGTTTAGTGTCAGAATTTAATTATTAGAATTTAAATGTCCCCCATTGAGACATGCAACACCTTTTCAGATCTTCTCTTCAACATTAGATTGGCATTTAAGAAAAAAATGAATAAGACTTGTATTTAATTTTAAAATTTTTTCATTCAGAGTTATACTAATAATTGCTTACTATGATCTTCAATATGATTCTACAAGGTAAAACCTCAAAATAGCAGATAATGAAACTTTAATTCAGCTGATTGGTTGAAATTAAATTCATTACATAATCAAATCTGATAAGTTTAGAAAAATTCTAGTGAACATTATATCATTATAATATTGTTATGCCTATTATGTGGTTGATTCAAAAACTGTTTTCCACAAGATTTGAAAAAGCACTACTCAAAAATGTATTTCAAAGAAAAATGTGGTGCTTTGAATTTTATAAAAGTCATCTCTTAAAATTAATCAAAACTATGGTTAACAGGTTTGATCATTTTTAACAGAAGGATTATTGTTATTGAATGAATAGATTTAGAGATTAGTGTAACAGCATAATCATCATAATACAAATGTCATACTTGTCAATTCCTTTAATTTTTCCAAATTTAAATTTTTTTTAAAAGTTATCACTTAAGAAATTAGTTGTCATTTTTAATAATTAGTTGCAGAAATTAAGGTTATAAAATATAAATTATTGATTTGTTTCATATCTGTTTTTGTTAACTTCCTTATGAAAAAAACATTTCTTTATGTTTTCAGCATTTGTTATTATAAGCATTTTAATTTTGAAATTTTAATTTTCTTGTATATAAAAAAATAAGTGCTTTATTTTTTCCATTCTAAATGTATTAATGTGTAAATAAAAGTATGCATTTTACTTTGTTGAAATATAAGGTATCTATAATTTTGCATGTTTCATTATTTAAAAAAGTCATCTTCGAAGTAGGTGTTTATGTTTCTATTTTTATGTAATTAATGCTCTTTGAATTTCTTTCTTGTTACTATTTAGTGGACTATAATATGATTTCATCACTTATAGTTTAAATGTATCTGTTTCATCATTATTCTTTTAGAAAATATTGTGTACAACTAGTAATAAATTTAAGACAAATTCAATTTGAAAATGGTAATTTGATTTCATGCTGCAGTGCTAATTGATTTAAACTACCCACATTATTAATGGATGCTTCATTGTATTGAAACAATCAAAGAATAATTTTTTTATATATTATCCATTTGAATTTCTGTAAATGTAAAATTTTATTGTGTATTAAAATTGCTAAAAATGTATTTCATCTTTAAATATGTCCTGCAAAAAAGTTTTTTTCTTTTTTTTTTAATTTTCCATACATTAATTTATTTTAAACATATCTAATTAAGAAGACAAATTAATATATATTAATTTAATACAATTTTCTTATATTTCTTATCTCTTAGCATGTCCTTTTTTCTTATACTCTTTAAAAAAAAGAAACTTATTTTCAAACATTTCTCAAGTTGCTTTCATCATAGATAAATAAAAAATAAAAGCATTTTTTGAGTAATGTTATTTTTATTAAAAATAGAATAATTAATCAAATACACAAATTATAGTAGTGCCTGCAAATGCTTTTTTTTTACTTTCCTATTCACTTTTTAAAATTTATTTTCTTACTTTTTTGTAGAAGTATCTGTAGTGTGGTAAGTATCAATTGTGGTTTTATAGTGGTTGTTATGTTGATATTGGCCAATATCTCAATATATTATGTATTGCATGTGAATGTATTTATAGTAAATGGGAAAGAAAGTAATTGTAAAAACTGCCTAATCTTTCTGATTATATGTTAAAGGAAATTTATGTATTGTGCAAAAAATCCCATTGGCTGCTTATGAAGCTTTTTCTTTTGTGTAAAGCAATAAAAGCTTTATGTATTACTTAGCTTTGTAATCTTCCTTTTTCTTAATTATTTAAATAATATTTTAATCCAACTATTTCTTTTGTGGAGGGAAAAATAAGGCTTTTGAAGAATTTTATCAGATCTTCAAATTTTTGACATAAAATTTTTGGTCATTGTAAAATTTTCAAAATAGTTTCTGACTCAAAGTTTTGTACAAGATGCATATTGTAACACATTTGCATTTTAAATAATTTTGATTATCATGCGTTCTTTAAATAATGCAACGGGGTGTGTACAAATAGGATTCAACTTTTTTAATTTAATAATCTATTATTTGGATTCTGTATCTTTCCTGTTTTCTTCAGTTTCTCAACTTTTTTCCATTTCATGTTTTGTTACCTGGCAACAATAATACTTAAGATATTAAACTGGAACAAAGCTCATTAAAAATATACAACAATATTCTTTTAAATCTAATATCGTTTCAGATGTGTTTTTCTTTAGTAATGATTACTTTCCCTAGAACTGTCTAACTAATTCTATTGTTTTTTTATAATGCTTGCACCAATATATATTACTGAGTATTTTATAACTTGAATTTCAAAAAAATTGGCAAGGATTAATCTAAGAAGTGCAGCTAATTTACGTTGTGAGAAACTCTTCAAACTTTTGCCACAATGGAATGCTGCAAATAACAAATTTCTTAAACAATAGGAACAACTGTGAACTCTGATTGCTCAACTGATGAAGAATTAACACTAAGTGAGTTGGTCACCAAGTCTCGAACAAGGGAACAACCATCTAGAAGTAGAATCAACAACAGAGATAGTCCTATTGAATCAAACAACCACAGGCCTACGAGACGAAGATCTGGGTCAAATGATTCACGGCATAGTGAAGAGATCAAATCTCGAATTCCCCGTGAATGTAATAAGAAAGAAGAAGTAGCAACAACTAAAAAGTTGCCTGAGAGAACAAAAAGGGGGACTTTTAAAGGTGTGTTATATTTTAAGCACAGGTTATTCAAAACTTATTCTTAACTTTAGTTTTAGAATATAGTTCCATAAATTAATCTCCAAGGAAATATCTCACAAAATCCCCTTAATTTAATTTCTACCTCCTTAATATTTGTTTGCTTTTTACGAAATAGTTGAAAATTCTGTCTTGGATGATATCTACTGTAATCTCTTTCCTGGAATTTGTCATTTTGCATCACACAGCTTGAGTCTTGCTGTCACATTTGTTTTGTAAAGGTTTTAATAATGAAGATATATGTTTTATATATAGTTTTTTTAATACCTATCAAATAATGTAACATGCAATTCATTGTATGAAATTATTTTCTTATGTGTTTTGAAAACGTTTTGCTCAGATTAAAAGGATTTCATTACAGAGTTCATTCTGAAAATCTAATTCAGCATCACATTAAAATTCAATAAGGCAAAATATTTTATAGCTTCAATTATGTGCAAGTTTTCTTCAAAATTTTACATCAATATGAATTTATTGTTTTTAATCATCTTATTGTCCCAGAATCGGTGAAATGAAAATTCTTTTCTAATGAAAAGATAATGTGTTCTTTCATCTAACAATTCTTTTTCTAACCTTTTCCTGCCTTTATTGTGTTTTAAAACTTAAAAAGATACAAATTTGTACAATTTTTGTCAACTCACTTATGTGTTTTTTTATCCAAATCCTATTAAAGAAATTGAGATGTGTCACATGTAGTATGTAGGTTAATTTAGTTACAAATGTTATTCATCATTCATAGCAAATTCTTTTATAAGCTAATGTGATTTTATTATATTAAGCATTCATTAAGTTTTAATGGAATTTAATAATGCATTGTTAAATATTGCTGTTAAGTGTTTCAAAATGCTTTTTTAATTGCTAGAATTTGCATGCCATTATATAAATATATATATTTAAGCTGCTGCATGTAACAGTGCTGGAAAACTTTTTCTGTTACTTATGATGGCAAATATGTCACGTGTGCATGTTCCATGTTTTTGTATAATGCATTAGCTTAGTAATAATTGCTTTATGGACATTTCTTATTTATTATAAGAATTCTGGTGGAAATTTTTTATTTTCATGTTCAATGATGTTGAAACATTTTTTATACTTAATTTAAAATATAATCTCTACTACAAGATTATTAAGTTTTTTAAGCACATAATTTCTTCTTTTTCAGTTTTAAAGTACTGAATGTTAACCAAATAGTTAATGTATGATTTATAATAAAATCACTATTAAATTTAGATTTTTGTTTAAGAATTTTAATAAAAAATCAAAAATCCTTTTTCTATACTTGAGTTTGAGTGGGATTTTTTCATGTATTTCATTCGAAGTGGAATTTTGTATTATATTTAAAAATTAAAATTTCTCATCTCAAATATTATAAAAATGATTTAATTGTCAAATTGAATATCTTAAACATCTAGAAAGCTACCGTATCAAATTTACACTTTAAAATTAATATCAATAATCATTTTTGACACTCCTAATTTTATATATATATTTTCTTATGTCATTCATTCAATCAATTTCAAAGATTAATAACTATGAAGATTTCTTGAAATCAACCTGAAAATTTCTACTTCATGCTGCTTTGTTGTCACTTTCCATTATTATGAGTTATATAAATATGTTGAGAAAATTTAGATTTTGTTTCTAATTTTTTAAATTTATTGCTTTTTTAAATATTTCTTTTCTACTTGATTGGTTTCAACAAAGAAATGTAATTTTATTGTTAATTTTACATATTTTTCATTCATTTATCTGCCAAATTACTGTTTTATACTTTTTAAATTAAAGTATACATTAATTACATCACTTTCACAAAAATTTATTTAAACTTCTTAGTATATTTCTGATTGCTTCTGTGACAATTATCATTCGTAGTCTCTTTAAAATTTCTGCACCTGTAATAATTTTTTACTTTCTAGCAAAAAGAAAAATTTCTTATAAAACATCACTCATTAACGTTCCATACTTCCCTAAATGTCATGTTATGTTTATCAGCTATTCAGAATGTTTTTTATAAAATTCTGACAAAATAAACTTTTTTGAATTATGCGATTCTAATCCAATCAAATCGATTTTTTTTTTCCCAATATTAAATAATCATAAAGCTTACATTTGTATTTTTTGATAACATTAAAGTTTGCCTTACTTTATCATAAATTTGGCCAAGATTATTTGCTGTTTAGAAAAAAGTTAATCTATTTTTAAACTATAATTTATAAAAAGGTTTGTACTCATTTTAATTAAATACTTACAAGATATCAATACTCAAATTTTATATTCATAGTTAATAGGTAGGTAATTTTTTTATTTATAAATTAAGACCATGTCTGTGCATGTATAAATTTAGATATATTTTCTGTTTGTTTGGATTCTAGATATGTGTATGTTTATTAGAATATTTTACAATTATTCTTATTAGATTGTTATAATTACATGTTTTCAAAAATTGCTATGATACCAAAATATGAAGTTACAAAATTTAATGGACATGATTTGCTAGAAATAATGTTTTTAAAAGGGAAGATTAATCAAATAAACACCTTTGTGAATAAAGAATCAAAAAATAAGTAAATCTTTATATTTTGTACTTTTATTATTGTTTGTAATCTGTTATATTCTTAAAAAATTATTTTTTTTACCTGTATAAATTAGATTTATTGCTAGATTTATGAAGATGAAACATATTTAATTACTTTATTATAAGATTTTCAATCTTATATTCATTTGATAAAATCCACCATCCTTTCCTCTGATGATAAGCATTCTTGGTCTTCACCACTATGTGGATTTGATCTCATTTTAGACATAGATGTTTGTAGTGGTTTAGAATACACTTAAAACTTCAGATCTCTGTCAAATTATCCTGATAATTCACTAAATCCTATAGGGTATATTTAAAATTTGTCTACTTTTAATTTTTTTAAACAAATTCTACATAAAAACCAAAAAGGGATTTTTAACATGTAGAAAAATTAAATAAGTAATGGAACGAGAAATTAACAAGTTACCAAAATAATTAAAATCTCAAATACAAAAGTTTAATATTTTTGCAAACTTTTGTTAAATGAAAAATATATTATTTATTTAACTATAATTTAATATTCAAATTTTTTTATTCCTCAAATTAACCCTTTGATGGGCTATTTATTTCTCTTTTGAATTTCTTGCAGTTTTTTATGTTTTGTAAAAAATTTAACACTAGAAATTAAATAGATTTATTTTATTTTGCTGAATTTTATGTTCTAATTTAAATTTTAAGGTGGGAAGAATATTTCCCAAGAAACCATTCACCATTATAAAAAAAAATTTAATTTAATGAAGATTATTTGCCATGAAAAGATGAGAAGCCTGTTAAAAATGCACAAGAAGATATGACAGATGTATTAGGCCCTCCTTGCTTGTCCCTTTCTGCTACATTATCTATAGTTGGAAAGCGTATGATTTCCCACACTTGCTAAGCATCAGAAACTACACACTTTTTTTGGTAGCTAGCAGGACACCCCTTCTCTTTTTTTAAAAAAAATATCCATCCATTAACTGATGAGCAGATGCAGTACATATTAGTTAGTCTGAACACTGGTTTAAACAAAGGAAACATGTTTCTTTTGTGCATTTGCAACATCATTACTATGATGAGGAGGTCAATCAGAAAACAAAGTTTGCCATTTTTACATTTCTTCTTATTTGCATATCTTATTTGGCATCTTTCTTTCCTTTCATTGGAATGATTACCCCCCCCCCTCATGACGTTATATGCAACAACAACAACTTTTGAACAAAATTCTTATTCTTTAGTGCCACTTTTTTTTTTTTTAAATTTGATTTGGAGATGTCATAATTTCTGGATTATATGAGGTACTCAACATTTTAACAGCTTTATTGTCCATTTACTTTACTGAAGCAAAACCTTCCTTAGTTAGATACATTGATCTTCAAGTTTGTCATTAGGTTTCAGCATTTATGGAAGATCCTCCCTTTGTGGCCTAAATATATTATTTTTGAAAAATCTATTTTTTAATAGTATACCTATTGCTCCTGGCTTTTATGATACAATAGTACTTTCACATTTGAACCATTATTTATTATACAATATTAGCTATTCACTGCACAAAATATACAGAAATCTGTGAAGAAAGAAAGTGTTATTATAACGAAAACAATATTTTACTCCCATTCAGAGTAGAATCGTTGAAGAATACAAATGTCACATCAGAACAAGTGTCATAGAAGAACAAATATTATAGAGTAATAATTTATTAAACGAATAAATTATTACTGTCAATCCAAGATTTTGGATAAGAAAAATATTTGCCAGACAATTGTTTTGCTTCGTATATCAAGCCATCATAAAAACATTGATTACATGGGTCCATAGTTTATAAAGTCCTTGATGTGAGTTAAGTTATATTTATTATCTATTTGTAATAAAGTTATAAGCGTGATATTAACGTATTATTTATCATGCTGAAAAATAACTGTTTACATGCAATATGAATTTAAATTATTATCATTATTTAAGAATAACTATAAATTGCTTGTTTTAAAAATTGCAGTTAAACATAATAAATTAATCTCTAAGCAGTTCATTGTGCAGAAAAATAAAATATTTGTTATATTTTATGCAAATAGAAATTAATGGATGAACCATTGAAAAAACAAAGTACAATTATTTTCTAAATTATGAAATGCAATGAAAAATGTTTTTATAAATATTAGAAACTATAAAATATATAAGGAATGGAAAACTCATTTTTTCTATCAAATATGAAAAAAAAAAAAGATGTATTTGCATGATTAACCTAATAAATTTTGCTACATACTCTAACTTTCCACTGAATTGTATTTTTCAAAATTATTTCATTTTGATAGAACATCCAGAAAACAAATGTCAACTTAAGAACAATTTATATGAGCAGCATGAGCATACAATTTGTTTTAGGAAATTGCATTGCAATGTTTTTTTTTAGTAAAATATTCTACTATCAGTTTAATGAATTATACTGATATAAAAGAAGTCTGGTTTTATTTGAAAATAGACACATTTTTTCCTCTAGCAGAAGAGAGAATCTAATTCAAAAAATAAGTTTTGTTAAAATGTTCATAACAAATGTATGAAACTAATCCTAAAAGTTTTATCAACAGAATTTTTTACATGTTATTTTCTTGTGACAAAAGTAATCATTTGTTTTAAATTTTCATTTTGATCTGAATAGTGTGTTGAAGATTGTTTCCTTGATATTATATTGAATGTGTGTAGATTCAAACTCTATTATTGGAAAAAAAGATCTTATCACTCAGCAAAAATTGTACTTTTCCTGAAAGGCAGTACATCTCGTAATTTATATCACTTTTCAATATAATTGTATGTGATTTATTTCTGGCAATGTTTTAATTTTTTTAAGATTATTTCTAGCTGCTGATGTATGGAATTTTAATTTCTTTGATATTGTTTGTGTTTTGAAAATTAACTTTCACTGTGCAATTATTATTTTTCAGTTGATATTTTTATGAATTTATTAAAGGGATATTTTGATACTGTATCAAATGCTTCTTTGATATATTAGGTTTTTAATTGATTATTTTGGATTTATTTAGCCCTAATGGTAGGATTGCATCCTTCAGAACAAAAAATCCTAGGTTTAATCCTAGCCACTTGAACTACTTGATATGTATGTTTTGGTCCTGCTTTTTGGATACCCTTCTATTGAGTAGGTACTGGGGAGTTTTTGAGATTTCATGCCTTATAACTCATCATCTATGAAAAGTTCTGCCAACAACATTAAAATACTTTTAAACATTTTTAGGCTGTTAGGTTGTCTGCTTCAGTGCGAAACAGTAAAATTTGTAACTTACCTACTTCGTAAGTTTTGATTTTGACTGAAACAGTGTTTTCATTGAAAATTTTTGTTGCCTGATATAAATCAGGTGTATTCTGCATAATAATGATGAGCAGTACAAAAAAATTAATTTTTATTACTGTTTATAGTGATTATTTAATTTTTGTTGGAAAACAAACTAAATAAAAAACTTTCATCGTTGCAATAAAAGTTTTGCTACATAATTTTTTTTAAAGTTAATTTAATAAAAAAAATTTACTGATTAATTACAAATCTATAAGGAAAGAGGGTTAAGGATTTTGTTTACGATTTTGTCAGACAGAGATATTATTTTTTCACAATATATTTCAATCCTTTCAATTCCTTTAAATTCATAATTGCTTTATCATTGAAAATAACTAATTTCATAGCAATAAAGATAATTTATATTATATATAAAAAAAGTTTTATGATATTTCCATATTTTCTAATATATAGAGTTAAAATACTTAAGTTGAATCTATATTTTTATTCAATATTTACTTTGATATTAGATATAATTTGTTCTATATAAGGACTTAGAGATTGTATTACACTTCTGCCTTCCTTTTTGCATTTTCTATAAGCATTGTTAGTTATATATTTATATAGGTTCTTTTAATATACTAAATTGCTTAGTAGTAGTAAACTTTGAATAAATTGGCTGGATAATTTTATTAATGTCAATGATTATAGTGTAGATAATATTTTATACACATTTATCTAATCTAAGATAAATATTCTCTTTTAAAATAAAAATTCCAAAATCATTATGCTCCATTTCTTTCATTTTTTTTTATTAACTATAAGACTTCTTTTTAGTTCAAGATCAAGTTGTTAACTCAAAGGTTGGTGTACAGAGAAGTGGTAGAATCAGAGATCAGGAAGCCAAAGCCAGTTTGTTAAATAATAATAAAGATGAGAGTAATTTTATTGCAGCCAAAAGAAAAACTCGTGGTACAACAGGTTAGTAGTTGCTTTTTTATAGAAAATGATAATCATAAATCACTTAGTATTTTTTTTTTACATAAAAAGCTGTCAGATGAAGTCTTTATAAAAATAAGTATTTTTATGATAGGATTTAAGCTTTTCACAAAAAGTTTCTTATACGCTGAGAATTTGTTTGTTTTATTGTTTCATTTATTTATGACAAAATAACATGCTTATGTAGTTTATAAATCTTAAAGGCTTTTTTACAAATTTTGAAAATCCTAATTTTATTAAGAAAAGTGTCTCTGAATTTCTTAAGTTTATGAATGTTCGAATATTATGAAAAAATTTCTAATCCACTTAGTTTCATTGTTAAATAAATGAAAAATTTAATTAATTAAAAATTTCACCTGCAAAGAGCAAAACCTCAAATTTTAATTGATGCTGTACAATATACTTGTGTTTTATGATAAGCTGTGTATATTATCTTTTCACCTAGTTTTTGTTTAATTAAATTGAAATTAAGTTTAAATAACAACATTAAAAAATCTACCTTGGGTGACTTGTTTATTATTATGAATTTTATTATGTATGTAGTTGAGCATTTGATTTATGATAAAAAAAATTTTATACTATTTAAAAAAAAAAAAAAAAAAAAAAAAAAAAAACCACACTATAGACTTTTAGATCTGATGCATAGCTGCACAATAAGGATATGATTAGTAAATACTTAGACTAACTTTCATAAAATAAAGTGATATATTTTTTTTAAATTTCAACAGTATTACTAATATATATTTGGATGAATATTAAAAGTTAAGAATTTTCATTATTTTAAAATAAGTTCTTATATTTAGATAATTTTTTTATTATTTTTTCAATTGAGTAAATATATGAAATATATTATTAACTGAAAAATAACCACATTTGAGATGTCAGTGAAAAAGATACAGAAAATGAAGAAATTCAACTGAACATTAATAATAGTTTTTGCATATTCCAATCTAAAATATGAAGTTGCTAGTTTTAATCTTTAGATAGTTTGTTTAAAGAATTGCGCATAGGATTTCCAGTTATTTAAGCAAATTATATTATGATTTTTAGGAAGAAAAAGATCCAAGCTACCAGTGATAAAATCAATTGGGGTTTTATAATCACTATTAATTTTATCACGAGTAGGTTAAAAGATAACTGCATCAGAAAGTGATAGAAATAAAAAAATAATTCTAAACTTTCTTGGTTTTAAAGTATAGCAAATATTTAACATGACATTTTTTGGTGTTATTTAGAATTGCTACTTACTTTTTATATAAGCTATTGATATGACATATTAAATTCATAAACCATATAATTCCTTTTAAATTAGTAAAAAATAAATATTGCTAAATAGTATTCTTGATATATTCTGCAGTATTTTAATATATTTCTAATATAATGATAAATTTTATGTTTTAAAACATATAAGAGTAACTTAAAATTAATTATAATGAGAGTGGTTGGTTTTGTTGATTATGGTCACATATTACATACCAGGGCTAAAGACAAAGTCTTACTCTTTGAAGTGGATTTGAACCATTGCAAACAGATATGCTAAAAATAACAGTCGAAACCAGGAACTGTTGAACTGAAGGTTATAGGTTAAACTATTCATGTTTGCGCTCCTAACTATAATCTATTAAAATAAAAATTTTCTTTTGTTAAATATGAGTCCTGTATTGTATGAAATTGGTTAATATAGAATCAGTTTGATATAATATTGTATATATGATATGATGTACTGTATCATTTGTAATATGATATAGAGAATGATACTATGTATAAGATATAGAAAATCATACAGTTATAACATTAAAATACATATTCATTTTGTTAAGCAAATTATAAGGAAAATGTGACAGTCATCTTATTAGGCTTGATTTGTCAAAGATAATAGCATACACAATGTAAGTTAAAAAGCTTTTGAAATTGGTGCTTAATTTTTTGAGTAAAATATATAGTTTTATTTTTAAAAAAATTTTAATCAATCTTACATTTATAAATTTTCCATCATTTCTATGCTGGTCGAAACACTCTTGAAGATCATTTTGTAAAAGATTGCTTACTTTAATTTTGATTCTTCTATAAGGATTACCCATTGTTATTTTCAAAACCACTTAGTATCTAACCTGCTTATTCAAACCATAATGGAAAATGTTGTGGCACTCGGTATAAAATTTCATGTTCAAATGCAGTAGTATTGATATTGTCTGTGTGTCCTGTGGCCCACCTCTAGTATGAAAAAATTCTCCTGGACATGTTTTTATTCTTTTATGTCTGCTTATATACAGAAATTCTTCAAAATTTTGGACAGCATTTAAGGTTCAAGTCTTATAAAGCCAATAGTTAGAAATATTGTGATTATCATTATTTCCAATATTCCTTTTAACTTAAGGTTCATGTTGTAGCTCCAAAAATATATGATAGATTTTTAGTTTAGGATCCTTATTGAATAATTAAATTTACTAATAATCTTTCATTTATACTTGGGGTTTATTTTCTATCTTTCAGAAATTCCTTATCAGTACTTTGCATGAAATTAAATTCAGCACATAGTGATTAAAATTACTATAAATGATTTTGGATGTTCATGAAAATTGCTTTGCAATCTTCTAATTGCTTATTTCAATATAATTGCTGTTGATATTAACTATTATCAGTCAATTACAGTATTTATATTATTCTCGTTAAAGCTGGGTGTTAATGTTATTGTCCATGTTCAACTATTTGTTGGTTCAGTTTTTACTTTGAGAACCATTTCAAGCATTCATACTTAATCTATACAATGTTCACATGCAAAAAGGCGATTATAATATGACAAACAGACCAATTCATTTTTGAAAAAAAGCAATGATTTCTGGAAAATCTGCTGACATTTTTAATAAATTACCAAAGTCTAATAAGCACTTGTTTACTTTAATGATTTTAGCAAATTTATAAGAATCCATTTACTAATTTGTGTTGCACATTCAGCTTCTTTTATATCAGTCTGCCATTTTATTTTATTTATTTATTTATTTATTATTTTTTTTTTATTTATATATATTTTTTTTTTGCGCTTAGAATTAAAATTCTAGAAATTAAGTGTTTATAGTTTAATTGTATTTGCATTTTGAATATGTTTATAAGCTTGTATTCAAATTTAAGCTCTTTTTTTCATAAGTTTACGTAGACATTCCATTTTTTGAATAATATGTAATAGAAATTTGCTAATAGCAACTGATTTTTTCCGCTAAATTTCTGAAAGCTTTTGAGAATTGTTTGAAATTTCATCATTTTGTGAGGCATCATGTTGTCTATGGGAATGCATACTACCACGAATGGCAATAGTGGAATCATTTTAAAATATTTCTTTTGCTTCTAATAATATGCTTTTCAAGTAATCAAAGGACAATGATACTACAAAATAATCTTCAAAATTTTATTTTTCTTTAAATTAAAAGCTGCCTGATATGTGTTCTGTTTTCTCTAAATGAAAGAAAATGCAAGTTTTTTGTTTATGTTTCACTTTGAAATAAACTATCTGGTCTCTAATCATAATTGAGTGTATTTCTAAGATTTTATAATCAATTCCATCATGTGTCCAACTAAGTGTTATTGATTCAGATTATTTTTCTTATTATTATTTTGCTTATAAAAATGATTTCTGTAAATATATAAATATCTTTTTTAAAATTAAGCTAATTGTGAATTATATAATAATCAACATACATTAGTACTTTTTATTTCTATTTCTAGAAATTTGGGGTGGGTGGGAGGGATTTTCCTGTGAGTTGTAAAAATATTTTACTTTTTGAATATAATAAAATTAATTTTTAAAAAGTAAAATATTTTTATTTATTAGGAATTTTAATTCATAGTTTGGATATTAATGGAAGTATTAGAATTTCAGAAAATTTGTTTTATTCAAAATTGTTCTATTAATAATAGAGGTAATGTGTTATATTAATTTTAATTATACTGTTATGTAGGGTCAAGTATGTTTCTCAGAAAATACTTTCAATTTTACTAAGTTTCTCAAAATGTTATTAACTTTAAAATTATTATTAAGTCTTTTAAATTTAATTTTAAAATTTAATTATTTTATTTTAGAAGGCTACTTTTCCAATTGTCAATATAGCTATTGCTTGAAATTATCAATGGCACTATTAATATGAATTGCAATGTATTAATCATTATTAAATGGAGAATAACTTTACATGAGAACTCTATATGAAAAAGAAATGTGTAGAATAAAATATGAGGTGCATTAATAAAATTTAACAGTACGCATCCCATTTAAAATTAAAAATTATTTTGGAAATCTGAATTGGACAATGAAAGGGATTGACAACGCAAGTTTCGTCCTGTTTGACTTTTTGAAACTATTCACTTTAACTGGGAAGCCCTTCAACCTGTCATTTCATCTGATTTTATTCTATTTTTAAAAATATAATTTTAAACCTACTGGGAAATATTTTTCATGGAAAAGCATTATCTACTATTTTTTATTTGTCAAAACAAACTATTTTTATAAAAATTGAATTTTAAAACTTATATTAAAAGATTAATATTGGTAATTACATAATAAATCTATCATTAGGTTTTTGAATAAGCTGGTATATTTTTGTTTGCAATATTTTTATGGTAATTTCTTCCAGATCAAACATGTAAATATTTAATCATTTAAAACAGAACTGTTGTTAAATTATCTAGTCCCAGATTTTAGTTTACTTTCTTTATAAATTAATACTGAATCAGCAGCATATTTCT
>JAPDSC010034197.1:688657-759440 GCA_026290005.1 Latrodectus geometricus | reverse complement strand
TCCGTGACTTTGTTCAGAGGTGCCCACTGGGTAACGATAAATGAATAGCAATTTCAGGCCTTGTTGTGGCTAAGGGTTCGTGAGGGGGGCTTGTGGATCTGGTGTAGCATGGGATCAGAAACAAGAGTGATATCAGGCTGGTTAGACCTGAAATCGCTATCCGTACGACCTTCCTGAATTACACATTCTGTCGCAGGAGTGTTTCTAGATTTTGTAATCACGTGATCATTTATAATCCCGAGAGATTACATTTTGACTTAGAAAGAATTCAAAAACTCTTGCTGGTAAACACTTCTTGCATGAATCGGCAACATTCATATGCAAATTGTGTTGGAGAAAAACTATTGTACCATTTCTTAATTTAAGATCACTGTAGATGTCGTTGCCATCGTCTGTTTTATATAAATGCTTCTAATAGCTTATTTGCATATCGCAACCTCAGCGTGTCGTGTTACTGCAGTTAATGATTTCAGTATGCTATAACATGTTTCGCATTTTCAATACCTTCACCGAAAGTTGAAGATCAGTACATTTCCCGTTATGAGTAAAATTTAAAAAAACTCATGGGAATCAAAAAATGTGTGTGCAATTTTTTTTTTTCAAATCCATTTAGGCAAAAATTTGTTTTATAAAAGCATCGAAGTACGTGAAAGGTATTTTACGTATTTCGTACGATATCGTGAAATTTCCGCAATTTATAAGATCTGTGATTATAGAATGTTCGAAATTTTTATTTCGCGTAAAGATTTGCATACATCTTAGCTCACTATATATTTGTTTGACCTTAATATATTCCCTCATCTATACATTTTGACTACGCCTAGGTTGTTGGATGGCTTTTTTTTAATAACCACTGTATAATCAAATAATCATTTTATTACATTCTTGAAGGCTATTTTATAAATAAATTCAAGTGTTGCTAAAGAGGTAGCCCGAAAAACTTCTAAGCACCCATCTCGATTGAAGACAAAAGCGCGACTCCATTCATAATTGTTCAATAGTGGCCGGACTCAAACCCATGACCATTCACATTAAAAGGCGCTACCAGACTATGGTAAGTTAAATGTTTACAATAGTTGTAACGGGCTAAGTGACAGGTTGTGAAATATGTCTTTGTTGTGTTTTAAAGGTAACATGTTCGATACCTAATCTAGTGAAATATCTCTGCATTAAGAAAATGCCTGCACTTTAAGCCTTCGAAGAATCCTCTGCTGTGGTGTCAAAGTTTGGAAAAGAGTTGTCTACTTCTCCATTTATTATAGTGGCTTGAAATAATGCTGCGGTTAGCTGGTTTAAGCGATTTTAAACTTTATACGATTGGTATGTATTGTGGACTTAATGATAGACCAGTCACTGTGAAACATTGGCTTTTTGCGTTTCTACTTCTATCAAGGTGGGTGCTTGAGAGTCTCCCATGTTTTTTCGTCTTCTTTGCACACGTGAATATGGAGTACTATCTATAAAAGTCTTCCCAGGAAGCAATTTACATTGTGGATATTAGAATGGCCTCTAAGCTGTTCATTACGCTTAATATAATTTAGTGTCATGGGACTCGCCGTGGTATAGAGCGAAAGTTCCTGGGTTCTATCCCAGGCGTTGTAAGAATGGGAGGTGGAACTTATGCCTTCTGCATGTATATCTGACGGGCAAATAGTTGGAAAATTTCCTCCTTTGCGATAGGTGAATATGGCCCGCTGTCTTTGAAAAGACCTCTCGGATGTTAAGGATGATGTCGGATGGATGTTAAGATTCTTTACGTTTTTTGGCCGTTAGGCTCTCTCCTACGCCTACGCTGTGTCAAATATAGTTTTATTATGGCTTTTCAGAGTGAAAGATCCCGAGTTCTATACCAGATACTGTTAAACAACAGACTGGTGATGATGCGTCGGTGTGGATATAGCTTACCAGTCATAAAATAATCTGCACGATGGCAATTACACGCGCGATTCTAAAAGCCTTATGACAGACTCTAGCCATTAAGCTGTCCAGAACACGAAGTTAGATAGATGTCCTTCGATGATTCGTTTGAAAATGTTGATATTTGGGAGTTTTTCTTTTTTCTCCTCTCTTGCGATATATAAATATGTTCCACTATCAATTAAATATTCTTTCGAAGGGCTAAAATGTTCTCAGCTCTAAGGCTGTCCATTATGAGATGTTGAAATGAGCTCAGCGTGACTTATTCGTGGGATCATTTTTCGGAAACTAAGGTACGAGGTTCGATAATTACCGCTGTTAAAAGACGAGAATTTTAGGTTTCTGCAAACATGTCTGCATGTATGTATGTATCCCAGTATCTATAGAAGATGCCGATATATAAATCAGTGATTTACACAACTGATATAGGCTGCCCAATAGGCGGTGTTAAAAAGAGTTTGATGCCACATATTTTGGATTTAAATACATCTTAAGCAGTCGAAGTAAGTACAACAAGTAGTTTCCTAATATGACTGTCTAATTTGGTTTTAAAAGAAAATAAACAATAAAATTAAATCAAATCGTCTTTGCCGATTTAAAGTAGCCATAAAATGTATGTTTTGTCTTGTCTTCTTTATTTTGCTTTTTCTTCTGTTCAATTGTCAAGATGCTAATGTGGCTCCAGTCAATGGAAGATAGTTTTTCAAACCGATGCTTTGCTCATTACATATGGAAACGGTTTATTAACAAAATGAACTTTAACAATATTTTTAATTTCGATATTCAAGGAGTTCGAGCGACAGAGATGTACTCGATGTCCTGTTTTTCGCGTACTTGGAACAATCCATGTTTTATGCCCAAAATGTTCTTCAAAGTCATTTTGAATTCAAATCGAACGAGTCATCAGGCGAACATGATGCAATGTCTTCAAAACTATTCAACAATGGTTAAATGACTTGTGTCAGCATGCACACTGCTGGAGTTCATTGGAAATCGCTTGCAACAATGGTTATCTCTGTCTCGTAACAGTCAATACTTTACAAAAGACAGGAAAGAAAACTGGAATCGGTGAAAGACACAGATAGAAAAAATTGGAGAAATTTCAAGAGCAATATTGCTTGAAATTTTAAAACTTGAGTTCTAAACTTTAATTCAAAGAAAAAACTCATGATTTTGAAAGCATTTAAAAACGATAAAACATGATTTAGACATGATCTCAACTTTTATGAAACAAACAATCATTTTACGGTTAAAAAATGTATTACTTTTGAGATGATTGAAACAAACAATCATTTTACGGTTAAAAAATGTATTTTTTTAGTGTCGATGGTTTCAGTTTTCCATAAATAAATTAATCATGCAATTTACTTTAATGTGATTATTTATATTCATGTCAATGTAACCTACATAATGGGGAGAAAATGGAATTTCTTTGAAAGACTAAGATCGGGGAAAATTAACGATAAACAAAAATCCTGCTTAGGAAGAAAACTAATTTGGCACACAGAAAATTGCCCGCTTATAAGTGAGTTCAGCAGTGGTTGCGTCACCCTAAAAGTGAGAGCCTAAGCACATTGTCGAAACTAAATGATCCTTTTATTGTTTGGAGAAGATTAAATAAACTTTTACGGCATCTTTCTCAATTTCCGTGTTTTAGAAAAGTTGTTATTAATGTGAGTTTCATTATTCTAAAGTGTGAGATTTTCAAACAATGATCCAAGTTGATAAAGTTTTCATATATATACATGACGCATATGCTTAGGGTGTTTTTTCGCAATTCTGCACGAAGATTATTTCTTGTTGAAAAAAATTGTTGTATCCAAAAAAAAAAAATGTATGACTGGATTTTTCTGGATGTGATAATTATTCAAAACGTCAAAAATATCTTTAGAAATTTTTGTCTTCTGAGATATTATGTCACCTGCTATTTAATTTCTCATAGCAGATTAAGTTCTTTTATTTAATGTTTTTGATTTCCTTTTATAACACAAAATGTGAAAATTTCATCTTATTTTGACTATGATAACAGAATAAAAAAATTACTCACGAAAAAGAAAACTTCATAAAATTGAAATATTAAGAATTTAAATGGGCTAATAGCATCAGAAAAAAAAAAATCATATTTGACTCAATGTATCAAGAAGCGATATAGGAAGATCAGTTTTAGTTGTTCTTGAGACTTGCGAAATCCCATCGTCTCAAAATAAAAATAAAAAAAAACTTTATATATTTGTCTCAAGCTTTATTGTAGCCTTTTAGTCTAGTGTAACGTTACCCTTTACCGCAGATTTGTGAATAATCAGCATGGCAAAGCGATGTTCGCGATAATCGATCTCACTGGAACATAATCATCAAATTCCAGTTCATCCAGCGGAATATCCAGTACATTCATTCGATGTACATAAAACTTCGATTACAGCTCCTTTTGACATATTCGAATTCATGAGTTCAGTTTATCGAATTCGTCCCAAACCTTCTAAAGCTCATCAGTGCAATATTACATGGCTTAGACTTAGTTTTCACATACCTGGATTACATTTTGGTTGGCAATAAAAACAAAAACACTCACCTGAAACCTCTAGAAATGGCCTTCAACATTCGATAACTTCGGCGTTGACAACTCAAAATGTATTTTTAGGATCAGTGATTTCTCATTTTTGGGTTATACATGATTAATCAAAGTGACATGCAGCCTAAGCAAGAAAATGTGCTTATACTAATTTCCCACAGCCACGCACAATAATTGAGATCTGACTGTTTTTTTTGGGGGGGAGATAATTAAAATATAATTGAAGAACCATCCCAATCGCAGAACTTGAAGCACCCCTCAGTACTTTACTTAAAGAAACAAAAGAAAAACAACAAATATCCTTGTCTGATCCGAAAGAGCCAGTGTTTGGTTTCAGAAATGTAAAAATTAACCTGCCAACACGATTCTCTTAGCCCATTCTAAACCGCAAGCTTAATTAATCCTCTTCACGGACACTGATGATAATCGGGGCTTCATTAAACCAATTGGTCTCGAATGACCATGACAAGAAAGTTACACAGTCCTAAGCATTCTTTTTAGTAAAATTTTACACGTCGTAACAAAAATGATCTACTTTTGACCGGGAATTATATGTCATCTATGCTGTAATGAAGCATTTTGGGTACATGCTACAAGGCCGTTATTTCACAATCTTTATGTACTACAAATCCCTAAATTTCACCTTCATTAAAAATTGATAAATTCTCGTCTAGGGAACGGCGACACTTGGAACTCTTTGAGCAATTCATAACCGGCATTAGATTCATTAAAGGAGTCGAGAATTCTCCGACCGATGCATTGCTGCATATTGAAGCTATCCGGAAGTGTTAAATTACAAAGGAATTTCTCAAGCGCAACAAAATGATGCAGAGCTTCAGGATTATACTTTAGAAATCCAATATTAAACAAGAAGTTGATGACCATTTCCGACTCTGATACACCGTTATAGGGTAGCAACATAAAAATTCGTCCATATCTTGTCTCCGAGTTTCGACGTCGTGCGTTTGACACTGTTCACAATCTCGTACAACTGGGTATCAAAAGCCACAACTAAGCTGCTTTCCAACATGTTGATCTGAAAGTCAATAAATAGCGAGGCTCGTATGTGAGCTAAAACTTTCGTACTATGCCAGCGTTTTAAAATTTTTTGCCATACTTCTAGTCCTATCTAAAATCACCCATCCAGATAATCGCCTTGAGAATACACATACTGACTTAGTAGTACCAACTTTGGACAACTGCATGTATTTACTCACCATTATGTGCCGCCCAACCTGTCTATTGGTTAGCGTAACTGACTACAGATGGGGAAGACCTGAGTTCGAATCCCGGCTCAGCCATGGATGTACTTTCTCTTTCTTTCTCTGTGCTTCTAGTCCTTTCTTCAAATGATGGATGAATAGGGCCCGTCCTATAAACAGGTTTGTGGTGGTGTGGCATGGGCGATGCTACTCATACCTGCGTGACTTGGTTCACAGGTGCCCACCGGGTAATGATAAATTGAGTAGCAGTTACCGGCTTTGTTGCGGCAAATGGGCTAATGTACTTACTTGCTCAAGGGTGCCCACTATTAGAAATAAAAAAAATTCACCATTATTTCACTCGGTGGATCGAGGCAGTATTACTGACACTGTTGCTAAAGACTATTGGATCGCCGATCAAGATCAGGGATGTCAATTTGAATTTCACCTGTTCAAAGCCTTAGAAAATTTCTGAGTGTCAAACACATCCACTCTACTGCTTTCCAGCCTATGAGCAATGGCCAAAGGATAGATGCATTAAAAGTGGTCTTAAAGGCTTGTCTGTGAGCGAAACGTTACCTACTGTTCTTCTCGGTACTTAAAAATGGGACGACTACGGATTATGGCTGAGCTACTATATGGCAAAACACTCAGATTATCTGATGAGTTGTTTACGCCAGGCAGACCAGATGCTAACCTCGCTGACTTTCTCCAAGAGCTACGAACCACTATGCAAACATTTGTGCCATGACCAACGAGTGATCATGGAGCAAAGAAACCATTTGTGTACCAAGCTCTACAAGCTTGCACCGACGTTTTCACCTTTCAGGACCATGTTCGACCACCACTAACATCTCCTTTTGAGGCCCCATTTCCAACATTGGAATAAATGTGGATAAAATTATCAAGATCAAAATGAAAAGGAAGGAACTGGTCATGTCTGTTGACAGAGTGAAACGTCCTTTCCTACTGGACTCAAGGGAGGAGTCAACCTGAAGTTACCCCCTCCCCCACGAACGACCAGGCTTCGGTTCCTGATAGGTCGGCACTCGTTGCAGTGCACTTTGAAACAATTTCAGGTCGTCATCTTGCTTCCGGTCCCAACATTATCACTAGAAGAGGAGTACCTCTGTCCACGCGTAGCAAACTCCATGGTATGCAATGTACAAGCCGAGAACCAAAACGGTAACCAGGCGAAGATTTTCTATTTTTTAAAAAGTTTTTTTTTTTTTTTTTTTTACCTAAATTGCTTTTACAAATTAAAAGAGGTGATGATACTCATCCATACAGGCAATAATTACATAAAAACACAGGGTCGCATTCCACTCTGAGAGGAAGAAAAGAAGAAAGTAGAAACGCACGAAGAAGCTATCACAAATTTACCGTATGCAAATTTTCACAGAGAAGAAGCAGCATTTTGTTCCTATTGGTTGCCGCAGTAGGCCAATCAGAGTAGACATTGTCTTTTAAAAACGGAATTTGAAACCACATTTTCCCCATAGTTCATTTAGCTCTTGTCTTAAGGTATTCTATGAATAATTTGATATTTTGCATTTTTAGTTCTTCACGTTTTCTAGTCTCTTCTTTAGTATTGGACTTTTTGTGTGTATTACTTCTATCTCTTTGCATGGAGCAAAGTGTTGTTGCAAATAGTCACTTAGCCGTATGAATATCTGTGTGGGAAGAAATCCCCTTGTACAGCTTCTATAATTAGGCTAAAACATTGCAGTTTTCTATAAATCCGTGATTGACCCCTCTATTATTTATTTTAACAATCACTTTCATGACATTCATTTGATGTGAGGATTTTTTGCGAATGTCTCTTGGTGAACAAAATTGTGTATAACAAAGGAAGTTTCTATTTTCTTTATAGTCCTGCATATTTATTACTATACAGTCCAATTTTAGTTTCAACAGTAGCTGTGTTTGCAACAGGAACACTTATCACAAATTCCCTGCAGTCTGACGCCACCTTATTTACAGCTTCAAAAACATCAGTACCCTTGGTTGAAATGTGAAGAAAAATAAGCATCTCCTCTGTTTCACTGGAATTATTTTGGATAGTTCAGGTAAAAATTGGCTAATGGTGGATTCATCAGTGCTTTCATTCTGGTATAGTGAAAAATATTTAAATTTTTCAATCCTGATGTATAATCTCTTAGATTCGTATTTACCAATTTGGTTCACCTGTCTTACAACTGAGACACTGATGCTGTTTTGCTTTATTTTTAAATTTTTGTTTCGTTCACTTGTTTTAACATTTTGTAAATTTTTTTAACAGCTTTCCATTACTAAAAGAGTTTAGCTTTGGTAGTTTCGAGTGCTACTTTGTAAGAAAATGGTACTGTACTTGTTGTCAGTGTCAGATTTTAAAAAATAGCCTTTATTTACTTGTCTGTTCATTGCTGCATCGTTTTCTTTTGCAATATTGTTTCATGTTTTATTCTTTTAGGAACTAAATGTACTTGCTTACAAACAATGTAACTTTTGTATTTAATAGTCCGATTCTTAAGTCGTTACGAACTCGATATTCATTACTTTCGTTTCTGCTAAGATCTCTGCGGGTCGTAAAAAGTGAAGGCCTCGTGTTGGACAGCCTTATTATAAATGATAAAATGGTAAAATTAGATGTAATAATTTTTATAATATAATAATATATGGAGAAAACCGAAAATTACATTAGATTTACTTAATCAAGAAATTTTTATCTTGTTTTGAAAATTTTAATTAAATCCTTTTCCAATTTATTTAACTCTATAAACGTTCTTATTTAGCTTCTGTAATTTATCTTTTTATGATGACAATTAAGGATTAAGTTCTAGATTATATACAAGTTGTACTGAGCTTTGGGTGAGAACGAACATTTCCGTCTCGTCCTGTGTACAATTCCAGCCCATCATCCACATATTTCTAGGATATCATTTACCTTAAATGTTATCTTGTTGGGGAGGCTGATTCAGCAAATACTCTTTCCTCCATCTGTTCCAAAAATGATTTAAGAAGAGTTTGTAATTAAATTTCTTAAGTAAAGAATTTCCATTAAAATCTTCAGTTTTATATTAAATTACAGGTAAAAAACCAATTAAAAAATGAGAGGTGCATTGTACAAGTATGTATTAGGTCTCTAATTTATCATGGTTTCAATTTCTATTAAAACACTTTAATAGTAATAGAGATGATTTACCAATCGTTTTCTTTAAACAAGTTTTAACAGTACGTATCCGTCTCTCTAAGAATCCTCCACACCAAGGACTTTTTTCAACAGTAAATTTCTATTCAATACGTATGGATGCAAACAACTTCGGGATTACTGATACACTACCATTTTTTTAAGCTCACAATTTGCTCTTTTTGAAGGCGTTGTTTGATTACAATACGAAACAGAAGCCTCGACGAGATATAAATCGCCTAAAGCCTAGTAAAAATGCATCAGTACTCGTATTAAGAATTTAATTCTTAATGAATTGCAGCACAAGTAAATAACATTTTAAGTTACAAGATTTTGATACAGGATTTCAAGTATATAAGATAGACCAACAAAATCAATTCCACTTATATCAAAAGGGTTTTTTTTTTTTTTTCTTGAATTCTATCGGAAGATAATGGTGCTACCATCTGAGCTCTAGGCTTAACTAAGTAGCGTCTGTATATTAAACATCCATTTAAGACCTTTTTCACAAATTGTCTACCCTTAACAATCCAGAACTGTTCCCGCAAATGAGTCAATGGGGAGTTTACACCAGAGTGGCACATAGTAATATGAGCATTTAAAACTGAAAGAGCGCTAGCAGCAATAAACTCAATATTTGATTTAATAACTTTCATATAAGCATGGGATTTGAAATTGTTCTGGCTTCAATTTTAGTCATTGACTGGGAAATGAACGTTGTTCTGCATGCATGTTAATCAGGGTGGATGCACGAGTGTTTTCGGTAATCTATAAATTCCTTTTTTCAATCAAGGAAAATATTGCAAAGCATTTGAGATATCCTCAATAGTGTCTAAGATGGTAAATGTCTTAAATCAGACCTAAAGCTACTTGGAAACAACTCTCGATCTTTATGGTCCATTTGGAATCGGCAGAATCCATTGGAAGTGTACAATGGACATGGATGATCGAACAAGATGGTTACGTATGTGTCACATTCGTATTTAGATGTATCAATTGACGTATTCTACAACTGGAATAGCATTGGAATGGATATGAATGGATGCTTATGCATGTGCCCCATTCCCGTGTCACATCACGTCAGTGAAATACGATCATCAGCCACAACGCTTACTTCCCCTGTTTTATACATTCCTTGCTTTTTTTCCCATCCAACCAATACAATTAGAAACGTGTGATCACGTATAGTCATCGACAACCCAACGAAGATATTGGTGAGCCAAGAGGAATTGTAGAGTCAATAATTTCAAATTTCTGCTCTAGAAGTCCCTATTTAAGACGAATCAAGACTTGCTGCAACAATCCGAGGAATTGTTGCCCTCGCGTCTCGTTAAACTATTCTCGCCACTTCAGAATTGTTCTTTCAAGGTCTTATCCGGCTTTATTATTGTCTGAGATTTGTAGTTTTGCCAGACAGTCAAGCTATTTTTGGAATGGTCTTTACATCCGAAATTCATCACTACTGAACCGGAATTCTGCTTCTTTAAAAGAACCATAGAACAGAGGATTTTCCGTATTCTAATCAATTCTTAATTACTAACATTAGGAAAGAAAAATGTATGAAATCCCCCTTTTCAATCAAAATAGGTTGTTTCTTTCGTTATCATTGAGATCATATGTAAGTCACTTTATTTTACTTATAATTAGTCTGTGAGTGAAACAAATAATCGTTTTCACCCATAATGTTGAATATATAATGCAATTTGTCCACCCATCAAAAACAAGTGAATTTGTCAGTGGGATGAGCTCTTCAGTGAGCAGTTGGAAAGAAAATCTTGGCCACTACCTTAGTGGGATCGGTTATTTTATATATCATTTATTGGAGATTTGTCTCTCTTGATACCGCCATTAAAAAATAAATACTAATGAATCATTCAGTAAAGATAAATTTATTTCACGTAGCATGTAAAGACATTCAATATTAATATTTGATTGTTTATGCAAGCAATAAATAAACCATGACATCCACTTTATGGTTAGTTTAAATCGGCAAGGACGATTTAAATGTTTTTATTTTTTATTAAGTCATATTTGCTTTTTTTTTCTATTTTTTAAAAAGTTTTGTTTTTTTACCTAGCTATAAGTGTGATTATAATTTTCCCAATGTATCGTAGATCGGAAATAAATTGTAACGTTTATGCCAGGAGTTCCGACTTTGGTATTTAATAAAGGAACTAAAAGGAATAAAAAGAGAATATCTAAAGGGACTCAATAAAGTGAATTTTCAAGCTAATTGAATGAAACAAAGGGAAATTTCAAGAAATTATCAAGTTAAAGGAAACTAAAGGGAATCACATCAAGTCAAAAGTAATGAAAGGGAATTTACAAGTAGCTAAAGGGAATCATCAAGCTAACTAAATGGGATTTTCAAGCAAACTAAATGTAAATTAAAGGGATTTTTCAACATTCCTCATTTCATTTGATTAATTTTTTAGTAATCTGTAAAACCTCATTTCATGGTGTAGGATAACATTTGGAACAAATTAAATAAGTTTCATAAAAAAAATAGTATATATCGTTATTTTTTTAAATCGTAATTTTTTTTTGCGAAAGCTAGGAACTCGTTTTTCACTGGAACATCGAGTTGTTTTGGGCCACTTGCTTATTTCTAAAGAAAATCCTTTCTAACTTAGTGTAGTGTGAAACAGTATACACAGTTATGCTTCACATTTCATTTAAAAAAAAACTCGATAAAAATAATAATTTAAAGGCGCAAAATTCTCGGAATGAGACGTCACTCCACCTAGCGGTTCTCAACGGAATAATAACAGTCCTCGAAAAGTGACGGACTTCCAGGAAAGTTTGGAATCTCTCACAGATCCCAAAGTCGCTATTAATAGAAAGTCCGCACAAATACTTTCTTTATGCTTGGGAAAATCAAATAGTCCGTTGGACGGTTTCTTGTGTATTCTTCGACCTTTTATTGAACGCTTCGCTAACTGTGGGAGTCAAAAGCATTTTTCATTTCACTAAAGCGAAAAGAGAGATTCTGTTCAGAGGCGTATCGAATTGTAACCTCACCAGTAAAGTTATTAAATATATATGCGCTCAAATTGACTGTGTAAGATATTTATTGAATTATATTAGATTAAATCTATTCTATAATCCTATTAGATTAAATCTATTTTATGATATAACAAAGGTTATTCAACATATTATTTACACACCTATCCTTGCTATATTAGATTTTACTATATTAAATCTAATGTAATCATAATGCCGTAAATCCATTTTATAATGTACTGAATAAAATTTATTTAACACAGTACTAAAATATAAGCAACTGTTTATTGAATCTAGTGTAATTAAGCTAGATTAAATCTTTTATGATATACTTGGTTAAGTTTACTTAGCATATTAAACACAAACAACTTTCAATTAAATTAATTGTAATTATATTACATTATATTTCATTAAGTCCAGAATAATTATATAGAGTTATAATAAATCTATTATTTAGATTTAATTTAAAAACTAGATGAAATCTATTTTCTAGATTTAATTTAGGAAATTATTCCCCAGATTAAATTTATTTTGTGATATGCATCTATTCAACATTTCATTTAAACACAGTGTTTTCTTAAAAATAAAACTAGAAAGTTTTTTTTTTTTTTTTTTTTTTTTTTTTTTTTTTAATATTTTTTATTTTTTTATTTATTTTTTTTTTTTATTAGAAAAGATTTTGTGATGCATTTTTAGCTGTCTAAATCTCCCAACCAAAGCTTTTAAGCGCTTTACACCATAATCAAGTCATTTTAAATTAGTGTCAAATGCTGAGGTCGACACCCGAGCTATGATCATGTTTACTATGTTATTGACCTTGGAAGCTATGGAGTTTTTAAAACGTCTAAACTCTGTTGGCTTTATGGTCTTCAGTTAAGTCAGTTATCGAACCCAGTATCTTACGGACACGACATCGGTTGCTATTTTATATCGTCACATGATTTTCACTTAGTTTCGTGTGTTTGGTTTACAGTTTGTCAGCTCATTTCTATGAACGGAAAAGCCGCTAAACATAGCCAATAGCTTCTTAATTTTAAACGATGGTAAAAGGATAAGGACGACGCCTGAGCTTGTAACCTACCTCTACAAACCATACCAAACTAACTGGAAACTATACGACCACAACCCATTTTTACGAGCCCCAGTCATTATTGGTGTATACGATAGACTCTCAGCTAGGTCAGGTAAGGAATTTATTACTTAATCTCGTAAATAACGCTTTTTCAAGCATCCTCTCTCACTCTGGCTGGCTTGTGCTATTGCATTACATCTTCAGCCGCCTATTTTAATCAATCAGATCGTCATTTCAAGTCACGATCATATGACGAGGTCGACGCCCAAGATGGTACATACAACTTCCATGAAGTGTGCATAAAGTAATATGCATAGATTCTCTATAATTTTCACATTACTGGGATGTGAGTTGAAAAGAACCCACGACCTCGTGAAAAGTGAACGCATTTCAGTTCTCTTCAGCATAACCGTTACTAGATGGATCGGGTATAGAACTTGCTATAATCAGAAATTTCTCATAAGATCACCACTTATCTATTAGATAGTTTTTTTCACTCTATATTTTTATCATTTTATATTTTAACTAATGGGTCAAAAACGTACCAGCTCTTGCGATCTTTAAATTCCAACCGAAAGCCTAGCTTTGAAGAGAAAATTGCGATGTAAAGAAATAAAACAATGTTATATACTTGCTACTTCTTAGCTATGTGCAGCCCACCCTGCGTTGTGCTTAGGGTACCTGACTACGGATTGAGAGGACCTAGGTTCGAATCCAGTCTCGGGCATGGATGTACTTTCTTTTTCTCTGCATTTCTTGTCATTTCCTGAGATGATGGATGAATGCGGCCCGGACTATAAACGGGTTTGTGGTGGTGTGACGCGGGTAATGCTACTCGCCTCCGTGTCCTGGTTCACAGGTGCCCATTGGGTAACGCTAAATGAGTTGCAGTCTCAGGCCTTGCTCTGGTGAAGGGTTTATACCCAAGTGCCCGCAGTTAGAAAAAGGAAAGAAAAAAAAAAACTTCTTAGCTATATTTACTCCTTACTAAGCTCTATGTAAACTGTTTTGCATCACGAAATAAGATATATTTCATGTATATATCAAATAAAAACAAATTGAATATGATTATGAGATCTTGAAACTCTTTAGTTACAAAGCTAACACACACTGAAGTCGTGACACGTTCCATTGCATTTGCTATTGGCAGAAAAATACAATAAAAATCATTTTTTGTAATTTTAAAAATATAGATTGAAAATGTTCAAAGAAAAGGGGAGTATCCACACAATGTCATAAATATTCTTTCTCAACTCCTACAGGTTACGCACGTCGATCACAGCTTTAAAAAATTAGAAATAAACACAGGCTCCGTTATTGAAGCTAGAAGCGTTCCGGATCAGTATGTTATACAGTTTTAATTAATAAAATAGCGTCATAAGTACCTATACTCAGACAAGGCAGGGTTTCTTAACCTGTGGTTCATGGACCCCCAAGGGGTCCATGGGTCATATTTTGGGGTCCGCCGACTGCTCCTAATTTTTAAAATGTTTGCTTTAACCCTTCTTTGCATGATTTTTTCTTTATTGGTGAAATTAATTAAGTTGACATAATTCATGTTCAAAGTAAATGGAAAAATGGTTAAAAAAATCTTAGTATATATTTATAGTATAAATTTAGCAAAAAACAATATGCTAAAAATTTCCATCATCATCCAAAGTTAGATCATTAGCTTAGTACTGAATAGAAATAAAAGAGGAAAATAACAGAAACACGTGTTACAAACCTTTCTTCCACTCATTTTCAATTTTTTAGCAATAGAAACTCTAATATAATAAAACAAAATTATAAACGAAATCATACGTTTATTGCAACTACAACAAACAGCGGAATGAGACAACTTTAAGCACTGATAATGACACTTGTTTATTTTTGACAGCTATGTTTCTTTTTATGCAATGGACATTAAAAAGGTATCCAAACACGATCCACTTAAAGTGAACTTGTTCTTTTATATAATTTTTGGGCATTATAGGTTATGGTGGAAATTTCCACCATTATGCAAAGAAGGGTTAAAGAAAAACTATTTTGTCACGGGCAACCTCTGTAAGCCGTCTGTCTGTCTGCCATTTCATAAATAATAGAGACCTCCACAATACGAGGAAAAAAACATTCGCAAACCGTATAAAATTTGAAATTTTTAGAAACTTGGAAATAAATTGACGTTAAAATCAGCTCCTCAAAGTTCTTGCAAATTTTTAAAACAAAATATTTGTTTTATATTAAAAAAAAAAAAAAAAAACCCCACTTTAAAAAATTATTTTAATTACAACATATGAAAAAATATGTTGTAATTAAAGTATTTTTTTCAAGTGTTTTTTGTCTTAATGTTTCATTATATTTTTTGATATTTGTGAAGCCCAAAATGTCCAAAAAAAAGTCAATATGATGAAAATTATATAAAATATGGATATTGCTGCATGAAGGTGTTGAAAAGCCCCAATGCTTTCTGTGTGGAAAAGTTTTGGCAAACGCCAGTATGAAACCGGCAAAAATGATGAAGCATCTCAAATCTGTTCATCTTGAAAATGCATCTAAAGATCTAGAATTTTTTACAAAGAGAAAAGCCCAGTTTTTGAAATCTGGAACATTAACCAAACTTGGATTTATTATTTCATAAAAACCTTTGGTTGAGGCATCTTTCAGAGTTGCATATAGTACTGCCAAAAGTAAAAAATTGTATACCATTGGAGAGACATTAACTAAGCCATGTGCGCTGGAAATGGTTGAATTAATTTGTGGACTGGAAAAGAGAAAAGAGGCTATTCCATTGTCCAAGGATTCAAGAATAGTTGAAATTTCTTGCAATATCTTGAAACAGATCATCGAGGAATTGGAAGCATCGCCCTTTCCCTTCAGTATGCAACAGGATAAAACTACAGACAGCAAGTTGCTTTGTCGAAAAGCATCCCTCAATTCAATCTCTTAATCAAGGAAAAGCAGCAATAGCATTCACATTAAAAACTTTAATTTCTTCAAATTTTTTATACTATTGAAGTAAAAATATTAAAATAATTAAATTATAAAACAGAATGTATTTTGTAATAAATGATGTTTAACCAATTTTTTTTTTTTCACAGAGGGGTCCGTGGCATTTTTAAAATTTTTAAAGTGGCCCATGGTGCCAAAAAGGTTAAGAAACACTGATTTAAGGTTAATATTCATTGCGGTTTAAGTTCATTAGAAATGAAATAAAGCTTTTATTCTGAAATTCGCCACTTCTTGATTTTATTTTGTGCAGCCATCCTCAAGTCAACCCCTGTCAATATTTCGATAAACAAACAGGATTTTATGTATACAAAAATTTATATTATCAAAAAAATTTTAGTACGTAATTTTCTTTTATTTCAGATGAGTTTAAACAGATACTGATGCTTAATGAATTTCATTGAACTTTAAGCAATTTTGCTCTTTAAAATCAAAGTTATTAGTTTAAAACTTAATTCTACACAATAAGTAATGGAAAATATACGCACGCTTGTTCCAAAACAATTTTCTGCAAGGCATCAGTCATATTTTAATCGGAAAGAAGTCAACACACGTTCCACTCTCGTGCAACTCGTCAACATCCGTAACTGAAGAAAAATGAGTCAAGATAACGAATGGCTTGGCTCGTCAGCAATTAGGAGAAGTGAAACAGTTTTTCAAGGGTTCCTTTGCGGAAGAGAATCAGATCGTTGACAGAATCACGAGAGTCTAAGTCGTCGCTCTTATACATGCATACATATATATACATACATATTCAAACATACATATATATACATACACACATGCATATATATACATACATACATACACTCCGGGACAGACGGAATGTGCTTCAAAAGTTGAACGCCTCTTCATCATAGCATTATATTGCACAGAGATGATATCTGGATTGAAAAGAAATAATTCTCAACTCGTTTTTTTTTAATTAAAAAAACAATTTCTCTGAGATATACACTTTTATTGCCAGTCATCGTTGAAAATCCGAACAGCACGAAAACAATTTGAAGAGTGAAATTCAATGGCTCTTCAGGAAACAGGAATACAGCGAAAATAATAATTGATTTTAACAAAGAGCATAATAAAATAAAAGATGCTGAAAACATAGAATTTTTGGTTGATGTGATGTGATTGATGCTGCAACTTGTTTGATGAATGGGGACATGTCAGTCGTAGTTGCAAAAACCTTCCTAGGAATGAAATTAATCATAATTTAAAATTAAAAAAAATGTCTGGAGAATTTTTTTTCATATACATACAGGGAAAGCCATAAATTCCTAAGAACTTTAAAAATAGGAAATTACTAAAAATATTGCGGTAAAAAGATCTGAGACTTTGGATTTTCCTTCCATCAATGAGCAAAATGATTTAAAGGAAACTAATAATTTGTGATCAAATTGAAACGGTTTATGTAAATTAGGTCGACACAAACAGACTCAGCCATCTCGGAACAGAATTCCTTTGGAAACATGAAGCAGAATTTAATAGCACACTACAAGGATTTTCATTACCGCCCAACCTGTCCACTGGTCTGCGTGCGGATGCTGAGGTCCTGGGTTTGAATCCCGAATCAGGGCTCTCTCTCCTGTCTTTATCCTTTCCTTTGTATGAATGGATTCTAAATAGTTGCTTACTCTGTAAACGGATATTTATGGCATATGTGCACTGAGAAATTTGGATTCCACACCAAATTACGCTACTGCCAGCCTGGATGGCTCAAGACAACAACAAAGATTTTCATTTAAAGGAAAAAGTTGTTCAATATGAACGCTAGCATAAGTTGTTAAGTAAATAAAAGGCGTTATTAAGTTTACTACGTTTGAGTGTATCCTGTCGATGTCCCATGTGGTTACACCAAATTGGAGACCAGAAGATTTCCAGAACCAAAAGTTGACCTAAAACTGCTCTTGTGAGGATCTGGTAGAAAAGGGAAAATTTCAAACAGCATCGGTGGGCCATCATCTTTCATGAATATGTCATTCGTTCTCTGTGTCGTTTTTATCCCCAATCTGACACAGCTGTGTGACGGATTCCCACCTTAATTAAGAGTCCACACAGTAATTGAGCTTTTTCCTCAATGCAAGCCATTTGTCATAATAGTCTAGTGCCACATTTAAGTATTTAATGCTGCTTTTAGTGATTTATCCTTATAATCGGTTCACGTGAAATTACATGTGTATACAGTATCTGCACGTGAAACTTTATTGGCTTTATCTATAAAAAAGGCATGACTACTGTCTAACATAAGAATAGATCCCACATATTTGTCTGTGCTTACTTAACAAACTTGCTCCATTTTCGACAGAATGAAGACCTTCATGGCGACCTTCTTGGTTATTAATTTGAAAAAAACTATTTTATAAATTAACTATATATCATTTAATATTTTACAAAATAAATTTTAATTTAAAAGTAATTTAACTTAAAAAATAATAACTAAAGGAAATAAAATAAACAAAAAATTTTTAAACCTAATATTTTCATAACCTTTTATAATTGTTAATAACTAAATTATTATGACGACTAAATTTCAATGATTATTATAATATTTAACATGAATTTTTTATCCATTTGCAAGAGTAATTATATAATTAAAAAAATATTTTTAAGAATTTAATTGAAAAAATATATGTAAAAAAAAATCAATAATAAAGTAACGCGTGTGTGATTGCGCACAATGTTTAGTATTTCAAAACTGAGAATAACGTGAGGTATTAGTGGTATTGAAGTTTTTAGAACAATTCTAAGTGATGCATTTATATTACTCTTAACCTCTATTTGAAATGGGATGCTCTTGTTGCTATAGAAACCGCCACCCATCAGACAACTTGGCGAGAGCTATTCGTATGTTAATATTACTCGGTTAAAATGAAAGACTGTACTTTCGTTTTAACCTAGAATAGGAATTTTAACCTAGTATAGAACTGTACTTTCTCTTTAACCTGTGGTACATTTTGCGTTGTTCCGTCAACAAAAGCGGTTGAACACAAACTCGCAATTTTGAACGAGTGAATAAACAATGCCGACTCTGTTTCCTATGCGTCACACTAATGTAAAAATCCCAAATAGCGTTTAATGAATTCTCAGCATGATAATCTCCAATTGGAGCAAATATTGAACTTTCTACAATTCCCGTCCAGGGAGTATTTCAAAGTAAAAAGCAACTGTTTCTTTATGGTATTGATAGAAATATATCATTTAAAGTTCTTAAAAATCCTTTATGTCTGAATTCCGAAAAGTTATTAAAGAGAAAATAATAAAATAAGTTTCTAAAATGTTGGTAGTTCTCAAAACTCTAAAGTAGACTAAATATAAAATTCAATGAAAAAACACATAAATCTTCAGGACTGTCTGGTATTAACCATATTACATAATAGGGAATTAATTAGAAAAGAGGAAGTGACCTCAGGTGAAGAAAAATCAGTCTTTTCCACAATTACATGTACATCTTAAGTGCTTTTTGTTGAAGATGTTTACCTGGACTAGAGATAAGCCATAGCTTGGTCTGGCAATTTAAATTAAAATTATTTTAGGAATTTGTAAAGTGTCTATATTACAAAATCAATCTCAATAATTGTTCCAATATCCATTGATCTTAATATTAAGATGCTGCGATGATATTGGAAAGGAAAATGGTTGTACAATAATACCCACATATATTCAATTTAGAAAACTCTGCCTTTTTACTCTGGCGTTTTAAAGTTGAGCTCAGGCGCAGTTGGCACGCATGCGTCAACAGCATTATTATAAATCAAAAATATTTTTTTAAAAAAAGATAGGCAGGGCCGGCGCTAGCAGCTTCGCCGCCCCGAGCAAAGAGGTAAAATGCCACCCCTTTATAACAAAAATTAAAAGAGATAACCTAAACCCTTTCCACGATTAATGGTAAAATAAAACGAGTAAAAAAATTGCAATCATCAGCAATGTTGAAGTTTTGATACATGTTTCGACAAATTAAGACACACGGTTAAAAATTCTATTATTTTGTCCCTTTGATTAAATTATAAAAAAATTATTTCTTTAAGTTTTAAGCTATTTTTAAGTGGGAATTTCTTATGCTTGTAAGTTTTCTTGCATTTCAAATATTTTGACATTTCAAATATTTAAAAGTTCATACATTATTAATATATACAGGGTGTTTATTAAACATACGCCAAAAATTCAAGGGTTTGTTCCCTGGACTATTCTAAGAATATTTTGTCCTTTGATAATTTTTGTGAACCCGCTTTGTTTCGAAGATACAGGGCGAACATAGTTTTCATCAAATCTATTTTTATAATTTTTAAAATCATTAAATTTCTTGCATTCTTATTCTAGCTGGAGATCATTATTATCAACAGTTCTTGTAGATTAAAAAATTTTACCTTTAATTAGTCACCAAAAGTTACCTGTAATTTTTGGTAATAAAATGTTGTTATATTGTCAAAAATTTTGTTCGCCCTGTATCTTCGAAACAAATTTTTGCTGTATGTTTAAAAAACACCCTGTATATATACAGGGTGTTAGGGGTTTGATTCCAAATATCTTAATGCATAAAATATGATTCATTTTAAACAAAAAAGTTTAGTATATCATGGGTCAAAACTCAATTATTTTAGAAAGAGAAAATGTTTAAAAGTTTGAGAAATTTAATTTTAGGGCCAATTTGCCGCCCCCTAAGGTTGCCATCCCGGGCAGGGGCCCGGCTTGCCCACCCCTAGCGCCGGCCCTGAGATAGGTAACAACTTTATGTATTAATCTGTTCAAAAATGATTTGGTTATATATTGGACATCTTTTATCCACTTTTTAGCAATTTCATTGTTTATAAAAAAAAATCCAAAATTTGAAAATAATTTATAAAAAATTCTTAATAATTTAAAACTGCGTGGAAGAAATATTGTACTTGTTTTGTTGATTGAATTCTAGCAGAAATTTCTGAAATACTAGATTGTAGCATTGACTTTGGCACTAAAACATATAATGTACAGAGGGTGTTCTCACATTTTGCATCAATTTCAACTTCATATTTCCATTTTTCGTCTAATACAACATTATTATAAATAATTTAAATACAACAAATCTGCACATAGAAATGCTGAGAAAAATGTTACGGCGTTAAGCATTGTGTTTTTCGCTTTGATTAATTTTAAATCAGATTCTATAATTTTGCTCATAGTTCTAAAACACAGATATAAAGAGTTGTATAGAGATAAAGATTTTACGATTGTTCTTTTGGTAAGTTTGGATTTTCTTTAAAACATGAGATGCGATTTTAGATTTAATAAGATATATATGTACCTTTGTTGGGTACGCATTTTTTGTCTTTTTTCTAGTCAAGTGTAAATTTTGACGTTTCTTTAAGTTCGTATTAATATGTTACTCATATTTTACGAGTAGAAATATGAAAACCGTGACATTTTCACTATTTTTCTTAGTAACTGTATAAGAGTATTTGTATTCGGATAATAATCTTTCCTTCCTTGCTTATTTTTCAGCGACATTTTAAGGCAAAAAATAAATTTAATTCTGCAAACGAAAATTAAGTCCTATTACAAATTGTCAATCACATTTTTATTTTTAAATTGATATATATTTAACAAAAATGTGGGAACACCCTCCATATTTTTACAGATACATTTGCATGTCCAAATTTTTTCGAAGCTTATAAAAAATTGAATTAAGAATGTTATGGTATAGAGGTAGTGGGGGGGGGGGGATAATTTTCAAATTGACGACTGCGGGTATCAGTATATTAAATAATTTCTGAAATGTAATAGTTTTTCCTCTAAATGTTTCTATCGTCTATTTTGTTCAATGTCCTGGTTTTATTCCTATTTTGATCCAAATTAAATCAGATGCAAATTGTTGAGAAAGGTTGTAATCTACATAAATTGTAGATTACAACCTTTCTTTGAAACTCTACTTTTAAGATTGTATATAGTCCGAGAGAATCAATATAAACCGATGAATAAACTTAATACAGCTTATATTTTTACAGAAAAAAAAACCTAGCAGTTATTAACTTTTTTAATATTTGATACTTACAAACCAATATTTCGTGAAAGCTAATGCCACTATTTATTGCATTACTATTATTCCATATCTATTAAAAAAGGGGGAACAAAAGAGCTATGAATAAAAGCCTGAAAGAATATATTTATCGCTTAATCTGCTTCGTTTCCGAATCATTTCGACTTCTCTTTTTATAAGTACATACATTCAACCATGAAACGAAAACTTCACATCTTGCTTTTTTCGATTTATTTCTGGCGATTTTCGTGGCGCGAAAACTGGTTGGCTGGCTGGTTTTTTTCGCCAACCACCTCCTCAATGCTATTCAATGGAGCTTACAATCAGAACTCTCACTTTCAGAATTACCTTCCAACGTGTTGAGTGCACGTCAGAAGCGGAAAATTCTTTTCGAATCACGTTGCTTTCTGTTTCGCCTTGTTCTTCTAAGAATCGGTCCTCGCGTGAAAGATTCGAATGGTTCCGAAGTTGGTTTCTAGTAAATTTCTTTGAACTCTCTGGCAAAGATAATTTTTATAACCCACTATATGAAGAGATTAAACTTGGATTACTATTACAAGCAATACTTGCGTGTTTTTCAGAACACTACCAGATGACTGACTCGATATGCACTTAGATTATATCTCTTTTGATTTAAACTTTCGCAGAGGATATTTAATGAATTGTGCTACCAGATTGGAATACTAATCTAATTCTGTCTTTCTCTAAGGGTTTTGGAGATCATCCACATGGTCAATTCAGGTGGCAATTTTTCGGACAAAGGGTGACATCGTTGTAAATTTGGTGAAATAAAAAAGAATAATGAGTTCTCTTTCTGGCATCAAATGTTGGGGCGAGCCTTTGCCTCCCCAGGAATTCTTGCGGAAATACGGACTACCCCAAATAGTGAGAGTGTTTGAAAATAACAAAGTACAAGGACCAGCTCGTGTGGATTTGGACAAGCCGTTGCTTTTGTACAAGGCTTACGTGTGCCAACAGGTGCATGCTCGCAGCATTGACAGAGATAAAGATGGGAGTATTACATGCGTTGGACCACCTCTTGTCTTGCCCGACACCTATACTGGTGAGTACGCATATTCTTTTACAAAAATAACATTCATTTACAAATAATTTGAAATAATAACGTATGCATAGAGCAAATAATTCAGAAAAATATACTAATGTTTAGGTCAACTAATTCTGGTTCAAAGGATTTTTTTCTGTGGACGATTCAATTTTTAAAGATTTTCTATTTAAAAATTGAATGCTCTACAGAAAAAAAAATTTTTTTGGTAGAGGATTCAGTTTTTAAAGAAGAGATGAAGAATGAGGAGAATAAATATGGAATTTGAATTATTTGAGAGTGCTTAAATTATTTATAACTAATAAAAATGATAAAATTGTACACTATTGAATAAAATAACATTGAGAAAATATAATTATATTTATGGTGTAAAAAATTATTCGAATAAGATAAATACGAATCATTTTATACTTTAAATGTTCCTATTTTGTCAGTTGAAAAATTTAAATCAATTTTGAATTACAAATGTTTGCTTGTGTAACTGAGAAAAACAAACTTGGAAATTGAGATAATATGCTTCGGCAATATTAGGCATATGTTATAACTTTTTGTAAAATTATCCAGAAAAAAAACGTTCTAAATTCTCTGAAAGACTTAACCATTTTTTTAGGTATTTTCTATAGATTAAATGTACTTGAAAAGAATAGCCATTACTTTAAGTATTTGAAAGAAAATTTTCCTCGTCTAATATTAAAGAAATTGTAATTTTACAATTAAAAATATTTTATTAAAATATAACATATAAATTTTAAAAGTAATGTACTAAATTTTTGTGCTATTTACTTTGTATGGGTATTCTTTAAAATACATTAAATTTAAATTTTATTAAATTTTGCATTAATTATGAATAAATAAATATTTGAATTTTTAAACGATTCGTTATAGATTCAGATACAGCAAGCATGGTATCTCTGAATTTACAATAATTCAATATGTAAAAATAGAGGTAAAAAGTAAACTTGCTTATTTTAAGAGATAACTTTTACTGTAATGTTGTATTAAATTTCAAATTGAAAGTTCAGAATATTGCCGTAGTTACAACCAAACAATCGAGTTTTTCATTTGTTGTATCAAAGAGTTTTATTTAAAAATTTTATTAATGGGCATACTTCATAGGTTCATACATTATTATAATTGGAAAGTATCATTCTTACATTTAATTTCCCGCGGATATTCATTTTAAATGCATATCTGGCTTATAACGAACTTATGAAAATTAATTTCATAAAGAAAGTGTAACTTTTATGCTGCCTTTATATGAGACACTAACAATTAAGTTCAATTTCATTGCTTATTGAAGTTAAGTTCTGAATAAATAATCAATAGATATGAATGGGAATTTGATGCCTTTTTAATTTAAAATTTTAAAGATTAAATAATTTTATTTTCATTTGTTATAGTTATGAAAGTATACTATACAGTTCATATATAAAACTAAACATTTTATTATGCAACGTTTATTATGGACACGTGCAATTTCGAAAATCATTATCAATATGTGGTTTTATATATATATATAGAAATTGCATATTTTTAAATATATTATGTATTTTTTCCTAAAATGAAATGTCCAGGAGACTTTTTTTTTTCGAACACGTACGGACATGTAAAATTGCTCCAATCGAATATTCGTAGAATAGAAGAGAAACTGTTTGATCTAAACTATATATTTTCTTACCACATTACTCTTTATAAAGTATCAGAAAATATTATTTTGTATGCTTTATATGAAAACATAAAAAATAAAATTTATAATTAAAAACTACTCTTACTTACATTTTATTGAGGAAAAATCAGTTAAAGAAATCAACTTCTCGATTTCCAAACAATATTTTTAAAAACAATTTTTCTTCGGTTTTAGATCTTTCTTTTGCAACATCTCACAAAAGCAGACTAGATTGTCAACTTCATAAGGCGAAACATCATCAAAAGATCTTCGATTATTTTCACTTGGTTAACACAAAGGAGTAAGTGTGACTGGGCGAGTCCATAAGGATTATTTAAAAAATAATCTAGGGTGATGGATTCGTGAGGCTGGGGTCCCTATCGGTGACTAAATGTTTACTCACATAAATCACGCTAGGATTTATAAGGAACATCTTTCCGATGTTTAACAATTATTTTAATTATTTTTGAATTTTAACCATTTCGGTTTTAGAATCGGCATACTTTTTTATTCGTTACATTAATTGGGTAATACTAAATATTGTGGTTCGTCTATCACACGATTAAAAATTTCTGTAATAATATCGTCGATCCGGGTTTTATCTCAACCGTAAATTAAAAAATAAATAAAACGTCTGATGAAAAAATAAATAAATAAATAAATGCATGAAAGCGTGATTATAAAATATTTGAAAAACTTACTTCGTAAATGGGAATTAAAATTATTATTCATAAAAACTGGGGCCTACTATTTTAACTGGAAACAGAATGAAGAGTGGAATCCATTTTCAACTGGTTTAATTAGCACTAAGATGCAAAAATTAACCATTGAAGCCCAACCCTCTTCGCTATCAGTTCGATTCTCATGTTGAATATAAATGTTGTGATTTGGTACTGTGTGTTAGCCATAGACGGAAATTATGCCATCGAATATATCTTTGTGAGCAAAATTGGCGCAGGTTGTTCCTTATTCTGTGAACCTTGCGCCACAAAACTCAAACTTTCTCGTTGATCTAAAAAACGATTATTTAAATCTTTACGTAAATTTAGTACATTCAAACTATTGTGTAGGGAACATGTCTCAATTTGTTGAGTTTTAATTACTTAATTTATTTTATATTGATTTTAAAAACTCAGTTTGGTGAAAATGTGCTTTGAGTTCCTTGCTTGGCGCGTTTTCAAAAACGCCGTTGCCATGGCGAAAATTATACCGCTATTTCAAAGTGAAACCAATGAAAAGGCTAAAACAAAAAAGTAACGAGCATGCGCGAAAAACTTCAAATTCAATAGTTGGCGAGGAAGGGGACCTAAACCCAGTTTAACCATCAATTCTATTCCTTAACTAGCATTAAGCTTTTGAAAGTATTCCAGTAAGTAAGTTGCTGTACTAGTGGGCGTTTAAAAAAATAAAAATAAAAATTTTTACTATTAACAAAGAGAAGTGGGTGGTAGTGTGGGAAATAGATTGATAAAAAAAAAATAAAAGGTTGACTATTTCTGATTTAGACTAAGTGATAAACAAAGTTCAAATTTACCTTCAGGCAAGCAGATTATTAAGTGAGATTATACAGTCAGATTTTTCTTTTTCAAAAAGAATAATAAATAAAATGCGAATTCAATATATCTTTAATTTCAGAAAAATATGTGAACCTATATTGTGTAATTTTGAATGAGTGTGCCATACTTTCCCTAATTTTATTAAAATGGAAAAATAATGAGTTTGCCAATCCTAATTTTTTTTTAGTTTAACATAATTTATTACTTTTTGGTTCATTTTAGTTATTAATATGTCTAAAGAATTAGAGTATACTGAAAAGTAATTTTGTTTACATTTTTAGTGCTGAAAATTCTTTATTTTAAATGTTGCCAAATCACGGATTGTAAATCTTCCAAATCATCATATTTTTCAAAGTTTTTGAAGTCAAAACCTTAAAATGTTTGCAACGTTTTACTATTGGAGGAAATTCATTCGCTTGAAAAATATTCCAATGCTATTTAGTTGAAAACTGCTGTAAAGTTTAAAAGAATTTTTGAGCAATTTAATAAATATTTAAATTACAGAAAATTATTTCTGAAAATATATATATTGATTCGTCTTGGTTATATTTTTGTAGGATATCGTATTATATAATTGAAATATTTAGTTTCCATATAAAATCCGAGGATATTCAATCATATTTCTAAAACAACTTTACAAAGTGAGTAAACTCCCTTGATTTGTGCATATTCAAAATGTTTTTTCAAAGACATTTTCTGATGCCTTTAAAATTGTTTTATTGAAGTGAACGTCACGGCACTGAAAAAAATCAATCGGTACAAAAAAATAATCGATGACAAACCAACGACATCAAGAGTGGCTTGTACTGGTGTGGATTAAACTTAAAATTACAGATTTTGGTTTAATTATCCATGTGAGTAAAACATTATCAGATTACAAGAAAACCAAACAAAATTCCTTTAAAAAAAATATCAACTTTTATTTTTTAGATATGCTCAGGAAAACTTTTTCTAGATTTTTCTTTATTTCACCACCTACAACTAAAAATTCTAAATTTAAGAAAGATTTCGCTATAAAACTCGGAAGTTAAAGAAAATATTTTGCTTTACATTCATTATCTTAAAACCTGTTCTGTATTTTGTGAAATTTCTCTTTATTTATTGCTATTATCAAATAAATTAAAATATCTTATCAGAAATCATTCAACCTTATTAAAATCTTGAGGAAAACGTTGTTTCATAGAGTTGCAAGACATCCAATTGAGACGTCATCGATTAATAACGCAATGATTTTCCCACCCATTGAAATTTTTCAAATCACGAGAGAAAGATCCCGCAGGATTCTCAAGTGATTCATGGCTTGCTGCTAATTGCTGTAAGGTCATGGCGAATTCTGCTATTCAAATAGCAATTCTGCACTGTTTTTAAAAAACTCACGCTTTTCATGTATTTTGCTTATCTATTAATTTGGCGATAAATCATGCATAATAAAGGATTCAGAATCGGGGACTTCCTTGTGGAAGGTCGCAGACGTACATGATTGCACGAACGTTCAACAATTGGCGAAATAAAGGTGTAGCCATTAATTATGAACAGTGGAGTGAAAAATAGAAGTTTTTTTTTCTCATCTTCGAATTGAGGAAAACTAGAAAATAAGAATAGTGGAAGTTATCCCTTTTTGCTCATATGTGTTATGTATACAGCATATCTAGTTATAAATTCTAGAATTAAGTTCGTATATGTTTATGAAAAACATGTATGTTAAAATGTAATGTATAAATCCCGCCTACTGCTTTTGGTGTATTTTTAAAATTTTTGAGGATTATAATTTCTCGCCAAGCTGACATAAATGTTACGTCATAGTTACTTTCTAAATAATTAAATTTAAGTATTAATAAAAAATCATAATTGAATTGTTTAATATTACGCTTTTCAAAAAAATTTATTTCAATTATTCTCAGAAGAATTCTAGTGAAAATGTTAAAACCTTGTTTTAAAGTGCCCGGTGATTATTTGAGCTAGGTTGCCAAAATAGAATGTTCAATGAGCTAAAGCGAATATTATCGCTCTTTTTGATGTAATAAAAATTCCAAGTACCAGGAAAACGGTGGAATCCACCAAAAGTACACAAAATTGTAAATATGTGCCAAAAGCAAGCTGTGTATATAAATATATCTATACAGTTGTATGTGTGATGAACATTATATAGTTCATATATTTTAAATGAAGGCATTAAAGTAAACATCATAGTTGATACAATGGTTCAATAGATTTAGGAAATAGATAATCAATTTTTGTAAATTTATTTGGTGCTAATGTAATGTAATGTCTAATTATCTATGTTCTGCTTCTCCGTAGAACATCTTTCAGGCGAATGTTTAGCGCTGTGATCTTTGGTTCATTCGTTTTATTTCCATTCTGAGGATTTCTGTTTGTAATGATTTGGAATCCATTTTAAATTGAATATCATAATCTTAATTGCGCCATTCTTATCAAAATCTTGACCATTGAGCAATAGACAAAGCAAACCAAATTTGACTCGAATTTGGATGTTTCTTGTAATATTGAATCCATTTTAATTGCTGCCTTCAAACTAGCCCTCTTTTGCAAAAGACCAAAATCAAACGAAGCGTAGGTAGTTTCCTATAAAATGAATTCTGACAGTCTAAGAATTGGGAAATTTTTAGCCATACATAGAATTATTTGAGACTAAAAATCAGTAAATAATATACATTTCGCCAATTCAATTCCAGCGTCGCCGAGCTGGTAGCCAAGCAGTTCGACTTTGATTCAATAGTTCGTAGGTTCGAATCCCATTTTTGGCTTGGGTGTTTGTAATTGTTAGGAATCCACTTTAAGCCGTAGGTTTCGATCTAATTGACTTTCGTATGTAAAACCAAATGACCGTTGAGTAACAATCAAACATAAAATTCAACCTCGTGTCGGGTGTGAATGCGTATATTAGTTCAATTTAAATTGTAGGTTTCAAATTAGCCCTCTTCAAAAAAGCAACGAACCCAATTCGTATGCTATCAATGAAGATACTATTTTCCTCTTTACTTACCAGCTTTAATATTTAAATTGCCGCCCACCCTGTCTAGTGATCAGCGTGCCTAACGCCGGACGAGGAGGTGCTGGGTTCGAATCATGGTTCGGGCGTAGATGTAATTTCTCTCTCTCCTGTCTGCCCTTTCTTTGTGTGTAAATGGGTTGTGAGCGGATGCCTACCCTATAAACGGGTGTCTATGGCATGTGTACTGAGGTAGTCGGACTCCATACCAAATTATGGTTTAATTGCAAAAAGTGGAGTAGTGAACACCATATTGCCAGCCTACCTGGCACAAAACAGCAACATTTAAACTTTGATTGTATGTTTACAATATTTTACTATTATCCGAAATTTATATTTTCTAAAATAATATAAACCAGGGGTGGCCAAGACGTCGACCTCCACCCCTGGTTTATATTATTTTAGGTAGTCCACGCGACCATCCCGATAATGACCTCGGATATTAACAATTTATGACTTATGACACAGAATCAATGAATTATTTAAAATAAAATTTACTACAGTCTACGTTTTAAAACACAAAACAAACTGTGCAAAGATTTACGATTTAAAGATTTATGACTAAAGGTTTACGATTTAAAACCTAAAACGGACATGACGAGCGTGATTAAAACATTTAAAGAAACTATAGAAAAGTATGAATCTCAATTAAGAAAACATAAATTGAAAAACTTCAAAAACATGGAGGAAGAATGCATCCATAATCCAAACCGAGACTTCGAAGATTTTGCTTAACACTTGTTTTGTTTGAAGAATTTGAAAGAAGATTTCTGACTTAATTAAATTGAAAGAAATACTCAATTTTATGATATTAATTATTGATTAATTTATGATATTGATTAATGAAAATGTCAACATTGATGGAGTATTTGAAAAAATAGAACATTTAATAGATATCACATCCGTCACGGTCGAGGAAGAAATTATTAAATTAAGATGCGATATATTTCTTAAGTCTAGAGAGCATATTTAGAGATACTGGTTTTTGGAAATAAATTTCTGGGGAAACGTATCCAAATATTTACAAATTGATTTTGTATTTGAAATCATACTTTGGATCGAGGTATCTTTACGAATCTGCTTTTTCAACCATAAACAAAAAACAAACATTGGTCGTATTTAACAGATAAACATTTAATTTCGTGTTTATGCATTGTAATAAGCTCGTACCAGCCACAATATGATAAACTTGTCGCAGATATACAGTGCCAAATTTCAACTAAACGAAGTGAATCGAATGGTCACGTTTTGATGTATGAATACTTTGATTATTTTCGACAGTAAATTTTTATTTTGTAAATATTAATAATTTTTTAGAAAAATTACATAATTTACCACTTTTTCTTGTTACCGAAAATAAATATGTACGTTAATTTAGCAATGCCATTGGTAGACCGCCTTCGATTTTTTAAATGTGGAGTAGACCCCGAATCCCAAAAGTTTGGCCACCCCTGGTATAAACATTTATTGGTTATCCATGTTTAAATCCAAAGAAATTTTATTTCTTAACTTAAACCGTTCAAAATAAAAATAAGAGGAGCCAGATTTAATAAAAAGAAACGAATCAAAATAATCGATATTATGAAACTAGACAAAACCCCATTGTTAGGTTGGTTTGAAAATAGATTAATCTAGTATTCTTTTGAGACCTATTTATCACATTTGAGACTTATTATTATAGTTACCTTCATAAACTCATGCCTTTTAAATGTTTTAATGTGATCCATTATGAAATATTCAAATATATGTAGTTAATAATATCGCGGTGAGACCTGGTTTGTTAGGGTGTTTGTTGCAAATGAAAACATAGCATACTATGATTGTTTCAAATGTTAGGATTATTTTTTTTTCAAATTTAGGACTACGAGATATTAAATTAAACCGAGCAGATTATTTGCTACAGGATATTTAACAGAACAATAAATAAGTTTTTATAAAACCAGAAGTTTAAGGGGATTGGTGCGAGAATTGTTGTTGTTGTGAGCCAGCCAGGCTGGCAATATGGGATGCGCTGCTCCACTTTTCCAACTGGACCATATTTGGTGTGGAGTCCGACTTCCTCAGTACACACGTGCCATAGGTACCCGTTTATAGGGTAGGCAACCATTCACACACACAAAGAAAGGACAAAGACAAGAAAGAAAGAGAGAGAAAGTACATCCATGCCCGAGCCAGGATTCGAACCCAGGTCCCACCCATCTGTAGTCAGGTACGCTAACCACTAGACAGGTTGGGCGGCAGAAAATGCATTATAAAACATATTTGAATTTTAATATTTTTAAAATATTGACAATTCTGTTTTTAATGGTGTTAAAATTTTTATTCTAGTTGCAATATAAGCTTTTCATTTTTAAGTCATGGAGCTGGAGTCTACGAATTATACACAATTTTTATGTTAAATCTCGTTTATAACATATCAAAATAAAGATTGTTACTAAATAAGGAAGGATTTTTACTTATTAAAGTTATTAAAACTTAGCATATTTATCAAATATATTATTTTACACGTTTTAAATAAAAACATTTCTATGTAATATTGTATTCAAATTTTATAATTTAAAATGTTTGAAAATTTTACCGATATAAGTGAAAAATACATGTAAGTATAGTTATTTTTTTTTTAAAAAAAAAGCAATAAAATAAAAAAGGCTATGGTTAAATTATTTATATATATATATATAAATTTTAAAAAATTTCAGTTAGGTGTAAGTTATTTTTTAAATATTCCCTAAACAGAGGACGTTTTAACATTCTTGGTAAATTAATTTTGCTGCAGAAACCTCCTCCCTATCAGTTTCTAAAGTATAAGGCAATGGGGAAATCATGTGTAAATTAATGTGATTCTAAAGTTCACATTAACGTGACGCTAACGTGCACATTAACATGATAGCAAAAGAACAAAATTTCTAATTTTGAAAATAATTAGAAATTTTGTTCTTTTTTTTCAAATTTTGGAGTATGGGATATTTAAAAACAGATTTTTAAATATATTATTCAATGGATCTTTTTTAATTTATACTAAACATATTAATTTATATATTAATGTATTTTAAATTATATATTTAATTTAACAAAACAGCGAATAAGTTTCCAACCTAAAACCAACGTTTCTTAATCAGTGTTGAGAGAATAAGGTAGTGTGAATGTTGTTTTCAGTGTGAAATTAATTAAATAAGTGCAACACAAGTATTAAAAAAAAAAAGTTTCATACGCGCGATATTAAATTATGAAGCATTTTGGAAAGATCAATTGGATTATGGCCTTTTCGCTAAACTCAACCGTCGAGTGGCGAAAAGAATGGCGGTTAATTGGGAACATACATTCTGGAAGATCGTATCGAATCAAATGAGAAAACTAGATAATCGTGATGTTCCATCCCACGTATGGGATGAGGTTCGTTCTCTTAATGAAAGGGTAAAGTAGAAATACAGTTCCATTTTTCGCCTTAAAAGGCCCCTCTAAATGACCGGTAACAACACGGGAAGGTGAATGGCCTGCCCTGGATGGCGAGCAACAAAGAAAATCTTACATTACGAAGAATCGAATATTGCTGGAGTTCTGCTCAACGTAATATGCTCCATCAAGTGGACGACTAAATTCTGAAAAATGATTCTTATGCAATTTAATGAATAAAGTGTTTGGAAACAGGGATTGTTAAAAAAATTCTGTTTTTAACCATAAAGTGGTTGTACACATGATCTCAACTGTAACGAAAGAAACGTCATTTTATTTTATTTATAATTGGTCTGTGAGTGAAACAAATAATCGTTTTCACCCATAATGTTGAATATATAATACAATTTGTCCACCCACATCAAAAAAAGTCCATTTGTCTGTGGGATGAGCTCTTCAGTGAGCAGTTGGTAAGAAAATGTTGGCCAATATCATAGTGGAATAGATTATTTTATATATTAGTTTGGGGAAAAAGTTATCCATTATTTTTTCGGTAGACGTATGTAGTGATCGCTATCTCGTGAGGTATCTATCAAACAATTTCAAATTTATGCTCCTTGGAAAGGTGACATTTCACACTAAAATATTCTCTTGCGGTTTTTTGTTTGATGAATTCAGTTACGAGTACAAGGTTTTAAAAATGGAAGACAACAAACAGAAAATTCGATATATTTTCGCTTTTCTCTTGTAACGGCGAAAAAGAAAGCCGGGTGGCTAAAATTGTGAAAGGTGTTTATCGTCCTATATAAGACTAACAACCAGTTACGCACAATTTTGGTTTCGTAGATTCCGTTTGGGTATTTGGGTGCTAAAGATGCACCTCGCATGCATACAACATCGTCGAGAATGTCTATAAAATATCAAAAATTATCAAACTTGACAGCATGTCAGCAGTCGTAGCTTCGCACAAGATCTAAAAATCCACATGAAAACTGTTTTAAACCTTTTTACAAAGCGAATCAGAAAGAAGTTACAAAAAGTTCACGTAAAAATAATGGATTTCTTTTCCCCCAAACTAATATTATTGGATATTTGTCTCCCTTGATAAGGCTATTAAAAATAAATACTTATTCATCATTCAGTAAAGATAAATTTATTTCATGTAGCATGTTAAGCACCTTAAATATTAATATTTGATTGTTCATGCAAGCAATAAATGAATCATAACATCCACTTTATGGTTAGTTTAAATCGGCAAGGATGATTTAAATGTTTTACTCATAATTTACTTCCTAATAAAATTCAGTGATTGCAATCCCTCTAACGAGAATCAATTATTCGACTTTAGAAAAAAAAAATTGAAGGACGTAATCATTTGAATTTAATGTTTTCTACTGTATCTCCAAAAATTGTTCTTTAAACTGAAGCTTTAATTTTCCCAAATGTGCAGAGAAAGTTTGTCGAGAAAATAATCAGAAAACTGTTTTAATTGAAAACTTTCCTTTTGATTCATAACAATTTAATCGCTTACCAGTGCCCTAATTATTGAAAGCAGAAACATTTTACAATTGCACATATTTACACGCGCAAGCTCAAAAACGAACCACAATTTTAATACTTTCATTTTAAAATCCTCTGAAATGTATCTCTTTCTTTTAAACAACTAAGAATTCAAAATTATTTGCTAATATTCAATTTATAGAAAGTGTTTTTTTAGGTTATACCAATATATTAAACGAATTTCACTATGCTAATGTGGCGAAATTGGCCATTAAATTTGAAAATAGATTAAGCCTATTAAAGTATTAATTTCTTTCTTTCAAAGGAAATAATAAATGACGTCGTTTGTTAATATTATACATTTTTATTTAATATTATAATGACTTGTTAAAGCAAGCTCTATTCTTATGCAAATATATTTAGATTGACATTGTTATTGCTTTAACGAATAATAAAGATTCTAACAAGAATTCGGTTATTATCATTTAAATATTTCATTATTTTTATCCTACCTTAACTGTCTTTATAAAAATGACTTGCTTATATAAATTTTTAAAGTGTTTATTACCTAATATAAATTGGAATTTGGTTAATGCAATTTTCAATATGTAATAACTAAAACAATGCATTTTGAGGTTATAAAACCCTGAAAGAGAACAAAATATAAGTTCATCATAAAAACAGTTTGTGAAATTTTTTATTCGTATTTCTATTTAAATGTAATATTCATATCTAGAAATAGAAAAAAATTATTTATAGATGTATGTAATCTTCAAACTGACAGCGAACGAATAGTGCTCTGGTCTTCTGTTCAACAGTTCAAAAGTTCGATTACCACGTTGGGCATGGTTCAAAGTCCACTTGAAACTGTAGGTCCCGGATTAATTAGCAATCGTGGGCCAAAAATGTCAAGTGAGCGACAAACAAGAGACAATAAATTGGATGTCACTTGACATAATGGTAAGACAATTCTCTTCGGAAGATAAGATTTCCGGGTTCGATCACAGCCTTTGTTGAGCGAGACATCCAGTTTTACCTTCTGCGTGCGCATCCATTGGGGTGAGTACTTGGGATTTTTCCAGGTTTCTCTTTTCTTGAGACACACGAATACGGCCTACTATTTATGAAAAGTCCTACCGGAAAACATCTTACGCTGTGGATATTAAAATGCCTTCAGCCGTTACACTTTCCATTACTTGGTGACAAAACAAGACAGTTACAAACTTTGATACAACCCTTTCAAAATGGTGGTGTATGGATAAAAGGTTGATCTTTTCTTCTATGCTTAATGTAAATATTTTTAATTCTATTAAAGTTTAGTACTCAAAAGAATATATAAAAATTCTATCAAATAGGAACTTTTTATATTTGGTGTTCTCTTCGGCCTTCAATACGTGAGCTAGAGTGACATCACGTGATTACGAACCGCGGAATGCCCAACCTATACTCAGAAGTCCACTGTAAAGGATTTTCATGTTCCGCGCAAAAATTGTTTTCATGAAGTCATTTGAAAGTCCCAAGAAAAACTTGGAAAATTCCCAAGCACCCACTCTGTTGGATGTGAATGCAAGCAGCAGAATAAAATATCGTTTAACAGTGGTAGGGATCAATTCCGGAACCTCAAAAGAGTGCTGCCCTTTCTTAGGCTACCAAGCTTTCTTTCCGCCTCGGGCTACAATATTCCTTTTAAATTATACAACCCCAAACTTGTGAGTTTGGATTTACAAATCAAACTAAAACGCTAGTCTCAATAGTTTTATATAAAATCAATCAGTTTTGCGTAAATAAACAGTTTTGTAAAAAATGATGCAAAGATAAAAAAAAAATAATTACTACTTTATCATCGGCAACACGTGTCTTGTGGTAACACAAATTTTTTTTATGTTACAAATATTTCAATTATTATTAGATTTTCTGTTTGCATTTATGCCTAAATAGTGTCGAATGGCAATTTTCGTCCATCTGATTTTCTGCTCACTGGAATACCAACTTTGTTTGGAATCCATTAATCTGTAATCTAAGCAATTTTGGTATGTAAAAATAATCTTAGAATTATAAACTAACTAACCCAAAGCTGTCCGTGGTAGCCTAGTTGGTTAGAGCATGAGTCTCGCAATCTCTAGGTTTTGAGTTCGATTCCCCTCTGACTACGGAGCATCGTGTTCATTAATAGTGACTTGAGCACGTAAAATGTGTCATGCTCGCTATGTCCTCCCTGTTCCCATTCCAAATGAATACCTCTGGTGGTAAGAGCCAGATCTTGGGTCTTCCTTGGCTTCCTATCTCTAAATACGAAGGCCCAGATGGTGCTGCCATCTATGAGTCGTACTTTGATCCTCTTGAGAAGGTGCTCTTTCCGACTTGCCTTCAAGTGTCGCAGTTAACAACAACAAACCTAAAACATCAGATAAACAAAATTTTAATAAGATGTATCGCATAATATTTTAAATGCCAAGTCAATTAGAATAATAACTTTGGTTTAGTTATTAGAAATGTTTAGGCTTCACAATTTTGTTTTAAATATAAATAGAAGGCTCATTGCTTTGTGGGAAGGGTATTCGCGAGTAAACAAGTTCCTCCTCATAACAGCATCATTTAAATAACCCGTCTGAGGATCGGTCACACGAGATTTACTCACAAACATTACTTTCAACGAAAATCCATCCCATTGTATAAAATGTTATATTGCATATTCCATTATTCATATTTTAATAGAATGTCCTGAATTTAAAGATTATTCTTTTTTAACTCAATGCTTTCGGAAATTTTTTAATTGGTTCGAATCCAAATTCTTATTTATTTCCATTTTTACATGTTAAATGTTTATTAAACAGTATATAACATTTATGGTGTGACGATTTTAACATCTCTTGCATTTTATCAATGAATTTATAACAAAGTTTAAAACCTGCCGCAGTTTGACCCCTTGCGAATGATCATTAAGAAATGTTTAGTATATTAGGGCTCACTGTTCTCCGATACGGTGTTCGATTCCAGTCACTACTGAACAACGTGACATGAATGATGTGGTTCTGATTTGTCAGAGTGAGTGCTTGGGAATGTTCCAGGTTCCCTCTCTTGCAATCCACTTTATGAAAGCCCTCTCGGAAGGACTCTAAAATGCCTGTCAACGGTCCTTGGCTACCCACGTGTCAATAATAAAAATCATATATTTTTCTTTATTACTTCAGTGTTCCAAAAACTGCCTATTTTCGTAGACATTACTTGAACCCTTATGCTTAAACAGGGACTCTTTCATTATAAATTTCAAAACATTCTATTTTTTGCAAATAAATTTAAAAAATAGTTTTGTGCTTTTCTTCATTACTACATCTCATAAATATAGCTTAAAATAGATTCATATATTTTTTTAACGTAATGCGAAAATTATAAATAAAGCAACAATAAAAACGACAAATGTTTTAAATTGTTTTTGTCAATTTAAACTAACCATAAAGTGTATGGCTAGTCTTTTTAATTTTAATTTTTCTTCTATTGTAAAGATGCGGTCAATGGAAGATAGTTTCTCAAACCGATGTTTGGGTCTTTAGATATGAAATCGATTTATTAATAAAATGAGCTTCAACAATATTTTTAATTTCGATTCTCAAAGAGTTCAAGCCATAGAGACACACACGGTGCCATGTTTTTCGTGTGCGTGGAACAATCGATGCTTTATGCACAAAATGTTCTTCAAAGTCTTTTTAAATTCAATCGAATGAGTCAATAACGAGGCAATGTTTTCAATACTATTCAGCTATGGTAAAACGACTTGTGTCAACATACACTTTGCAGGAATTCATTGGAAAACGCTAGAAATCATGGTTATCTCTGCCTCGAGACAGTCAATAAAATCTATTGGAAATTTTTAAAATATTCTGTTCATGAGGTAACCAAAATTTAAATTTGGTAATGTGAATATATCACAAAAATGCATTATTAACGTGACAAAATTATTTTTAAATACTGAGCAATAAAAACAAAATTTTCACAAGTCAGTATTCCAACATTTTTTTTAATATTAATATATATGATGTACAAAAAAAATATATATATGCACATATATTTTTGAATAGATACTATGATTTATTTATTGCTTGCATCAACAATTAAATATTAATATTTTTTGTGCTTTACCTGCTACTGGAAGTAAATCTATACTGAATGATTAATAGCATTTATTTTTTAATAGCGGTATCAAGAGAGACACATCTCCAATAATGTGTAAAATAACCCATCCCACTAAGATATTGGGTAATTATTTTAAGAATAATATGTCCATCACTTTTACTATGGCTAAGATTTGATGGTATTTAAATTTCTGTGTGTGTGCTGCTTATTTTGCCAACACAAATTATCTCAACTAGTAATGTTAATTTTGAAGAAACTTTCATCAATGCTAAATAATTGACTGTGCTTTCTAATGAGATAAAATTGGATGTTACTCAAAAGGTAAGTTTTGTATGAATGCGAGAATGTTAGGCGAGGCTCTTCCATTCTTAAGGTCGTAATATTGTTTTGATTTGTGAAACTGGTTTAGTTCCGCGAATTATGATGACTATTTTCCTTAACATGTTATGGGTGTGGACTGGGTTTAATTAAAACAATTTCTCTTTTTAAACGCCTAATAAATGATGAAAAGCTCGGCGTTCTTAGCAATGAAAGCGACTGGGAAAGAATGGAATACATCTAAAGTCCATTGCGATGTTTAAATGTGTAATCAATCCCACAGACTTTTGAATATGAGAAACTTTATTCCATGGTTATATTATTAATTCCAAACTAACGACATCTAAAATTCATTTTTTAGTTTTTTAGAAGTTATTTTTATCATGTTTCTATATCAGACCAATGACAACTCAGCTGGTAGCGAAGTATGAATTGTTGTAGTCTTCAGTACCTCGTGGGTTTGAATCCGGTCTCTAGCGTTGGTATTAGTAGTAGTTTCAGATTCCGTTTTAAACTGTAAGGCTTTTGACAATATTGGGAACAGCCATTTAATGTCAAACTCTTAATTGCCTTCCAGTAGGACTTTTCATAAAGTGGGCTGTATTTCCTTATCGCAAGGGAGAAAACTTGAAAAATTCTCAAGCACACACCCTGACAAACGTACCAGGAAAAGGCAGAAGTATTACATCCATTTCCCGTTTAGCAATGGCTGGGATCAAATCCGTGAACTTCCGCTTTGAAAAGCACTGTCATATTACTAAGTCACGATGAGCCCATTAAAAACCTGTTGTTCCTAGTCTAATAATAGTCCTCGCGAGCAAAAAATGACCGTTGGACGGCAAACCAATATAAGCAAACCAGAGCTATGATACGATACGCCAGTGATTTGAAAGTGCCCAGTAGTTGCGGGAATTTTGAAATCTCTAACTGAATTTTTAACTCTCACTGAATTTTTAACTCTGAATTTCAATTCAACCATTCGTGTCGATATTTTCAATGATTCACAATCTTCTTTAAAACTGTATAATTCTGTTAAATTAGTTCTCATGTTTCAAGATTGACTGTAAAGTGACGAACAAACCAAGAGCAATAGAGCACACTGCGACACTGCATAACCAAACTGTCAGCTGAATGGTTAATACTAATCTGGCCTTCGGTTCAGTAGTTCGTGGGTTCGATTCCTACTTCACCGGTTTGTACTAGTTTGAAATTCACTTTCAACTGTAGATTCCGGTCTAATGTGTGAAAAACTATCTTTGAGCGGTCAACTAACTCTAATTATGAATAAAAGAGACACAGTATCATAAATGTAACTTTGAATAGCTGTTCTGTCAAATATACCTTCATCAGAAACTTTTACAAAAAATGTTTTTATGAATACAAAACCAAAATATACTCTCACCAAGCTGTATTTAATTAAAAGTTAAGAATTAATAAAATTTGATATTTAAACAAAAATATACGATCGCGCGGTTTTATTACATTTTTAAAAAATTTATAATTTACAGGTCTGTGCGTGTATTTTTAAGAGAAAAATTAAAACTTTTTTTTTAAAAAAAAATTTATGAATGCTTAATTTTATGTTTAAAAAAACAGAAACTTAGATCCAGGATTTAAAGAAATTAAATTATGGTTTCAATCAATAACTATGTAGGGGAACTATTTTTGAAAAAAATTTTCTTCGCGTTATTAGCTTTAAAGAGCAACTCTTGAGAAGCAGTACGCTCTTGGAATAGTAAACACCGGGCAAGAATTGGAACACAACCCAAAAAGCTAGATGGCGCTTTGATTACCGAAACAACACATGTTCAAACGATTGCACGACCTTTAATTATACGAATACGATTGTTTTTCCATGCTTGGCTACATTTGCTTTCGGAAATTTGATATTCTGCAATTCAAGTGCACATTGGCGGAGTTCTTTGCTGGTTTCTCAATCTTGCGAAGGAATATTTTCGCCTCGTTAATTCTTCATTGCAATTAATTAGGATCTTACTTAATTATCAAGAGGCATTCCTAATGAATGGGAGCCTCATTACGCAAGATGTTATTGTGATTGACCACTGCTTTTTAATAATGTCAATGCTAGAAATCGATTACGCTGGACACATGACTCTGGAATGTTTTCCTCGTTTCTGGTGTCCTACAGGAAAATACTGAGCCAAGGACTTTAATGGCCGGAGTTTTAATTAATATTTCTAATTACATAATGTAACCTACATAACTTCTGTCGTTTATATTTGCCCTTTTACTAGTGCAAATACTGAAAGCAAATCTCGCCGATCTTATAGCTGACTTTTCCGAGCTAGCAAACGAATGGTTGACTTTCTAGTCTGATTCAACAGGTCGTGGGTTCAATCCCACTTCGGGCATGGGTATTTCTTAAAGTTCGAAATCCAGTACCCTCAATAGTTTTACGCCACTTCCCTTAAGTTCACCGAAGAGAAGCAATGTTTGGTTGGGGTTGACACATTGTCCCTCACTGGGTTGGTAGCATGTCCACGTTAATCTGTGAAGCCCATAGTCCTTACGCTAGAGTGGCGTAGATGTGGAAGGTATCAGGGGTGACCTCGTCACATGGTCGCTGTTTAATATAACGAAGCGCTTGGTCATAGGCGGGTGTTCTAAACCCGTTAATCTTACGATATAGTCGACAGTATCGTTATGCATAAAGTGGTTCGTAACCCACTTTAAACTTTGTCTCATAGTGCTTGTGAGCAAGATATTTGGTTGTGTTACAAAGAAACCAACCAAACCTAATAACAGACTTTTAATAAATAGTGAGTGCAGATTATGAGTTCGGTTCTCATCTCGGGCTGGATGTTCGCAGTGCCTCTCAAGTCTGCTGGTAAAAGTAATCCTCGTGTGCTAATAGGGACCAACAAAAATTGCCGTTTTTCATGCTATTCTTTGCTTAGTTGGTTAAATTTCTCAATAGACAATATTTGAAATAAAAAAACACCCATTAAATAAAAAGGCTCATAGTTATATATATATATATATATATATATTATTCGTATATCATATACGAGTTCCAAATTTAATGTATTGTGAAATCATACTTAAAGTAAATTATTTCTGCTTTTAGTCTATCATTGACTGTGTTATTGTTTTTTTAATCTTATTTTCATCACACTCAACATCACGCTTTTCATAAAAAAAAAAAAAAAAATTGAAATTTTTATCGAGTGTGGGTGGTTTTTAATCTTTTCTAAATTATAAATACCGTCCCGAGTAATTGTTAAAGAAAGAAATTAAATAATGAAATTTATGATTGTAAATTTCAAGAGCTTTTGAAATGAGAATTTCAATTCATTAATTTATGAAATTTGCGAAATCTGTTACCTGGTGAAACAGAAGTTTTGCTTAAGAATAATTTTTATGAATGTTTCGCCTTGATGTGTGAACTAAATCTGTTTCTATTTTTAATGTTCTATAAGTTATTTTCTGTTAAACCTAAATTTGCAATATTCTCAATTGTACATTTAGCATTTCATTTTACAAGTTTGTGCACATTTTTGTATGATACTTTGTAGAGTTTATGTATACGGTATTTAAAATAGGTTTTACTTGTACGCGCGCGCGGGTTACGGTACTTCGTAAATTGTTCAAATACAGTCATTTGTGGATTATAATAATATAGTAGTTTGTGGATTTTATTGCTATAAAAACCTACCAAAAGCTGGTAACTGAATAATAGTGTGTGATCAGTAGCTCACACAATAGTTTACGGGATCGATTCACACATAGGACATGAATATTAGAAGTCTAGGTCATTGTAAATTCATGTGCAAAAAGTGACCACCGAATGGTAACCACGATAGTCAATCAATGTTCACTTTACTATCGCTTCGATTGAATTAACTTGTGCATGCAAAAACTCACTTTAGTGGAAAGTAAACCAATCTCGTTTATAATTTTCCCTGATTGCAAGGATTGTTGAATAATTTTCTCTTGCATGACAAAAAACACACGCTCCTACAGGAAGTTTACTTGTGTGACAAATTCCATAAGATTTCTGACAACTATTAATGATTTTGCTACAATAGAAGAGCGATCTGTAGAAATAAAAATAGCTCTTTTATTCCTAAGCTTGTTCGAACACTAATACCGTCATTCTAATTCTAGCTTCACTTGCTCATCCGTCATGGTTAAATATGAATAGCAATTAATTAACCTCTCTATTATCGAAACAGGCCTGGTGAAAGTACCACTTTTCTATTTATGGCTGTCGATCACAAAGATTTTTGCTTCTGGCATCAAAAGATCGCGCCACACGATAAGAACGATGACCTGAGCATGATGCATAGGAAGATATCGTTTTCACTTTACGCGATATTTACTGAGCCATGTACACTTCAATCAACTCTTGACCCACATATTCTAGAATAAAAAAAATTCTTTACTATTAAAAAAAGAAGCTGCCTTTTCTTTTGATTTTAGAATTCTTGGAACATCTTCATTGAATGGCAGGGCGGGGAAGCTGAAGGAAACCGAAAGCTGTATTCAAAATGAGGAAGCGCTCTTTCTGTTCTTTTGGAATATTGAATGGGAGATGGAATCGTTGACCCAGATTTGATGGCGTTTTAATAGCTTTGTTTCATTCCCAGCAATCTGCTCCGTTATCGCAATTACACGATGTAGTTTCGATTTCAGCCATGATGTTACCGCCCATAGGGTTTTCGAGAATGAAATGGATGACGATTATTTCAACCCATTGTTATGCCATCGATAATGGATTCGTAAAAGTCGATAACTTCGAAATCGATTAAAGTTTCAAATGTTTCCAAGCAACTCTTTTTTGCTGTTTGAATGGTTTCCTGATTTCTTTTCAAAAGATAATAGAAATTATTTTCAAATGATTTATGGGTGTTTATGAAGGGTTCACATGTGATTATTGATCGTTTATAGGGAATTGTTAGTTGTTACATGTATCGTATTTGCCGCCGTATGAAACGAGCTCTTTGAAAAGAGATCTGAAGATCAGGGTGCATCTTGTATTTCAATAACGCGTCCTATTCGGAATCTTGAACTTGTTATCGAAACTTTCGAGACTTGCATAAAATAAAAGCTGGTTAAATCGTTCCAGAAGAAGAATGGATCGAGTGTTTGTTAGGTTCCTAGCCTAAAACGCCATGTACCTTCTATTCCAAAGAAATTTTTCTACACCTAACTTTAGTTGAGATTAACATAATGATTTCAAAACATAAGATTATTTAACCAAAATTTTAAGAAAAGATTTTGCTTAGGTTAAAGTGCTCCCAACGAAAGTTCTTTGCATGAGATTGAATGAACATAAAAAAGAAAAATTTGAATACACATTACAAACAAGAGTGCAAGAAAATATTTTTAAATTACAGTTTATATACATAGTATTTATAAAACTATATAAAGACAAAAATATTTTTTTTTTATTCTATTATATATACATATAATATGCATATATATAAATACAATTTTTATTTATTTAATTCTACTTTTTGCGAGGCGAATAGATAAGTTTGAAAGTGGCTTAACCCGCAGAACCGCCCCTTAGTCTGTGGAAATTGGAAATTTCATAGGGACTGTAGTTTTCAATTGCTTGAATTTCAGAGTTATCAATTTCATAAAGTTTGTTGTAGAAGCGAAAAGCAAGGAATTGGACGTATCTTGATAGGGGTAGGGGAAGGACACCCAAATTGTTTCTGATGTAGAAGTCTGAGTGATCAGTCTAAGAAATTTACTTTGTTGACCCTCAAGAGGTTTCAGGTTCGTTTCCGCAGCACCACCCCAGATTGGGGCTGTATAGGTGATAATAGGGCGAAGGTATGATTTATAAATTAATAGCTTGTTAGCCATGGAGAGCTTCGATTTGTAGGCAATTAAGGGGTAGAGTGAAGTTTTGGCAGAAATAAATTTATTCTTGATTTTATTAATATGGGCTCTCCAGGTAAGTTTTTTATCTAACGTAAGACCGAGGTACTCGACTTTATTTGACCAGGGGACCGAAAAACCGCTTAGTTGAATCTGGGGGGGGGGGTAGAGTGCGTTTCCTAGTAAAAATGACAGCAGTGGATTTGCTTGGATTTATTTTAATTTTCCACTTATTAAGCCACTCTTCAATGGCCATTAGGTGTTCAGTAAGGGTAGCATGGATTTTCCAGTAGAGAGAGCTAGTGGACAAAACGGCAGTATCATCCGCGAATCGTTCCAGAAATGCTTCATTAGAAACGTACTGCTAAAGGAATCAAATGATCCTTTTATATCGACATAAACGAATCAAATGCCGATTTAGAAGCGGTTGGAAAGGACTCGCCATTGAGCTTTGGAGAGAGTTTTGACCAAGATTAAACGGTGTTATTTCCCAGATTGGGCTTCTACTGAATATTATTTTGTATTTAAAATATTACTGTTTATTATAATGAATTTACAGTAAATTTTATCCTCCAAAAATGTGAATAAAAAGGGGGGTGTGACTAGCACGCTTGCAAATACAGTATATATATTTTCTCATAATATCATTGATGTTCAAGAAACGCATTAGCCTATTTCCCGAATTTAACTAGCAAGCTAGCTACTGTGTGAATGGCTACAAAGCTGCCATCCGATTGGCTCTGGCTTTTGATTCAGCACACAGTCGAATCCCATTTGAGGCTTGGCTGTTCGTAATGGTTCGGAATCCACTTTAAGCTGTAGGTCCCGCTGGTAAAATCAGCCCTAGTGTGCTAAAGAGGACCGTTTACTGACACAGAAAGACTTCTTGTTCAAAGGTTCACATTCATTTTGTGTGTGTATGTTTTGCAATGATTCGAAAGCTATTTTGTCAACTAAAGATCTTGCGTGTGACCGTAGAAGGGCAAACAGGATGAATGAATCTAAAATTTTGAGGATTTTACAGGAAGTTAATCAAAATTCAATAACTTCCTGATATAATATTTTCAAACTGTTGACTAGATTGATGTAGCAAATGATTTCTGAATAATGCAGTCACGATTACTATTATAATGCATAATTTTAACGAGTTCATCCTTAAAAAATAAAATATATTCTTCATATAAATAAATTTAGAACACAAATTTTATTAGTGTCACCAAAAATTTATTTACCAACCTCAAGCCTTATCCAAATAGTCTAAAAAAATTCTCAAACTGTAGTTGTAACTGACTGTCTTATCTAATCTAAAAATAATTAAATCATTCACAAGAAGAAAACAGTTACAAAAAAGAACAGAAAACAAAGCTTCAGAAATTCGGAAACAGCTCGCGCTTCATGGGTTCTGGAGTTAAACTACTTGTTTTCTGTTGTTGTTGCCATTCAGTGAGAACTAAATACTTGTTGCCTCTACAAGTCTGATAAGAGTTACATTAGAAAATTCTTTTCGTTCTAATAATTGAGAATGGCTATTAAAGAACGTGGAACATTTTCTTAAAGCAACTGCAATGATTTTAGGAATACGTTCTTATTACGGAATATAAAAATTTGTATATTTAAAAATATTTTATTTAATAGTGTTTGAAAGCTTTGCCCGTCATCTTTTCATCACATTTTCCACGTTTCAATTAGAAAAGAAGGGAAATACTTCTGCAGAGAAATGCTTCTGATGTAAACATTTACCATATCAAGTTAAATTTCTTAATATTTCTCGTAACACAAACATAAATTAAGCATTTTCACCAACTTAAATGAGCAACTTTTTATAAGTCTGTGACATCTTTACTTTTCCAGTCATTGCGTCGTTGTCACATAGATCATAAAGAACATTTTTTACTTTCTTTGCTGTATGCAATAAAAAGCATTAAAACTAAAGATTTCTATTAAAAAAAATTAATTACGACTTATATTTATTTCTTTTTCCGGATATTTTGAAAGTGAATTTTCATCACTTCACACGGCATGCGTAACCAACCTTTTGAAATGGTAGTTGAGTTGTCAAGTTTAAAAATTAGCAATATATGTTAACTCGAGCATATAGAAAGATTAAACTATTACGCTTACTTTTATTAAGTTCCGCTTTCTCACGCTTGGTGGCTCTTTTAAAGTTTATGAATATGTAATTTTATATATATATTTTTTTTTTTGGCGCTACAGTCAAGCATCTGTAGCGTGCATTTTGGCTGCTCAATTTCGTTCTACTCATAACCGTTTTCTTTAATACTTCAGTTATGATGATTTAAACAAGTTTCGCGCAAGTCATGGTCTCCAGTTTAGCTTCTATTTTAATTGTTTTTAAATAGACATTGAGTGAAATAGGATTTTAGTAATTACTTGATTTTAAAAGAAGGGAAATATCCTTGATTCTCTCGAATCAGTATCTAAAATAATTCGCTTATTTTTTCTCATATTTTAAATTTGACTTCAAGAATAATATAACCCGCGTAGTAAATAGCCAAACTGCCCAAAAGCTGTTAAAAGGCAATCCGTTGTATTTTATATAAAATTCAATGATAGATTATTCTCAGAGCCGCCCAACCTGTCTAGTGGTTAGCGTAACTGACTAAAGATGGGAAGGACCTGGGTTCGAATCCCAGCTGGGGTATGGATGTACTTTCTCTCTCTGTTTCTTGTCCTTTCCTCAGATGATGGATGAATGTGGCCCACCCTATAAACGGGTTTGTGGTGGTGTGGCGTGGAATGGTACTCGTACCTCCGTGACTTGGTTCACAGGTGCCCACCGGGTAACGATAAAATGAGTAGCAGTTTCCGGCCTTATTGCGGCAAATGAGCTAATGTACTTACTTGCTCAAGGGTGCCTCCCATTAGAAATAAGAGATTATTCTCTGATATTAAGAAAAGAAATCGGAAAATCTCTCAGGCACGTACTATGACAAACGTGCATGCTATCCCCATCTCCCAGTACTTAACTGTGACCGCCGCATTCACTAAAGGCGGATGGAGCCTCCAAGGATGCCTGTTTGGAGTGGCAATACAAGTATTGGAAGGCCTCTAAATTACGAAGACTCCCGCCCATTAGCTTCCACCCAACTCAGGCCTAGGTACCCAGAAACATGCTGGTGCAACATCCTCCTGAGAATGGATGCTTGTGTTGACTGGGGAAACCACTTGGAATTTAGTTTCTATTCGAGTTAACGCTGCAAGTCATTGTAGACAAACAAGCAAACCAATTGATATTATGAAATTAGTACATCCCTATGTAATGGGATTGAGTCACGTGACGGATGTCTTTGTCTTCGTGGATGTAAATGTTTGCAATGATTCAGAGTTTCTTTTTAAGCCATGATCTTGTTAATTCCATCCTTTGCCGAATAAATGATCTTAGAATGGTAAATAAAGTCCATTACAAGTACGACTGATTGTAGTTGTTCAACATCTCTTGTAAGCCAACAAGTTACTTTGAATTAGTTCTTATGAGCGAAAACTCATCTTGATCAACAAACCATACAAAACGCATATCCTGGTACTCTTGTTTCGTACAAAACACTATGGAAAGAAAGACAGCAAGAATCGTGAAATGTTAATCGCAAGTAACGCTATGGTATGGTAAATTATATTCCATGTAGTGGTGTGCTAATTTTTTTTTTTTTTTACCGGAACGCGTATATATAATTATATAGACAGAGCCGATCCTGGGTAGGCGGCCGCTCTGTGCGGTCTCATGTCCCTAATTTAACGACAGGGGGGGGGGAATTTTCCTTGATAATCCTGGCGGCGACGGTTTTTTTTTTTTTTTTTTTTTTTTTAGGTCTCATGTTCCAAATTTGACGACGGGGGAAGATTTCCCCCAATTTTCGCCTGTCGCCTGGATCGGCCCTGTATATAGCATAAAAAGGAAAGGGAACGAAAATCATTACGAAATCCATTTTATGTATATGTATATTTATATATATATATATATATGTGTTTATAACAATAATAGGAACGTTTAATAAAAATTAGTTAACAAATTATAAAATGCGCATAGTAGATACTCAAACAATATTGCATAAATATTTTTAACAATACATGAAAACACTAATGGTTTTTATAAAATATTCCAAATAGGATTATGTTCAGGATCGTATGAAGAATATTCATTATGCTTTTGGCAGAAATATCAGAAATTTATCAAATAGATTGGAGACTTTACTGTGCGTGTGTGTTTGATAATTATCTCTGGAATATTTTATAAAAAAAACTTTCTACGGTGGCGGCATTTTTTGGGCTATTATTTGATTATCTATTGTTTGATATAGGTTTGATTAAATGATTTTAATACATTTTCAGATGTATTTTTAAAAGAAATTTTATATAGTTTTGAGTAAATATTTGTAGTTTGTTATAAAGAGAATATTTTTTGCTCCTTTAACAAACCTCTTAATCTCTGACTAGTATTTAATGCATATGATTTAGCTTGGTTTTAAAATTAACATGTCACAGCTAAAGATTATTTTATGATCTTATACTTTCCAGTATTTATTTGGGAATATCTTTTTAACTAATTTCCTTTTAATAAATATTACATAAAAATCAAACTTAATTTCAGTTATAACTTTACACCAAACAATAAATTCATCACTTTAGCATATTTAGCTTTTTTTTATTTAGAAAAAATTCCAATTTGTGCGTGTATTTGACTCCATTTTAGCCATGGACATAATTTTAAAAAAATTAGTGTAAATTTAATGATGTGTTAATCATATTACAATATTAATAAATTGGATTGAAAAGATGTACCTTTGTTTTTAAAGTACAGTGAATAACATTCAATATAAAATCGGTTGAGTTTTGAAATAATAATCCCAAATTTCTAAAGTTTTATATCGTGCCAATTGAGATAATTTTATATTTCAAATGCGAGACACCAAACTTTAAATATTTAATAAAAAAAGCCACATAGCTCTCAAGCAATCATAGAAACGGAAGATACCCGCTCAGATGTATTGCGCATGCGTGAGATCTTCCTGCCATCGCTTCAGTATGTGGTAGGTACTTTTCAACATTGTCTCTCGCAGGCAGCAACGCTGCCGGGAAGCGATAGGTGCGCGTTGGAGGCATGCTGCCTCAATGTGCGGCCTGCCTAACACTTTTTAATCAACACTTTGACTTAGGTAGCGTGCATAGAATATTTTGCTAACAGTAGTACTTTTTAATCTTATTATTATATTGTATTGGGGTTCAAACCCTTGTTTATAATAATACATATATAAATTCGTCAAAAATTAGAAAAAAAAATTAGCAATTCTTTTTAATTTTTTTCAATTGTCAGCCAATTCTCGTTATCAGAAATAATCTTTAGTTCCGGAACGCGTTCCTGTCCAAAAAGGAAGTACCGGAACGACGTTCCGGAGCGTTCCGGCTCGACAACACCACTGATTCCATGAGCTATTGATGTCTAAATTTAAAGTTGACGGTCCGTTTTTAGATTTATCCGTTTCTTTACATGTCTTAATCGATTAGACCATTGATTATCGTTATCTTCGAATAAATCAACATTAGATTTTTTTATAAGATTATGTTTCGACGTTACTTCCGAACATAAAATTATGTATTTCTGATACAACCCCGGAATACTTAATGGAATACTTAAATGGAAGAGAAATAACTTTTCCATAAATAGTATATGATTAAATAGAATGTTGCCTCAAGTGTTTGTGCTCTGAAGCTCTTCAATATTTTCTGATTGCCGTGTTGCAGTCGCATATCATATTCTCTGATGATACAATGTTTATGCGTTCTTGACTGTAATGATAAACCTTCGTATTTTATGCGATAACCCTACAGATAAACATGCTTCAGTAGTCGAGATAAATCGAATTTTTTTTCTAAAATTATGGTATTTTTGAAATATTCTTGGGGATATAATATTGAATGAATTTAGTCTTTTTTTGTTGGTCTGATGTTTTTAAACTACGGTGATACAAATCACGAACTTTCTTTAATCCTTAAGTAAACAAATTATAGTCTTAACTTTTCGACAGTAAGATTTAGAATCTTAACTTCGCTTATTTACAATCGCCTGGCATCTAAATCCTTTCAGTTTGGCGGTAATTCGAACAGAACCGATATTTTTGGATTCAAACGAAAGACCGTTCAAAGTAAAATTATATTGATTTAGTTATGGCTACAATTTAAAACTCGTGAAAATGCCAATGCCTTGGAATTCTTGTCTGAAATCGAACACGAGACAGTCTTTTTTTTTTTTTTTTTTTCCGGAATATTACCCGACTGCAGCACTTTTGTTCGTCGTGCATGAATGCATTATCCAATTCTGAAAATCCTACAATAAAGGGCATCGCGCTGTTCTTTCTTAACATTTTTTAACGAATCTTAATATTCCGGTGTCGTATCCACGTTTTCTTCCAGGTCTCCTAATAACATTCGACCGGTAGTTAGCCTTGGTGGCGTTCCACCCTGTTAAACGCCTTGTCTCGGCACTTCCTGTTCTAGTTTGTGCATGTCTTTCTTTATTGCCCACGCCGATGAAAGCCTTTTTCTCTTTAATCTTTGAATATTAAGTGAAAGGGTGGAAAGAATTACCGCAGACAGACATGATGGCTTCGCCTTCCCAAGTGACTTCAAGAATAAATCACACATAAATTTTGTAAATGTACGATGTCTTAAGTTCTAATCCTGTAAAATATAAATTGTTCAACTCTCCAATAATTTGATTTTTTTAAATTAAGAATATCTGCAAATATTTAATTTTTAGATGCAAATTATAATTTCATCAATATTCAGTAAAGTTGTTCGCTTAGAATATGTATCTTTTTACATTTATGCACATTTGTTAAATTAAAAGTGTGACTGATCTTAGAACTTTAATAAACTCCACAGTTTTGGTGACCGAGCTGTCTAGGAATGGTTAAGCTTCAGTTCTGCAATTCTTGAGTTCGTTTCTTACATCGAACGTGGGTGTTTGTAGTGATTCGGAATCTACTTTAAACTATAGATCCTGCTCTAATGAGCCCTCGTGTGCAAAAAATGAACATTGAGCGGAAGTGGATAAGTTTTTTCCTTCATGATGGGTTTATTGCTGCACAAGATTTTTATAACCGTAAATTGATCAAACTGTTTTATATTTATTTGCTGATTTTGTGTGTCTGGGAGGGGGGGTTCAAAACATTCATTGTAAGATATTAACGAGTTTGGCAGCCAAATGATTAATGTTCTGGTTTTCAAATTAATAGTTCGAAAGTTTGATTCCCACCTGAATTACTGACCGAATTATCTATCCATGAGTGTAAAAAAGGAGCTTAATTAAGCAAAAGTAAAAGGTAAATACCTCATATATCCTTGTCAAAGAAATCAAATGGTGTTAAAGTTATTTTGTTTTTTTAAGAATACTGAATCATATTCATAGTTGAACCTCACCTTTTCTATAATTTTGCTTTAAAATTAGAGAGCAATTAAAAAAATTATTTTTATGTTATGTTTAATATATTGTTATTAGTATATTGTGTGTTATTACAGATTATAACAACTTTGTTTCCAAACATAATAATTACATCAACGAAAGAACTAATACCAGAACAGAAGCAAAACCAATAACAAGAAGTAAACATTGTCGATGATATTCCCTTGTTGAACCATCTGCCCTAGTTTTTACTGAGAAGGTAGCTGTATTTATAAGAACAGCAGCAGTTACAAAATTAATACATAAATAGAAGTAAACATTGTGAGGGAAATTCGCTTGCTGCGGCCACCTACCGATTTTTTACAAGGAAGGTAACTATAGACGCTACAAGGTAATATATTTGACGTAGAAAACGCATTTAACTTCTTCAGAACTTTTAGGAATAATTTTCATTAAGAAAAAGATACTTATAAATGAATCAAACGCTAAAGGACATGTTATTAAGGTCAGGAACCATTGTTTAGAACAGGTATGACTCGCTACAGATCCTCCTGTCAGGTTCCATTTCAGCTCTGGGGGATGTACTTTGACCAAAAATACATCGGTAGATTTCAACCTATTTTGGAACCACAAATCGAGAAGTTTTTCTAATTAGAATAATTTGAATGGAACAAAACAAGGCTTTAATTACAGCATAATATGTTCCAGGCATCTTCCACTGGTGTTTCCTTCCTACTTTCTTCCGAGGAAAGGGCGTGACAAAGGTTAGTTCGATGACATAAAACTGGGAGTGAGTATCCATTGATGGAAAAGCAGAGAATTAAATGAAGAACCTTGGGAAGGTGAACTTGTTCACATTGACACCGATTTCGAGCGGTATCTATGCATATATTCAATGACTTTAATTGTCCGCACTCTTTTCAAAGTAATTAACTATTCAACCCAAGCAGATAAAGAATTCGAATTTGGTTTTTTAAATTCATCGATTTGATTGGGTATCTTGAATGGACGGTAATTTGAGATTGTTAAAGTGGAACAGTAGAGGACCACCAAGGAAAACACGGTTGGAATAGCAAATTATTTATGCTGCCACGGTGATATGCTGAAAATCATAAGTTCTAAGAATTGTTTGATAAGTTTGAATTCTAGCAGCTGTTTCCAAGTAATTGGAATTTCGTCGTAAGCGGTATGTCAGTATTAGTTTCTTTAAGAAATGCATGCCATTTACAAAATCGCATATTTAAAAGTATTCGATTTTCAAATATTCTAAAGCTGGTTGCTGGACTCTTGTATCTTCACTTCAGTTTGTTAGTTTTTCTTCCATGTTCAGCTTGTAATTATTCAGAAACTATCAAAATTGTATTATCTCCTCAAATTGCCTCACGTGTATCAATAGAATGTTGGTTTTTTTATTAAATAAACCAAACATTCAGAGTGAGACAAATTTAGCGCTAGATCTTTATTGTCTTTTATGTTAGAATATGAAAAAGAAAAAACTATTTTTTCTCCACTTATACAATTTTAAAATACATTTGCGGGAAAAATGTGATGTCTATCAAAAATGTTCATATTATATTTCTAGGGTGCTAACTTGTTTTTTTATGTTTAATAAATTTAAATATGCATTTTAGAAATTAATATTACGAAAATGTAAAATCCCTTCACATTCTTTTCATAGAACAATAAGTAGCTCTGGCTTTTAGGTCAACTGTTCGTGGGTTCGATTTCCATTTCAGGCTTGAATGCTTGTAGTTCGGAATTTATTTCAAGCTATTGACCAAATCTAGTTTTGCTATCGTGTGTAAAAATTAACCGTCATGCCTACCAATCTTAAAATAATTTATTTAAAAAATACCATTTGTTTCTCAGATAATAGAAATAAACTTTTTAAATAATTTTGAAAGAAGTAGGCTTCGATGAAACTTTTTGGCTAGTGAACACTTTTTACATTAAATATCAAAAGAAAAAAAAAAAACAAAAAACAAATGAAATTAATTTTTATCAGTTTGCAGTTAATTGAAAGAATTGAATTTTTACATTTCAGAGACAAATAATTTAAAATTTTAAAAGAAATTGTCTTTTTCTTTTATTTAGTAATTTCATAAAACGTTTTTATTTTAAAAAAAATATATATATAAAATTATTTATTTCAAATGTTTTATTTTGACAGTGTAGAGTAATATCCTAACATCCGAAGGTTATTGTAATGCATTTTGACATTCGCTTAGTAAATTAACTTTCCGGATGATTTTTTTTTTTATAAATTGTGAGCTGTATTCACGTATCGCTAGGCAGGAAACCCTGAAAACTCCCCAGTACCCATGCCGATTGATATGCACAGAAAGCAATAGCGCAAAGTCCATCTCATAGTTACAGCATTCAGTTGGCTTGAAACCCATAAGCCACGGTTGAACTAAAGTGTTATATTTAATACAAACTCTCATTTATCCCAAAACATTTTTCTTAAATATCTATGCATTGAAATATGTCCAAATTTCCTACCATTTCATAACTGACAGCGTGCGTGTTTACATTTTTCATTTCTTACACAAATGCAACAATACTTGAACAAAACTCAAAAAGAAAACGTTTCTCCATTTGTTATTTTATAAACTTTTTTTGGCAGAGCACGCATTCCAGATATTTTTTTTTTCCAACCATAAATCTCCGTGCTCTAGAGTGTGAAATCTTTTGAAGGTCACTGTGGCACTATTTGATTTGCGAAGTCCAGAAAATCGCTTTGCAAATATTGAACTCTCGTTTAATCTCTCAACATGGGGCGCAGGCGTTAAACACAACAAACCTGCTTCAGTTATTTCGCGTGAATTTCAAATGGATCAGAAAGCTTTCTTTTAATTCGGCAGAGCAATTTATTTCAATGTTGTAAATATTATTGTATGTAAGAGAATGTGCACCTATTTTTGTGCATTGACCGTATAAATTAAGTCGTGCATAATTATAAATTGCGCTATAAAAAATAGTTTCTCCAACGCAATTAAAAAGGTTTTTTTTTTTTTTTTGTGTATTGAATAAGAACCTAGAAAACTAGATAACAATAGATACGCCTATTTACTATAGTTAATTTATATAAATTTAAAAATCACATTTATATTATAATATATATGATGCTTAAAGAAAATCTCTGAATTTTGATTTATATATAATTATCATAATCTTTACCAATTACTTCAAGAAGTAGCACCATCTGGGTTTTCGAATTTAGAGATAGAACGCCAGGTAAAATTCAAGGCATGTCTCCTACCACCCCCAAAGGTATTAGTTTGGAATAGGAAATGGAGAACATTGCGACCACGACATATTTTACGTGACCATCATTGAACACGGAATCTACTCGGTGAGGAATCGAACTCACAACCTTGCGATTACGAGACTGACACCCTAACCAACTAGGCTACAGAAGCTCATGGTGTGTATACTAAATATATTAAATTATATATCCACATAGGTTCGTGATGGCACCAGAGTGGTTAATGTTTTGACACTGGTTTAACAGTTTGTAGATTTGGAGTCTACTTTAAACTGTAGATCCTGGTTTAACTAAAGCCCTCGTGTTCAAAAATTGACCGTTGAGTGAGAAATGAAACCGTATTTTGATAGGGGAGTAATGTTCAATGCCATATATTAAAGATTGATGGAAAAGCTGTGTATGCATTGCTTATGTTTCAGAAATTATACTTTTGTTATACTTATATTTGATATTAGTATATTTCTGCTTAGTTACTAGTTTTAGTGCGTTAATTTCATTTGTGAAATTGTCTAAATTGCGTTTATATTAGGTAAAAATTGCGGTATTTAGAGGCATGGCGACATTTGGTAGTATTTTTGGCGGCAATATTTTTGAAGTTTCGAAGTCAATGGGAGCCAAGTGTTACACCCTCTTTGCCACTAAGAAAATCGTGACAGTATTTGTAAATTAAAAATAAATTAGTAATTAAAATTAATTTATTTTTAATTTGTAAATTAAAAATAAATTAATAATTTTAAAAAATAAATTAGTTAAATTGTCAATAATAGAATCTCTTGAGTGTTATTCTTTGACCTGATAAATATAAATAAAATTCCTTTTATGTGCGACTTTATTTTGGTTAAATTTCTCAAATCCGTAGAGAATATTTGGTATCTGTTTATTTTTCATAAATATCAATTCTATGAAATTGAATAGAAAATTTGTAAATACAAATATATATATAAGCCTATAATTTCTTAAACTTAAAAGTTGTATGCGTGTATAAGGAGCTTTTGAAAAAAAAAATCTTATATAATTTTTGATGATAAAATAAATATATAAACTTTCTCATATATTTGACAAAGTCTTAGACAAACTCTTTCCTTTCTCCGTTCTAGTATATATAACCTATTTTTTATGGTAAAAATATCAGCAAATTTTTTTTTTACAAAATGAAATGTTAATTTTTTTTGGATTCAACTATTTTATTATTTCTTACAAATATATTGAATTTAAAAAAAAAAAAAAAAAAAAAAAAAAAAACGTAATGATAACATAAAATTCTAATATTTATATTGGCGTGCAGAATTTAAGCAACAGGTGGCTTTTCTGCCATAACTCCGCGAGAAATCATCTGATGGACATGAAATTCAGACATGAGACGCATCATTTTGTACTTAAAAGATGACGAAAGCATAGAAAGCACAAAAATGAATACAATGCATACAGTATGGAATCAAACATATAGGCTTTATTGAACTCACAGTATCCCTGCACATATCATCTGTCCAAGAGGAACAATAACAAACAGATGTTCCTTAATATGGGATATCTGCTTCGCACCATCTCCCCAAACTCAGCACCAGATTGCCCAGCAGTTCTTGCGGTATCATTAATAACAGGGGCTTAAAAACTATAAATCTTCGGATTTTTTTTAAAATTTCAACTTATTCGTAAAATTATGTATTTTTTAAAATGATCTCCCTGAGAATTATTTTGAATTCAAATTGTATTATTTGGTGTCTCGTAGTGGACAATGTTATTGTAAGGAAATTTATATGCCTATGGCAGAAATTGCCTTTTGATAACTCTTCGCATCTAGTAGGACGCATTTAGGTGTTGTGAGGTAAAATGAAAAAGGAAAACTCTCAAGCACGCACCTTAACATACGTGCATGCAGAGAGCAAATGCACGACATCTATTTACTGTTTGGAATCGAACTCATGATTTTTTGCTCTGAAAAGCACTATTTTATCACTAAACCACGGGGAGACCCTGTGTCTCTTACTGGCATCGCTTTAAGGGTAGCCTGACAACCTAATGGTACCTTAAATCATTTTTAGGGTCCACAAGATAAAATATGACTCAGGACAGGACACACCAGGATATGAAGATTCATAAAGAGGGGACAAGGACGTAGAGCCACTGCAAAAATAGCCCAGTCATAAAAATCACTCATAACACCTTTTTTTAAACTGTGCCGCTATTCTGGTGGAATTACATCTACTAAGTGACGACCCACGGGCAGATGTATACAAAAAGTGTCTTCACATCGCATATGCTGTATAAAAGACCTTTGGTCTGATTAGAATTTTTTTTTTTGTATCCATGATACGAAACCAACCAACAAAATACTTTCCGGCAGAAATTTTCAATAGTGGATCATAGTCGCAAGGGAGTAAATCTGGAAAACTCCCAAGCACCCACTCAACAAGTAGAAAAGAATTCTCTGAGATTGTTACACAGTAGAGGATAAGTACCTTACGCTCCAAAGACCGCCGGTGCATCATTTACTTGAAAAATGCTGATACCGCAATTATTTTCAGGAGAATAAAACTTTTAAAAAATCACTCACGAGCCTAGAATTAGAAGATTGAAAGAATGTTTTTCTACAAACATGCGTATTTAATATTCGGTTTAAAGGTTTTTGTAATGTAGCAACACCAATTCCTCCATGAAAACCAGAAAGAACGATTAAAAAAGTTATACATCGCGTTTGCGTATGGCAGGGTTTACCTTGTTTAAAAATATTTTCAAGTGTCACTTATGGGGGGAGAGGGAAAAAAACATTGAAATTCCAATTTCGACTCTGCAAATGAAATGACCTTGAGGAAACCTGTTTCATGCATTGTTTAATTCCCTTTCCCCACTTCAGCGATATATATCCGGCGTGTTTGTGATGGCTCTTTTTCCAAAGTTGCCTTTTTATTTGAATTTTGTAACATGAAATCGTTTCATTGCGTGAAAACTCTTTTATTCTTTATAGTGTGTATCTCAAATGGTAGCATCCGAAGAGAAAAAAAAAAAAAGCTTTTCAAAACATTTTTACATCTAAATTGCTACGAGTGTTTGGGTAAATTGTGCTTTCGCATGAAAAACAGGAATTTAAAGCAGCTCTCCATAAGTAATTACGAAACTGCTTCTTTTTACAAGACTTCGGCTGCAATATTTGTGTTTGCTTTCAGTAGTTAGAAATCTAATCAAAACTTCTAAGTGTGCAAAAAATACGTAAATAAAAGTCATTCCATAAGAGACTGAAGTGGGTACATATAGGGATGTAATAAACAAAATAGAAAATATTTAACAAATTCAAATAAAATCGAAACAAGTCCACTCAAATCTGTTTTTATTTGTAGAGAATAGCCACATGGGAGAAACGCATAAAAATCTCACAAAACTTGACGAGTATAGCTCTAAAGTTTTCGAAACAAGATTAAGAAAAATATTTCACAGGGTGAATAGGAACCACATAGAATACAACTGAACGTTAAAAATAACTATAGATTGTTATTTGGAACGAAATCAAGGTACGCGGTTAGTACATTTAGATTGAATTGTTTTTTGGAGGGAAATCAGACACGCGGTTAGTATATTTGGCTAAGTAGAAAAAGAACATATGTATTGCAGGCGTGGTACTTTGGAAATGTGATGAAATACATTATGAAAATTCGAAAAGAATTGACTGATCAAACCATTTCATTTTTTTATTGTTAATTTTGTGAATTATGTTCTTATTGAATTCAAATTTTTGTATACTATACAAATAACTGGTTTGAAAACAGCTGTTTGTTCAGTATATTTGAGGTATTTATTTTCATTATTAGTAAAGGAAAACAGGTTTGAATGTATTTTTCATTATCTGCATAAATGTTTTTCTTACTGCATAAGAAATTTTATTTACTGGAAATCTTGAAACGAACATGAGGTATACCAAACTCAATGTCCTCCAAATGGACATATCTTGTTACTATAACAACCGCTACTAACCAGAATAATGCGAGTGTGAAAAAAAAGAGAATGTTAAAAAATCTACTATTTCTTTTAAGTTTGAGTGAAATTAGGCTGTCTATTTTAAAGGATTAAATTTGTTAATGTATTATCCTAAATTAAAAAGAAAAAAATATGTGGGATCTGTGAAAAGTTCATGATATTTGCAACTCAAGCTTCTTATTCTCAATAAGAAGGTATGCTAACGAAAAATATCTTCCTAGTTCAAATATACAGCGAAATTTTATTAGTTTTGATAGACTTTTTATATTATGAAAGAGTGATTCAATTGATGATCGTTTCCAAAGATAGAAGAAGCTTGATGGAAATTAGTCAAGAATTGCTCCCACCTGTTGATCAGAAGATTTCACAACAGGCGATGCACGTGTGTTGCTTCGGGGGGGGGGGGGAATTAACATCCGAGGTCCAGCATGTATAAAAAAATGAAATGATACGCCTACCCACCGGTCACAAGGAAAAATATTTTTTCTTTGTCTAGGTCAAGGTTGCATCTTTACAGAAAATGCTAGGACGAGTTTATTTGTCACGAAAAGGGAAAGTCTGGAAGTTTGCGTCGAGAGAAAGATTTATAAACTATTAACCCTTCAAAAAATGTGAATTTTAATTTCTCTTCTGCAAGCTTCTGACTCATCGTTTCTGTAATCTTATAAGTCACGGTCTGCTAATCACATTGAAACTTTGTAAGTGGTTATTTTTTCGAAGGATACGAAAACACATTTTATCTCTAACTGCAAGCACGTTTAGAGTTAAACTATGCGTTTAAAGGAATCTAACGTTTCTACCAGCAACATTTAAGAAATAAATGAGTTGAACTTTTATAAAAATAAAGGTAACGAATCGTTAAAAGTTCAAAAAAATATTTTTAAAACATTTTTTTTTAAAGTTAAAATTAAATTTTCGCAAAATAACTCGAGTATGGTGCTGGACGGGATATTTTCTCATGCAATCAAAAATCTCAGCTGATGGATCAACATTTCAATTTCCAATTCAAGTGCTCGGGGTGTCTGTGAAGCGGATTTAATCGGTTGAATCATTCCTCGTGTGCAGAAAGAGTGACCAAGCTGATTCAGACTTACTTCGTCCATGGTTTTCCTTATGGTTTCAACAACGAATTCCAAGCCTGATCCATTAATCTTTCCAATCTACAGGGTGATCTTTTTTAAAGTGACAGTGTTTGGAAAGTTCTGAAGCGTGATCTAATAGCCGAAATGGCACCAAACTTGGTATTTAGACTAATCAAGACATGGGGAAAAGGATTCCGTGAAAAACAATTTTAGTCCCAAAAATCCCTGCTAGGGCATTTTGTGGCGCAGCTGTAGCTTACAATAACGAGAATTAACATAAAACACCGATTTAAAAGAAAATTGCAAATTTATGAAACGACAGCGCCAGTAATAGGGGCTATAAAAGCAAGTAGTAGACAGCTCTGACGAATAATCTCAGCTGAAGTAAACGAGCTCCAGTGGCCATGCCTCTCACGTTACCGGAGCCTGCGTTACTGATGAAGTTGTATTATAGGAATCAATGTAATGCATCTGCTGCTCTTGGGGAATTTCGAACCAGAAAAAAATCACGTATTTTATTTCCGAGAATGGCGCTCACATTGAACATGGTCTAACTCCTCACCGGAGAAGCTATGTCGTAAACAAATATTAATAATTTAACTGTACGATTGTATGTGTTAATATTTTTCTTTTCTCACATTTTATACTTTGTAAAATACCGCAACATGCCCTATCGTCGATTTTTGGAACTAAATTTTTTCACGGAATCCTTTTCTACCATGTCTGGATTAGTCTAAATACCAAGTTTGGAGCCATTTCAGCTATTAGAGGTACAGGCTGCTCCAAACACTGTCAGTTTAAGAAAGATCACCCTGTATTTTAAACCTTAGGTTCACGCTGAATTCAACCATGATGAGCAAAAAGTGACACCAACCAACCATTTTTATATTTTGTATTATAATTATGTATCGTGATTGTGGAACAATAGATTCCTACAACTGTGCCTACACGCTTGAAACTTTTCTCATCGATTATTTACTTTTTCACGAAGATAAAATCTTCCATCTTATTTAAATCTAAAAGTAAAGGCTTACGCCCACCCTCCACGTGCTTCCATTAAACTGGTAGTGCCCAACTATGGTCTAGGTACTGGTAACTGTGTTGGTGTAGCAACCAGTACGCTGAGAATAGCCGAAAGTTTAACGCTCTGGCCTTCAGTTTAGTAGTTCATAGGTTTGAATTGCACCTCGGCCATAGTTGTAGAGGTTCGAAATTCATTTTAAGTGCGGCTATGATTGGTGCTTTTATACAAATTATAAATCACCTATAATACACAGACCTAACCTGAGCAACCAAACTACCTCGATAGATATTGTTTTTCACATTATTTCTGTATGTAAATACTTTTGAAATCATATTCAGTTTTTCACATTAATTGAAATTTTAAGTTATATGTTTTTTCGTGGTTGTTTTATAAAGTTAAAAGTGTTTTGCGATTTTAATGTTAAAAGAATCTGTAAATCAAACAGTTAAAAGAATTTTAAAAGTGTTTTTCAAGATTTTCTTAACTGTTTTAGAATAATACAAAATAAAGTTTACTTTTATTTCTACTTCAGTGATGCATCTTTTGTGATGTATAAATTTTTTTAATTACTTTACAGCAGAAATATTATGTTTGGACTAATTTTGCCCATCTTATCGTAAATTTGTCTATTCAAGTTCTGCTTAAGTATTCAGTTAGGCTTAGCTGTTAGAAATCTGAAAGTTTGACCCTTGCAATTTCCTCTGCTGCATGACCTGCAATTCGTGAGCTATAAACATCGAAAATTTCGAAGTTTTTCTTCCGAAATTGGCAACGTCAGTATTATAGAACTTAACCCGAGAATCGGTGAGCTATTAACCTGAAAGGAATCTTAGAAGGGAGTTTTGGGTGACAAATCATCAAGGAAGACTTTGTGGGTAGAACAATAGGATAATGGAAGTTTTCGACTCTTTATTTCCCCCCTTCATTCCTGAATTTCTTTCTTTATTATCTATTTGCGGAAGAATTTTTTATGTCACCTGTTTTTTATGATGACATAACTTTGCCAAAATTGAACCAAGAAGCTAGGAGGAACTAGACACAAGGCCGTGATGCGAAAATTTTGTCTTCATCTGTATTCCATCTCAGTGTTCGGAAAAAAGAAATTCTTTTAAATTGTTACAAAACATGTGTTGCGTTGTATTTTTGTAATACCCAGGTTGATTTCCTAAAGAAATGTGGAATGTTCCTTTTCTCTTGTAAAAATTTAACACGATCGTTATCTTAACTATTTTATAAAACACTGACTTGACTACAACAGATTTCTTCCGAAGAAATCTTGAAATTCGTATGAATGCATTGAGCAATAAAACTGCGATTTCCTTTATAACTTCACATGCTTAAATTATTCATTAATTTTAAGTTCAGCTTGACTAGTATAACTAATCCAATGAAATAAAAACCTTAATATGCTTCAGTTACTGTGGATTATAACCACAGTAACTGAACTAACTCTTCCACGATTTGATGAAACTGAACGAAATATTTCTGTGTTATCAGGACTTAAGAAAATTAAACATTTATTTTTGTGACATGAATTAAGTGAAATAACAAGCTTTTACTTCCTTTTACACACGTATTGAAATTAGTTTTGAACATTTTTCCTTATTTGTATCCTGTATTAACATTAGTAGTTTTAAATGCTAAACTTTGTACTTTTTAAAATTAGATTTAAAACATTAGTCTTTTAAGTTATTCCAGTTATTTAAGTGTTTCAAAATCAGAATGGTTAGAACGTTACACTTATCGCGCTAGAAGTTTATTTGATGGGCCTGGTTCTAAGGGCGTCTATCTCGTTACTGGAAGGTAGTGAGTTCGAATCCAGGCTTAACCAAAGATCCGTCGTGTTCACTAATGACGACTGGGCCACATAAAATATGTCGGGTCGCAATGTCCTCCATGTTCCAATTCCAAATTAATACCTACCTTGGAGGCTGGTTATGTGTCTTCTCTGGCTTCAATCTCTAAATTGGTAGACCCAAATGGGGGGGGGTGCCATCTATAAACCAAAGTATGAGGGTGTTCTATTAAAAAAAGACTTTCTTTTTGACTCACCCAGTCCATGACGGACGGGCTTGGCTTCGCCTAGTGTCATTAAGTAACATCTCAGAAAAGGAAATTTTTAATATATGAATAATTATTTAATATACATAAAAATTTGAAGGAAAGTATCCAGATTAATATATTAGACACACTACTTGTTAGTTCATTACTCATTGAATTATTATTTTTGGCAAAATTTCATGTTCTCAACATTTTAGGTGATGGCTTTAAGTTGTTATATTTCTGAGTCCCGTAGTATCTCAGCATAGTAATTTTATAAGGAAATAAATGAAAATGCTAATCTTGCAGCATAAGCAGCTTGAAATTCCTTATGGAGTTTCTCTCTTTGCAAAACAAGTGCCTTAGAATGCTTCCTTTTAAAGATCTGACGGAAGAGAATTTATCAAAAATGCTGTTTATTAACTTCAAAAAATTTTCAATGGCCAGGATTCCATTGCCATTGTCCTGTAACAAGCCTGCTTCCTACAATTCTGAGAAACGCTTACAACTAAGCAAAAAAAAAAAAAAAAAAAAAATCGTGATTTGCGGGAAGTTACGAGAAGAAATAACTTTCTCATATTCATAAACAGTTATGTGAGCAGTGTTTTTTCATGTAACGTCAAAGCACGACCTCTTTGTGTTCGCTGAAAAGGGCCTGGCCCTTCATTTCTGTCTTGAATCTCGTTTGCATGTTTTTCTTTTTATGCTCGTCTGAGTGGCAACAGCGCCTCAGTGTTAGCGTGGAACAAAAGAGAATTGTACTTTGCCATTCTTAAGCTAATTTTTATTTTTATTTTTAAGTATACATTTTTGTAAAATGTGAAACTCGAACATTTTTCACCACGGAACATTTAAAACAGGTTCATTTAAAAAGAAAAAAAGAAAAATTCTAAGAAAGAAAATTTATTATATGAAGTGCAGTTAAACGTTTTCTTTCTTTTTTTCTTAACTGGTAAAAAGGGAACACCTTCTGATAGTTTGTAGAAACGTGTGAAGTATAATAATGAATAATTCGTGATCAAATTAATTGAAAACAAGCCATTTTCTTTAATTTCTAAAATGGAAGGGAATTATGCAATTTATTTTTGAAAGCAATGAAATTAAAAACGATTAGAAACAATAAAAACCATGACTAACTTGAGCACAGCGAGATTAATAACCACATAAATAAAATTCTAACATTTATAAGTTCAAAATGTTGTACAAAACAATTTAACAATTTATCTTGTATAACCACAATCAAGAATTGAGTTTGAGTTTGATCACATACATCAGAAAATAGTTTTTAACTTTCAAAGATTATATGACAAAATGTGTATCGGATAAAATTTATTTATATATCTTTATCGCTGATAAATTTTAAATTTTCTCCTGCCAAATATACATTTTTTAATGTAATAGAAATTTTAAAATATATATGAAAATTAAATATGCAAAATATTTAATTTCTTATTTAGAATTAGTCAAAAAATCTAATTGAATGCGGCTTTTGCTTTAGAGGGGAACAATTGTAAATAAAACATTGTTTATTTCATATGAAATTGGTGTCGTGGATATAGCAGTCACATTCTCCAAACCAAAATCCACGATTTGGAATATTATACCTGAGAAATATTTAGATGCAAAAAAAAAAAACTTTGAAGTATTGAAAGATAAATAAATATATATACATACTTTGTACACTCAAACCTGTTTTTGTTTAGTCTACGAATATTTTAAGTTGGAACATAATAAACGAAATTATCAATAAAAAAATGAAATTCTTTGTTCGGCCATTTTATTTCCATATTTTTCTTATGTTTTTAATCACATTAAATCATTATTACGCCTCTCAATTATATATATTAACCCAACAGAAACTAGATTTGTGTATCCAGTGTTTTCAAGTTCCTAGTATTGTACTGATCTGTATAATTTTTCTTATCACAATATTTACTTTTCCCTTGAAATATTTTCATTATTTTCGTTAAGTTCGCTTGTCTGGTTTGGTGTCCTCAATGTACTTGTCCCGTGTCTTCATCTCGTTTACGAAATAACTGAGAATTGCTTTTTTAGTTTTAGTTTCTTTTGTTACGTGAGACTTATGTGCAGCTCCCCCCCCCCTTCGGCACATACAAAACATTTTTTTCTAATTATTGCCGTAATTTCTTATATCTGTAATCCAAGTTTTGTGCAGTTTTATTTATGCATTTTCTTTTGTACGATCCCCTATTAAACGTGAAAAAATTAAGTTTGAGTATATGTATAGTTTGAGTATAAAGATACACACACACACACACACACATATGTGTGTGTGTGTATCTTTAAAATGAATAGTTAAAAATAAAATTTTATAAATCTTAACATTTTTTTTATTAATAACAGTTTTCTAATAAATCTTCCTAAAAATATTTACACATTCAAATATATGTATATGTATGTATGTGTGTGTACACACACTCATCATATTCATACTCGAACGTTCGAGGCATACACGAGATGTGATGATTTCATATAAACGAATCAGATTTGTACCCATCGTGTGGGCTAATATTTAATGCATAAGAACTGCATTTTTTCTGTTATTGATGAGATTCACATTAATTTTTTTTAATTATTATATCGAACTTAATACAATTAATAATTCAATTTAATTATTCAAAATCATACTAAGCATTATTGAGTTCACAATGTATTTTTATTCACAATGTATTTTTAAAGTAATAAATGCTCGAAATAATTCTTACAAAATTTCAAAAACGCCCCAAAACATCTTAATTGAAAGGATACATAAAAATTCGTGAGAGAGAGAGAGAGAGAGAGAGAGAAATAACCAAATTTAAAATTTTGCACATAATTTTTTAGCGTTTATCAAAACTATTCCACGGAAATAGTAAAGGATTATTCCGTAATTTTATTACGTACGCTATTGAATTAAGAGAATCAATAAGCAAATCTAAATTGTGTTGTTTGTGGATATATATATATATATATATATATATAAACGTTAAAAAGTAAATCTTGATGTAAAATTTGTATTACAAGATCAAATAGTTGAAAATCATTGTGCAAATGTGCAAATTTTTTATTATCAAACGACATAAAAATTATATTCCATCTTTGACTGGCTTTTGAAACATGATTACTTCAGGGTTGCAATTTACCCATTTTCCTGAAATGTTTCGACAAATTTAAGTTTACGGGATGACTGTAAATACCTATCGTAAACATGCTCCGGTTATCATAAATTAAGGATAAATCACAAAAATGACGATAACACCGTGGAGTTGAATGAAACACATACACATGGGAAGGTATAATATCGCATAAAAAGAAATCATCTGCCAATTATGGTGTTATAAAAATTAGCACATGCATACAATGAACAAATGGAAGGTGTAAGTTTGGTATAGGAAAAGTACCTTTAATATGCGGTATGATCCGCCGAGAAGCAATACAGAACATGCAATGATGTGTAATGGTCTCAATTATGTGGTCCATTAATTGCATACAAAGTGCGAGTCATCGCTCTCAAAGCAGACAAAGGCGTGGCTAGGCTTGTAGGAGGGAAATTGAGAGAAGTTACACATCATCCTTTAGCATCCCACACTTGCTAGATTGGGTTAAGGTCTGGTGATCGAGCTGGCCACAGCATGTGCTCAATTGTTTCTTGCTGAAGGTAAGCATCCATGATACGGACCCTGTGTGGTCTCTCATTATCTTGCATCATGAAAACATCACTTGTTGCCCCGGCTGTACCTAAGCATCCAGCATGTCATCTATATCGGTGTGAGCATTAACATTTTCCCTGGAAAACACATGAAGGCGTGCACCCAAAGATATACAGGCGCTGCTGATCCATATGCATTGCTTTGACGGGTGTTTGATGGAGGAAAACGAGTTCCACTTTCTCTCAAAATGGAAATGCGCCTGCTGTATTTTTTGATGCTAAATCTGGACACATCTATTAAGAGAACAGCCCTCCTTTGCATCCAGTGCACATGCTGACGTGCCCATTGCAAACGTTTCCTCTTAAAGCTGTAGATCTTAGTGTAATAAACTCTCACGTGCAAAAACTAAATGACAAACAAGCTAATTAGAAACAAAGAAAACGTGATAATGAACGGGACTCTCTGTGCCTCCGAGGAGGAGCGTGCTCTTAAGACAAAGTTCTCTGGTTTGATTCTACCCAGGGCTGCACTTATTTTGCTTGTGGATTTCCTGGTTTCTTCCTTTGCAACATGCAAATGCAGCCTTGTTTACATTGTCCTACTGTTAGTCTCAATTTTAAACACTACCCTCAATGGATTTGACGTATCGTGATAAAAAAAAAAAAAAAAAGTAACGCAAGTTTAAATTGGGTGGGTTTTAACCGATGTTAGCTGTTATAAGACAGTTTACACTGCGTCAAATTGTTGTTTTAACTATGAATTTTCTTTTTGTAAAGTAAGTGAATACTTACTGAAAATTTGAAAACAGTTTTTGAGAGTACATCATTCAATGGAATTCAGACTAATAACATTTAAATATTGTTGAATCTAATAACTCATTCTGAGTTCCATTGTAAATTTTTATGACGTAACTAAAGATTAGAGGAAAAATTGTACAACAGATAAAGAGGAAGAATAATGTGTGCAATTCGTAGAACTATAAACATTAAATGAGTTGGGATTTTTGAATAAATAACACTTTCGCAAACACACCCACCCACCGGTCCGAAAGGGTAATGCAGCTCACTCACGTACAAAATCATTAATTCATTTATTTTGTCGCCAGTGTCCTTGAAGCTTTTGTTGCCGAAACATTCGTTTTCTCCGCCTAAACAAGGGTTGCGTCAAAAATAAATAAAAGGAGCGGCGCTCCCTCGGCACAGAAGGTTGCTCACTTCTGTTGGATGGCTCATTAATCTCAGAGTTGTGCACGCTTCTCCATCTTTTGTTACCTTGAAGCTTCTTTTTTCCCTCCCCCCCTGCTTTTCTTTCGATTTCCATCTTTGTGGAAACTAATAGTCGCAGTTTTTCTCATTTTAATTGCCGAGATAGGGGAATTAAGTTAGAAAAACACCATGCTAGCCAAAAAACATTTATGTTTCAAGGCTTGCATGGTGCGAAGTCAAGTGATGGCTGGTGAAGAAATTTGATGCACATTTTGTGGTAAAAATACGTAATATCTGATCGCCTGTCAAGACATTGCTTAATATGTGACTGATGATGACGGCTTCCGACTTGTGAGCCACCGAAGGTGGTTGTTCTGCAGGATTTTTCATGGATGCTGGTTGTATCTTATCACAAAAGTGGACAGCAGAAGAATTCTCTAGCGCCAACCCCTACAGACTTGCATGCATTTAGTAAAAGCGCAAGCAAGTGGCTGGGATCGGAACCTAGAGCTTTCACTCTGTTGTCTTACCATGGAAAGATTTTTGGTTTGACATCCTTTCTTAGGAAGTCTCCCAGGATTCTGAATTCTTCTGTAGCTCCTGCGAAATAGCCTTGCTATAGCAACAGCTGTTTATTTCAAAGTACCTCAATCTGTTCTTAAAACATTCTGTAAGCTAAAGTTGATGCCTTTCTCCATCTGTCGAAAATGAAACGTGTCCACTGCAATAGACACATTCAGCGGTTATTCTTGTGGTAGACTGATTGTTATTGAATTCTGGTGTTTTCATTTAAGCGAGGAATTAATCGAAGTACTTTAACTAGCCCTGTATGAAGTCTTGGGAAAGGTGGTGTGGTGATTATGTAGATGTACTCCATAACAGTAATACAAATAAGAATATTTGGTTTGTCTGATTAGCATTGCAGCTTTCAGTTAAATAGTTTGAGATCCCTAGCATGGTTTTGATGAATTTGTATCCAAATGGGCACTACTCTAGCGTGCCGCTCGGCTGTTCGTGGATTCAATTCCCATTTCGATCTTGCATATTCCTAGTAATATAGAATCCACTTTGACGTCGTTGCTTATGGAATTATTCTTGTGTAAAACACTACAACCATAAATTTAAATATTTTAGAACTAAAACTCTCTCTATATTCGACGCATACTTTATATGAAACACACAGATATCATTAAAATAAAGAATTCTGAATGTTCGTGTGGTAACAATATTTGAGAAATTATCAATTGTTAGACCCAGTCTTCTCATATTTTAGGAGAATATTTAATAGATGTGGGCCGTATTCACATGTATCTGAAAAATAATCCCAGAAAACTGCCAACTGGTGCATACAGATTGCAGAAGTATAACATACATATCCTGTAGTTTATCAGAATCCGAGATCGAACTTGGGACCATTGACTCAGAAAAATGATTTCCTAAATATACAACCTGTTTAAATACGGCATCATTTCGATTTCATCACAGAATCATTAAGAAACATCATCAAAAGGCAACCACAGTATTGCTAGTTTTAATTTCCGTTAAAAGTACAGTAGTTGAAAATGTTAGTTTTTAAGCATTGTGTTTGGAAGCGTTACTTATCTTTGAGATCTTCCAATCCAACATTTGCGCTCTGACAGTCGAAAGAGTTCTGAAGTCATTTTTGATCGGAAAAAGGCAGGTTTAGAACATTACCGGCAGCATGCATGGAGATTATTACAAATAATGATACAAAGAGAATCTTCCCATTCTGGAATGCAAATTGTTTGCAAGATTCCAGCAATAATTTCTAAAGATCGTAATTTTAATAATTTCCTGGCGATCGATTATCAATATTGATTCCATTTCGACTGCTTTATAAGAAGTGAGCTCTGGCTTCAGCCGTGTGTGGAAGACATTTCGTTTAACCATGACCTCTTTCAATGCTTGCTTGTGCGTTGTTAAGTGGGGGAAAAAAGTTAAATCTGCGCTTGCTTTGCGAATGTGCGTGTTCAGGCACATTCAGGTCTAACCGTTACACGAATCTGAATTCATATTTATGTCAAAACGATTACTGCTCAAGATTTATTTCTGGACATTTTTTTTTATTTCCTTGATGGATATCGATGAGGAGGTTGAGCAATTCCGGAAAAGAGTGTTTATATAAATAAAGTGAAGGGGGAAAAAAGTATTTAAGAGTTCAAACTTCACGCTCCCTCGAATCGAAACAGTTTTAAATACAGTTAAGGATTTTTTGTAACACTACAAAAAAAAAAAAATGTCGAGGAAATGGTATGGTTAGCTTTTTTTTTCTTTTTTTTTTTTCTGGTCATTCTCAAATGTTGAAAGCCGTTTCTTTTGAAAGAAAAATAATCTTTACCCGAAATAAATTGATGTAATCTTGTTTTGCAACGTGTAGATTTGTTCCAAAATAATTCCAAGAGATCGTTTTCTGATTTACCATGAAATATCTTTTACCTTCAAATTGTAATTTTATCGTTAACTATATTTGTAATTTTGGAGAAATTTCTTGCCTCTTATTTTGAAATATTAGGTTGGGGAAAAAGAAATCCATTATTTTTAAGTGAACTTTATATAACTTCTTTTGGATTCGCTTTGTAAAAAGGTTTAAAACAGCTTTCATGTAGATGTTTAGGTCTTGCGCGTTACGACTGCTGACATGCGGTTAACTTCGATCATTTTTGATATTTTATAGACATTTTCGACGATGC
>JAPDSC010034197.1:676390-688647 GCA_026290005.1 Latrodectus geometricus | reverse complement strand
AATCAAACAAAAAACCGCAAGAGGATATTTTAGTGTCAAATGTCACCTTTCCAACGAGCATAAATCTGAAATTGTTTGATATATACATGATGAGATATCGATCACTACAGGCGTCTACCGAAAAAATAATGGATAACTTTTTCCCCAAACTAATACATATCACATGATTGATTTACATAGTTATATCCCAGTTTACACCTGCTTACCTCAATTTATTATAACTGTTTAATAATTGATGAAGTATTTGTTCATTATCTAGACAAAATATGTTTTAATTTTACTATCATTCTTTATACATGTTTACTATATTTTAAAGAAGTAAATAAATTAAACTAGAGAGAGTTTTTAGTTTTACTTATAATTTCAATGAATGGAAACTGGCTCTCGAAGTGAATACTCCAGCTGGTCTCAAATAATAGAGTGCTAGTAATGACCTGGAATTTGAATGAATTGTTAATTTATATATTATTTTTAAATTTTTTTTCCAAATTGTGAAGGAGAAAAAGTAATTTTTTCACTGAAACAAATAAAAATTTTATTTCTATTTTTAAACGTAAATTTAAATTTGCGCGTATCAAGAATTATAAAACATAAACTTAAATACAAAAAAAAAAGTCGTCTTTGCCGATTTAAATATCCACTTTATGGCTATTTAAATCGGCAAAAGATATTTTTTTTTATTTATTTATTTATTATTATTTTTATTTAAGTTTGTTTTATGTATCGTGTAAAGCACTTATTAATTGCTTGCATAAACAATCAAAAATTAAACGGACGTGGTTTACACGCTACATGAAATAAGTTTTATCTTTATTTAATGGTTAATAAGTATTTATTTTTTAATAGTGGTATTAAGAGAGACAAATCTCCAATAATTTGTAAAATAACCGATCCCACTAAGATATTGGCCAACATTTTCTTTCCGACCGCTCACTGAAGAGCTAATCCCACAGACTTATTTTTGATGGGTGGACAAAACTATTTAATCAACATTATGGGTGAAAACGATTATTTGTTGCACTCCCAGACTAATTAGAAGTAAAATAAAGTATCGTACGCATGATCTCCACTGTCACGAAAGAAACAACCACTTTATGGCTAAAAACAAAATTTTTTCAACAATCCCTGTTTCCAAATACTTTATTATGTATGATAATATTCATTAAATTGCATAAGAATTATTTTTCAGAATTTAGTCGTCCATTTGATGAAGCATATTACGTTGAGCAGAACTCCAGCAATATTCGATTCTACGTAATCTAAGATTTCTGCTAATAGAGGCTTAACCTTTTTTCAACCCTACAAAGGGTGGAAGTGATGGGCCGCTTTTGTGTAAAGTGGGGTACCCAATGCCTTTGATATCGTATCCCTGAAAGGGGTGAACCTTCGTAATTTAGAAGCGGGAACTATGCAGAAGTTCCCCAAGTTTTGTTTGTCATCCTCAGAGGTATCATTTCACATGGAGGACATTGCAACTGCGACTAATTTAACATGCCCCAGATGCAATGGGACAACATGACGGATCTTCGGTTCGGTTGGGATTCGAACCCACTATTTTCCGATAACCGGAACGAATGACCCACCCAACCAGGGCATCGCGTACTTAAAATAGTGGTGTGTGTGATGGAATTAAGAATGGATACATCTGTTAAAATATGTAAATTTTTTGTTGTGTAATTGGCTATTTTCCGTTGAAAATGTATTGAAATATCAACCTCTGATTCCATTAAAATGAAAGTAAAATCTTTTCGAAAAGTATTGATGAACTTAAAAAATTTTATTTAACAATGGTTGAGGAGTTGGATTATATGTAATTAGTATTTTCAATTAAAGCAATTTCAATTAAATACTCATTAAAACTGTGTGTACAATGAGAAACATGCAATAGAAGCTGATCTCGATTCTTTTTCTTTGTCAATGATTCTGAAAATGATTTGCCAAATAGCATATAATTTTGTCCGTGACCTTAATATAATGGGCTTGGTTAATAATGATTATGATAAGGCATTGCAAACACATTCGTTAAAAATAGCTTTTGAATTGCTAGAATTAGCATCTAAGTAAATGCCTGTTACTATATGTAATGCCGGAGAAATCCGGTGTGCAGATAAGTAATGCATTTGATTCGGATGCCAACCACAAGAATTCGTATTCATACTTTTCAGAGGAACTTAACTGCAATCGTATTTCCTAGAAAATTAATGAGGTTTTGAGTTAAAGGCAGCTCCATTTGGATCGCCAATACGCACAATAATAGAAGAAAGAATCCTTCATTTTGAATGAAGTTGAAATTTCAACAAAATTAAGCAAGGAACTTTATTGAAAGTTTAAATATTTGCATTATGTTTTTACTGATCTTGGTCGTTATGTATTATTCAAAGGCAGATATTGGCATAAAAAAGATTTCTTATAAGAATTGTTAATCTAAGATGTTAATGATAGAAAGGCTTGATGTGTATGGCATGAGTAATAAACTGTAAAATACTTCTATTAGTATTAGGTAATTATTTAGTTTGGATGTTATGGTTTATAATTTAACAGTGGAATCGAATTATATTAACGAAATCACTGGTTTTCAGTTAAAAATTAATATTTTGTAGTTAAATACTTTTAATATTTGTTTGTAACCCAGATCGAATGTAATAGCTTAAAATCATTCGGAATCTATTATTAAATGTTATAAATAAACAAACAAAACCAACATAAACTAATCAAAAGACGCGGAAAAAAACTCTTTCCGTGGTAGATAAGCCAAAACAAATCCTCGTTTTCTTTAAGGGGAAAAAAAAAAAAAAATACGTATTTGTGCTAGTTCAGTCAGTCGCCCGTAATTGGCTGCTTTCTGTAAATCACCTATAACAGTCAAACATTTGTAAACATAATTTTTTCATAAGCCCTTTTTTAAAGAATGGAATGTTTTCGTATGATTTGTGTTAATCTAAAACTTAATGAACTGTTGAAAAAAAGAATACATCTTCAGCCATCGTTGGAAATTTAAAACTCAGCTATGAATAATTGCTTACCGAAACATGTCCGAGTGCATCAGGGGACCGAATGCATAATAGGTATGTTGTTAAATATAGAAATCTAACACTCAAAATTTAACAGTTGTATCTTTTTCGTACTTTAAACTGAATACCGAATCATAAACCTTTGTTTGCAAAAACAGAGTTGACAGCTTGCCTTCGATTCATAGGTTTGATTGCCATTTGGATTTTGAGTTTTTGTAATGGTTTTAAATGTTTTTTTTTAATCTATAGATCCTGGTATATTTATTCCTTTCCTGAGCTGGTTAGCACTTTAGACTACGGTTCAATAATTCGTGGATTCCTAATTTAGGACCGAACAGAACACTCCCAAACTTGACCTAAAGATGTCATTTCAGATGGAGGGCATTGCGATTGCGACATATTTAACGTGTCCCAGAGTGAACACGAAGGATCTTCGATTGAGTCGGAATTCGAACTCGCTACCTGCCGATAATGAAAACGAACCCCCAAACCAGCCAGGCCACCTTTGCAAGAATAAAACGATTTAACATTTATCTTTTAGATTTTCAAATTTTCAGAGCCATTTTTTAGCCAAACAAGCGTTTGTAGCAGGTGGAAAATGCATTTTCACGGAAATCGCGGGATACGGTGCTATATTGTTAAAAATATTTTTATAAAACTTTCTAACCCTACATTTTGTGTTGGGTTTTATGACATTTGATAAATGAAGGTGTAATTCACTGTTCGTAAACTATCTTTTATTTGGTAATTAACCAATTCTGCACCCAATGATTCTACTTTTATATTTATTCTTTAACTAGCTGTACCCGCCGGCGTTGCCCGTGCATTTAGAAAATGCAGATAAGTGAATAGCGCAGGAATAGTAGTGTAGGACACGTAGACTGTCTCTCTCTCTTCCCCCCCCCCACACACAACATTCCCCGTCGATAAAAAGGAACAATATATCCTAAATATTTTAAACGGAAAATTTTCCAAAAGATGGTCGCCAGAATTGTTTCTCAAAAGGAGCTGGTACAACCCAGGAATCAGCTATCGGCGAGCAGCGATCTCGAGAAGAAGTTTTATAAATAATTTTTTTAAAATTTTTCTAATTCAAAAATCGAAAATCGGGCTTCGAGGTCTGGTGGCCAGCCCCTTAGTGCTTCCGTGTAAAAAATTCCAGGTCCCTGCGTGCGATAGATTTGGCTGGAGAGCTCGGTCAGACAAATGGACAGACAGACACATTACACTTGCTTTTATTATTATAGATTACCGTTGTATATATGCGTACCGTATAAGGAGCGTACCGTTCACTGGGAATTAACCGAAATTATTAAAGGCGGAAAAAATTATAAGGGTAAGTAAAGTCCAAATTTTAAAATGCAAAATTAAGATTTCATCTTGATTATTATAAGTTATTCTCTAAAACACAAATAATAACATTTTATCACTCACTCATAATTTTGGCTTCATTTTTTTTTTTTTTTTTTATTCTTCCATAAAAGCTGATCCTCTACTTTGTAGGTGGAGTTTTTTCTTCCCCAGGTTTCTTTTCTCCTGGTTTTCCTCCTTTATCATCAGGCTGCCCGGGTTTTTTCTCACCAGGTTTTTCTTCAGGCTTTTTAGGATCCATTTCTTCTCCCACGGGAATTAAATACTCAAATGAAAATATGTGATGAATTTTTTGCTTTAAGTAAACTATGCAGTAACGCAGCTTATCAAATCAAAATTAGAATGTGAAATTCTGCAAATTGTCTCACTTCACTCGCGTATCATATCCACGTAGCACCTTCTCACGTGGATGTTCAAACCAGCCTTTACAGTTTTAAATAACTGTAACAATTTTTACTTCTGGAAACGTCTAGAAATTTCTGTAAAGTTTGGAATAGAGGGCGCTAGTTTCTCAGTTAATAGGAAAATGGTTCCTATCATAACTTACCACTGTTGTACTTCTTATATGTTTATATTATTGCAGACTAATACAATAATATTCCATGTTTCAAAATTGATGTCGGATTTAATATTGATAGCAATCAAAACATTAATTTATATTCAATGAAACTTACTACGTTATAGATCAACTTCGATTCAAATTAAAGTTATTTCGTATTGTAAGTGCGAATGATGAAAACTTTCCGAATTTCAGTAAAAGAAATCATTATAATCATAGAGGTTGCCTTTGACTAAATTTTTAGTCAAAAAGGGAATAGTTATCCGAATTCAGCGACATTAAATGAATGAAACTTTTATTTCTTTTTTTTCCAGTTAATAACAATCATGTAAAAATAGGGGAAATGGTGGCATTTTTAAACAACCAAGCTAACAACATTCAAATTAGGAATATACTTTATGGTGCCTCTTTGATTCTCGCAAAGTTGTAATCGCGATTAATCGCCAATCCGGGCAAACCCCAATCATATTCCGATAGCAACAGGGGAATTCATTGTCTGTGCCAACAAAAATCGCCAATAAAAACGATAGCCAAACAAAAATCGCCATGTTTGCCTAGGGGCCACCTTAAAGTATAGTTTTACCATAATTTGACATTGGTAACGAACAAATTTCAAATGGACAGACAGACAAACACATTACACTTGCTTTTATTATCTATCCATAACCCCGGAATCAGCTATCGGCGAGCAGCGATCTCGAGAAGAATTTTTATAAAAAATTTTTTTAAAATTTTTCTAATTCAAAAATCGAAAATCGGGCTTCGAGGTCTGGTGGCCAGCCCCCTTGTGCTTCCGTGTAAAAAATTCCAGGTCCCTGCGTGCGATAGATTTGGCTGGAGAGCTCGGTCAGACAAACGGACAGACACATTACACTTGCTTTTATTATTATAGATAGATAGGAAAAAAATTTTTAATAAATAGGAATCCTTACAATTTTTTCTTTGGAACGTTAATCAATAATTACTAAAATGATATACAGAACAGAAGTCTTAAGTCGTTGACTACAGCCACATAATAGTATAAACAAAGATATATAGCAGGGGGAGCCAAACTTTTGGGATCCACATTTAAAAAATCGAAGGCGGTCTACCAATGGCAGAGCTAAATTAATGTACATATTTATTTTCGGTGACAAGAAAAAATGGTAAATTATGTAATTTTTTTAAAAAAAAAACTTAATATTTACAAAATAAAAATATACTGACGAAAATAATCAAAGCATTCGTATATTAAAAACTGACCATCCTATTCACTCCGTTTAGTTGAAATTTGGCACTGTATATCTGCTACAAGTTTATCATATTGTGGCTGGTACGAGCTTATTGCAATTCATAAACACGAAATTAAATGTTCATCTGTTAAATGCGACCAATTTTTGTTTTTTGTTCATGTTTGAAAAAGCAGATTCGCAAAGATACCTCGATCCAAAGTATGATTTCAAATACAAAATCAATTTGTAAATATTTGGAAACGTTTCCTCAGAAATTAATTTCCAAAAATCAGTATCGCTAAATATGCTCTGGATTTAAGAAATATATCGCATCTTAATAATTTCTTCCCTGACCGTGACTGATGTGATATCTACTACATGTCCTATTTTTTCAGATACTCCATCAATGCTGACATTTCATTAAATAGAAATATCATGAAATCAAATATTGCTTTCAACCTAATTAAGTCAGCGAATCTGTTTTTAAATTCTTCAAACAAAACAAGTAAGTGCTAAGCGAAATCTTCGAAGTCTCGGTTTGGATTATGGATGCATTCTTCCTCCATGTTTTTAAAGTTTCTCAATTCATGTTTTCATAATTGAGATGCATACCTTTCTACAGTTTCTTTGAATGTTTTAATCGAGCTCATCATGTCCGTTTTAGGTTTTAAATCGTAAACCTTTAATCATAAATCTTTAAATCGTAAATCTTTGTACAGTTTGTTTTGGGTTTTAAAGCGTAGACAGTAGTAAATTTTTATTTTAAATAATACATTGCTTATATGTCATAAGTCATAAGTTATTAATATCCGAGGTCATTATTTTGATGGTCGCCTGGACTACCTAAAATGTCTTCGCCGTCTACCAGTCGACCGCGGTCGACGTCTTGGCCACCCCTGATATATAGTATTCAAGAAAAAAAACTACTTGATGTTTAATTTACAACGTAAATATGAAAATTTGAATCTAGATGTATTGTCGAGACCAATCCTTTCAGCATGAAAAAGATATCCACTTTCCAGTTCAATTCCCTTGCAATTATTATCTTATTCCACTGACCCTGAAAAGAAAAGGAAAATTTTCCCACGATGACCATAAGAGATTTTTTCACTAATTTGGTCGAAATGATCTTGTTTATTCCTTATTAGGACACATTTTCTACTGACACACTCAAAGAAGTATGTGTGAGTTTTGTCCACACGTTCACTCGAGCAGAGAAACTAAAAAAAAACCTCACCAAAATGAAGTAAGGCGAAACTAAACACAAATGTTTACTTAGTTGGCAAATTTGTGAGTTCAACCTAGTTAGAGCTGTGTGTGTACTCGATGACGTCAAATTGACCTTGCCTGGCCACGGAGAAGGCAGGAAACTCTGGCCATAGAACTCTAGAGCTAAATTACGATTTAATTAGCCGTGCTGTGAGGAAAGGAGCCAATCTCATGGTAACAGCTGCGACAATATTGTCTGCACAAGGTTATCCGATGAAAAAAAGCAATTGGTGCTTGTGTTTTATGCTAACGATTACATTTTGGCATAAGCTTCCTCAATCGCCAATAAACGAGTACGTCTTTTGGAATGATTCACCTTGGGCGCAATGGAGGAAATATCAAGTGCAATTTTAACAAAGGACAAATTTTCTTGTTGTCAAAGGAATATTGGTAATTTTAAGCCACATTTAACTAATGAATGTTCCAAGAGTAAAATCAATAATATAAGTTCATTATTATGTACTGCGAAAATTTTTAAAGGCTAGATTTTTTTTTAAACTTCTATTTTTTGCATAACAAATGCGTCTTTTTTTCGACAAAATGCAGTTTTGTCGAGAAAAAGACATTGAAAATTAAAAGAAATTTTGAAGGTCATTTAGTTTAAAAACATTTTCATCATTGAAAATTTATATTTCAAGACAAACATGTATTTGCGAAATTGTATCCCTTGTGTAATAACATTATAGCTATCGAAATGTAGCATTTAAAAAAAAAATCGTGCACTTGAAACACTCAGTTTGAATAAATGTATGTTCATGCAACAATGTATATTTGTAGACTATGAATATGGATTCACTTTTAAACATTCTTTAAACAAGCATTGCGTGCTTGGCGAAAATACATTTTTGCAAATCATAAAGATAAAGCTCGTCTATTTGCTTTTTAATCTTATACATATAAAAGCTGCTCATTTTCTTTTTCATGCAGATTCTTTTCAATTTACTTCTGTTTTTATATATATATATTATATATATATCTAAATTACTCCATCAGCTTTGTGGTTACTAGTTCTTTAGGGTCCTGTTGGAAAAGACCTCGGAAATGCGATTTTGTTTACGCTGTCATTAGTAAGGTCACCTCCAGATCAACTGGGCAGCCCGTGGTAACCCTTCTTCCTCAAAAGTCCATTGCCTTTTTAGGAAAATGAAGCGGCTCCAATCTTCGAATCAATTGTCTAAATTTTTGGAAGACTCGATCTTCTCCCTTCCCTACTCCCTTGCTGTTAGAAAGTTGATACTTGAAAATATGCTTCAGCATTATGCCAGTCTAAGTGCGTTAAAGATCGTTCTCAAGGTCCATTGCAAGTTTAACCTTCTTCAATCTCGTTCTTAAATGCACCTTATCTTTGATGTAATTCCTTATCTTTAGAATAAATTATAAGTAGGGATTGGTTTACGATTTAAACCTGGAAACTTCTTCTGTCTTCTTAGGAATATGTTACGTAATGGATGTAAATTGTAGGCTTCTCAACATTTAAATTGCAGTTGCAGTTAATGGAACAGGGACTAATACCCAATGGTTTTTACGTTTTCGATATTGACATGTTATCTTTCCCGCTCTTTTATTCAAATTGTTTTTTTTCTGATTTCTTATGTAGTATATTTTTATCACTTTCAGTTCTTAAATGTTAAGTAATATTTTTATGAACTCCAAATGCATATACTTTGTCGTATAGGATTTGAGTTTTTAAGATTTTACAAGAAATAAAATATTTTAATTTTTATTATAGGTTGATTTTGCTTTAAAATCATAATTTTGTTTTTCATAAATCTCTTGACGATTCATTGGCCTTTTGAAAAATTTTGTAAATAAGGGTGTGGAGAAAAATTTTCTTACTTTAATTTCTCGTGCTATCTGATTCAGAAGATATAAAACGTTTTTTAATTCGTTTATTGGAAACTGTTAAAGTATTCAAAATTTATTATAAATGTTTTGATTAAAATTGAATCCCATTTGCTTTTGTATAAATCCAATTTTTCTTAATTATATTATTGAAACTTTCCTCTTGTAAGAGATGATCAATTATTTAATTTTATTTCAAGAAAAGTTTTTAGGGCAGAATATAATATAGCCATTTAATAGTTTCTTCAGTATCAATATTGTATTAATTCGCACTAAAAAAATTATGATCAAATAGCAAATGTTTAAATCAATTTACTTATCCAAAGTTGAGCATTTTAAAAGTATTCACGTGTGATACTTTTAACATAACTTTTTTAAATTTTGTGATCAATTTTAATTATATAAAATGTACATGTTTTCAATGCCTGTGTTAATATTAATCATTCAAGCGGATACGCAAAATATTATTTATTTGAAACTATTATTTATTGTTTAATAAAAGGGGTCAAAAAAAACTTTATAACAAAAAAATCTTTTTGTAATTTTAATTACGCTTTTAAAAATGACGTTACGGGGACAAAAATCAAATTGCCTAATTTTGAATTATAGTATATTTTCAAACAAAGTTTATTTTGACATCAAAGTCAATAAATAATGTCCTTAGTTAATGATGTAATCAGTTTTAGTGCTTTTCAATAAGAGGAAAATTTTTATTCCATCAATTTTTTAAATGATTAATCAAATTCAATATGCCCATGATTCTCTAAAAACATTTGACTATTTTGTACTTTTAAGCGTTTATTTACAAAAGCATCTTTACGTCTTAAATTATATTCCAATGTTTGACGCTATTTTCTAATATTAGGTTGGGGAAAAACTAATCCAATATTTTTTCGGTAGACGTCTGTAGTGATCGATATCTCGTGAGGTATCTATCAAACAATTTCAGATTTATGCTCGTTGGAAAGGTGACATTTGACACTAAAATATCCTCTTGCGGTTTTTTGTTTGATTCATTCAGTTACGAGTACAAGGTTTTAAAAATGGAAGACAACAAACAGAAAATTCGATACATTTTCGTTTTTCTCTTGTAACGGCGAAAAAGATAGCCAGGTGGCTAAAATTGTGAAAGGTGTTTATCGTCCTATATAAGACTGTAACAACCAGTTACGTATAATTTTTGTTTCGTCGATTCCGTTCTGGTGTATTTGATGTTAGAGATGCACCTCGCATGTGGATACAGCATCGTCGAAAATGTCTATAAAATATCAAAAATGGTTGAAGTTGACCGCAAGTCAGCAGTAGTAACGCGCAAGACCTAAAAATCTACATGAAAGCTGTTTTAAACCTTTTTACAAATCGAATCCAAAAGAAGTTACATAAATTTCACGTGAAAATAATGGATTTCTTTTTCCCCCAACCTAATTTTAAAAATGAATTTAAATATGTTGTTTACCCCATGCAACATATTGTTTATACGTTTAAACTGGATGATGTGACATATTTATGCAATTATTATGAGTGTGAAAGATGATAGCTTGCACACCGAAGTGCAGATTGGATAGAAGATAAAGCATTGTGCTGCATTTTATATGGGGTTGTTCTTTGCAATCCTATCGAAGTGGAAAGTGGCATGTGTGCACACACTCTGCAAGTAATTACAGAGAAATAACTTTCTTGGAAGCAGAATGCCATAACTTTTTCAAACAGAAAAGAATTGAAAGCGAAAGTGGATGGTTTAGTCTGGGGTCAAGGCCCGTGGAGAGGTGTAGGTCAAGTGACCTCTTGTTGGTTTTTATTCCATTCAGCGCGCAGCAACATCCTTGTTGCAGACGGTAATGGAGCCTGGAATGGTATCTCACTGTGCTCCCCGGTGTTCTTTTCCAAGTCCCATTTTTCAATGAACCTTGCGCAAATGCTGTGACGAATTTGAAAGTTTGTGTATGGGATGTTTCAGTTTTTCTTTTTAATGAGGAGCAACAAGTAATGCTTTGTTTGGAAACAGGAGCTGTTTTAGTCTTTCGTGTCCAATTAGAGATGCTGGAGAGTTTTTCGGAAGGGTGGACTCTTTTGCATGGGGTTGATGTGCCGGGAAATTAGCGGGATTGGATGTCTGATCATATTTATTGATTCAAGAACTTTGACTATATAGATTTCACAGGAATTTTCGAAGATTTGATTTATATTGGATTGTATAACTAAATGCACACTGGTTACAACGCGCTATGTCCCAATTACTGGATAATATTCCAATGAAGTGTTTTTATTTTCCTCACTGATTGTGATTCGGCATACAAGTCATTCGGAAATTTTTACCATCTGAGGAAGCAAACGTAACGAATATCTTAGTATACATGCAAAATATTAAATTCAAATTTTAAAATTATAAGCCAATTTCTTTTAATTGTTTAGATATGAATATTTGTATTTATTTCTTATTATTTTTAAGTTCTTGAATTGAGGAAAATGCTTTGTGTGCAGTCTGTATTTATTTGACTGCCCTGTGATAGAAATTTTATTTTTATATTGGCTTTTATCTTTTTCGAGAACAAAATTTTGACACACGAGAGATAATTTTATGTCTACAGTATTTTAAGTTTATGATTTTTTTTTTTTTTTTTTTTTTTTTTTTTTTTTTAATAAAATTTTTTTAAAAAAAAAAAAAAAAAAAAAGGTTGAGCGGTTCGTTACGGCATCCGTTCTCGTTATCGGAAGGTCCGTTGTGTTCACAAACGGTGGCTGGGACATGTTAAATAGGTCGTGATTGCAACGTTCTCCATGTGAAATGATACATGTAAGGGGGAGATAGGCCAAGAGTCTGGGAGTTTTCTATTTGGCCCCCGCTTCCAAATAAAGAATAGTCCCACCCATTTTCAAGAGAAAGTGGGTGGGATCTTCGTTATTTGGAAGTGTCACGATGCCACGGCCCACGGCCACAAGGTATCTCACTACATAAAAGTGCCATCATTTCCACTCTTTGTAGTCAAAAAAAAA
>JAPDSC010034197.1:660099-676290 GCA_026290005.1 Latrodectus geometricus | reverse complement strand
AAAAAAAAAAAAAAAAAAAAAAAAAAAAAAAAAAAAAACCCTAATAGCCAAGCATTGAAACACAAAGAATACTTTTACAAAAAGTTAATTGAAATTCCATTTGGACTCCAAGTGAGCAACTTTAAAATCTTCATTCTTAAATTTAGATAGTAATTTCCACCTCATTAGAAACATGTTTTCAGATACAAGCACATTTTGGTTTAAACATTTAAATTTTTTTTTTTATTTTTTTTTATTTATTTATTTTTTTTTTATTAAGTATTATGTACATTAATGTATCTCCACCCAAAGATGTAGGAGAAATACATTACGATGAAGCATTTTGTCATTATATTCTTCTAATGTAAATAATAATTTGATACTCTTTAAGAATTTCATTGTTTCCCATATCTCAAAAAATTTTACATTGCAAACAATTTTATAATCTCGTTTTCTTACTACTTATCAAATTAAAGCTTTTATATTAGTATTCTATTTAGGCTATTTTATGCCAACCGATAGATTAGATTGGCTTCCGGTTCCTGAGTTATAATACACCGTGCGGTTTGATGTTTTGTAGTTTTTAGGGACTTTTGTGTGTCACTTTTAAACTATAGATTTTGGGGGGCCTCCTTGGATGGCCGTTGAACTAAAACAGGCAGGATTATTTTTGAGTAAAATTTTATATATTTCCTAATTTGCAATTGCTTATGATGAAGCCCTCTTGGAAAAAATTAACTGAACGAATATCCCATATAGCTTTGCTATTTTGTTTCCGACAGAACAGTAATTTTCCCAACATCTGAAGAACTAATCAACTTTCGTTTGCTTTATACTCAACTGAATAGTTTTTCCCTTAATTGATTATAATACAATTGCTCGTCGATTACAGTCTGTCATGGATATTTATCGTGATATGCAGTCAACTCTAAAATCATGACAAAAGTGATTTTTGAATGTCAAATTAGTTTCAAATTAATACATTTTTTTTTCATACATCATTCCAGAAATATTGATGCTTATTTACTTTTATGCAAGTTTTCAATGCTTTTTCCTCTATGGATTTTGGAATATCTAGTTAAATTCATTTCGAATAGTTTAATAACTACAGAAGCAAGATTTTTTAAATCTCTAGTTAAACCGTTTCAATGATTCTTCCTTCTCAGTAAACTTTCAATCGCGTAAATTGTACGAATACTTTTTTTTAATCAATAACATTTTGATTAGTAATGTTGTAAATAAAACATTTGTCAAAATGTTGAGGCCACTGATAAAGAAATAAAATAACAAGTGTGCGTATAGTTAAATTTTGCAGTAATTAAAGGACACGCTGCGTCTTTCATAAAAGTCACACTTCAATCGTTTCTTTGATTGAAAATCCTCAGTATAATTCTTTGCAGTTTATGATGAGTTCCATACCTTTGAAGAGTTAATCCGAGGATGTGATCCCTAAATGTTTTCTTTACTTCATTAATAAACCTTTCCACGTTTCGAATTTTGATAGTAGATAATAGCTGTCAATCAACATTTTCTTTTTCAATGGGGAAAAAACACTTTAGTGATGTCAGCGTTCAATCCGTCGACCTTGACAAGGACCTATTCGCAGCATGAGAAAATAAAATCGCTCTCAAATTAACAGAAAAGCACGGGCAAATTGTCAAGTGCAGCCTTTAAATAATGCTTTTTTTTTTTTACTGCATTGTCGACATTAGTATCTTAAACGAAACTTATATCTATACGATGTTTAATCGCTTCATTGTAGCTGAAATCTGTGAAAAAAACATGAAATAGCTACAGGAAAAAAAAAAAACATTGAAAACTTCAATAAATTAAAAATGGGCTCAATATTTGAAGAAATATCTAATCATTGTCACCATTATGTATCTACAACAATGAATGTATAGGTTTGGTTTGGTATCTCAAATGTCATTTCTATCATACGAGGCCAATTGAATCAGGACCTGCATTTTAAAATGGATTCCGAACCATTACAAATACCAAAGCACCAAAGTAGGAATCGAACCCATGAACTATTAAACAGAAGGCCAGATCCGTTCGGCTCTATGGGTACATTTTAAGCCAGTGATATTTTAGCTTTGTTTATAAAAAATTCTCAGTTGTATATTAGATGAATGTGTGTGAATTACTGTATATTTAGTTTATTTACTTCGGCAATCAAAAATTTTATATTAACACAAGCTTTTTTTAAAAAAAAAAAATCATAAATTTTCTTAAATAGTAGAACTTTTACTTTGAATATTAAAATAAGCCTGAGTTTATTTTCTTATTTTGGTAAAAATAGAATAACAAATTTGATAACTTGCTTACAATGCTTTTATTATAAGTTAATAACTTTTCATCAATGAAATGCTGACCAAATCATATATATACCATTAAAATCGCACTGATGTGATAGAATAATTAATGAAGGCAGTCTTCAGTTTCAGTAGATCATGAATTGTGGATGTTTATTTTAGTTAGAAGGGTAATTTCTGATCTTGTGATCAAACAAACGATCAGAGAGCAATTAATTATTTATGAATTGATTCAGTAGCTCTGCAAATGTGAATTTTTATCACGAATTTTATATGAATGATCTGTCATAAAGTAAAAAATTTTCACGTAAGATGCTAGATGCGGCAGTACTTGCAACAGGAAAGACTTCGAAAGGATTGAAACCCAAAAAAGAAAATTTTTGTGGTCGATTTCCAGACTGTGATAAGACATAACGCACAATGTCGAAACGGACTGTGGTAGAACAATAGAATGCAGGAGGCTACTTCAGAAATTAATTGAAAAGGGCTGGTCCATAACTTTCCAGTAGGTACCAAGTCACGTTAATGTGCCTGGAAACGAAAAATCTGTTAATCTGGCCAAAAAGGGACTTGCTATCTTGTTGAAATTCTTCCTGACTGCTGAGATTTCGTAAAATGCCTTGATAGGGGCAGCAGTCATACCCTCTGAACATCCATTAGCCAGTTTATCTGCAACCGCATTTCCATAGATATCGGCATGCGAGGGAATCCATTGCCTATCTGAACAAGGGAAATCTGCCTAATATGGAAATGCCAGTTCTCTCATTCCAATCCCTTAGACGCTCTCGTTGTCCGATAGGATCCAAAACTCACCTTAACGTTTTTCCGCAACTATGGTTCTAAGACCTGCTTCAGTGTCATTTAGTTTGATTCCGATAACGGAGCATAAGTCTCGATTTCTAATTCTTATTTCTTGATCTCAATCTGGAATCGTGACATAAATGCTGCTTCCTGTCCTGATTCATTATTTTCCCATTTACTTCCATCTGTGTACAGCTTGATAGGATACCAAAGGACGTTATTAATCTCCAGGTTTAGCTGTTTCAGATGTTCAGGAGTACTTGATCTCTTTGTCTCTGGAGGTTAAGTGTATTAAAACAAATTAAACATTTAAATCGTCCTTGCCTATTTAAACTAACCATAAAGTGGATGTTATGATTTATTAATTGCTTGCATAAACAATCCAATATTAATATTTATAATGTGCTACATGAAATAAGTTTCTTTACTGGATGATTAATAAGTTTTTATTTTTTAATAGCGGTATCAAGAGAGACAAATTTCCAATGATATTGTATAAAATAACCCATCCCACTAAGATATTGGTCAACGTTTTCTTTCCAACTGCGCACTGAAGAGCTCATCCCAGAGACAAATTGACTTGTTTTGGATGGGTGGACAAAATTGTTTATTCAACATTATGGGTGAAAACGATTATTTGTTTCACTCACAGACCAATTAGAAGTAAAATTAGGTGACGTACACATGATCTCAATTGTAGCGAAAGAAACGACCACTTTTTGGTTAACAAGAAAAATAACCGCTAGGTATGCCAACAGAGGGATGAATATTGCATAGTTATCTAAGGATCAAGATCTTTAAAGAGAAAAATTGAGATCCCTTTCAAATGTATTTCATCCAACGATTTCGCTGCAGGAAATGCTGAAAAATCAATTCCGGAATCCAATAAGTTATAAATACCATGGATTTAAATTCACAAAAATACAAAACATAAAAATCGCGAGTAGATTTTGATGTTCATTAATGTGTTTCTTGTTACTAGTTTAAGTTAAAGTTACACAGGAAATGAAGAAAAATGACCCTACTTTTCTGTCATTGAGTGCCGTCGAGTTGCTAGCCGAATGGTTAGCGCTCTTCCCTTCGGCTCAGCAGTTCGTGGGTTCGAATCCCACTTTGGACTTGAATATTTATAGTGGTTCAGAATCAACTTTACACTGTAGGTCACAGTGTCTATTTTTAGCCCTTGTGTGCCAAAAATTACTGTTGAGAGACAAACATTATACCTTCAAGTACCACTGATTAAATGGTGAGTGGCAAGACGGTTAATGCTCTTGATTTCTTAGCTCAGATTAGCTTTCTCTAGATGTTTGTAGTGGTTTGGAATCCAGTTTAATTTGTAAATTTCTGTGCCAAATTAGCCAACGTCCTCAAAAAGTGGCCATAAAGTTACAAAGAAAATAAAACATTAAGTTTTTTTAATAAAGCGAAGAGTAGATTTGTGAATTGCCTTAAAAGTTTATCAGTAAATGTTCATTTCAACAATTTTTATTAATTTAAAAATATTGGTTTGGTGTGGAAAGAAAATGTACTGTCACATTTTCCCCCTGCTTTTCTTCAAATCAATTTGATTTGTTAGATCGCCGGTATCCCTAATGTTTACTTTTTAAACGTTTCTTTTATAATTGATTATTGTGGCTTGCAGACTTTAATATTATTTGGGTACTTGTGAAAAATTCCGTCCATGATGAAAATAAATGTCGCCAAACCATGTTAGCGATTTTCTGCTAACGATAGAAAACACCAAATGCACGGTTACTGTTTTGATAAATTATCTAATAGTTATTTCTCTGCCTAGTTGCCACAAAATGATAAACACATTTGGGACTTACATTCTGGCAGAATAGAAAACGCTTGTTTAAAAACTTTCCACTTAGTTTATTGTGCTGTTAAAAAAGTTATTTTAACAAATGAACTTTGTTTTTCATCACGTTATCATCGAATTTGTTTTAACATTTTTAAAAGTTTTATTAAAAAAAAACACTGAGAAACAATATGAAGGAGATAGGCGAAATTTGCACCAACTCTCCTGACAATATATTATTTCCTATTATTTCCTACTAATTTTTTGCTCACGTTCAAAAATTGCTGGATTCCATAAATTAGGCTGCTAATATTGCAAAAAAAAAAATAAATAAAACTATTTTTTTTTATTTTAAATAGAGCTTAGCTGTGTGTGAATTACTTTCCTTAAAGTTCTTAAGGAATCTGTAACGTCTTTACATTTCGTGTTACTATTTCGATTCTAAATTTCAAATTTTTAGCAAAAATTCAATGCCAGTAAATAAGTATAAAGTTTAATATTTGAATGTAAATTGATGAATTGCGCAATTCAATAACTTGAGTTTTAAGTCGCTTCATTACATTTTATGTCACCTGTAAATAAGGAACTAATGCGAAACTTGTTGAATGTAAATTCTATGAGCGTCAGCACGCTCCATCGGAAAACTTGTATTTACGGTGAAATGTAAATCGCATTTTAATGTATATAATCAAAGTCCCTCCCACTTTCTTTGTTCTTACAAGTACGAAGAGACAGCTGACGATTGCTTCTCGATGAGCCTTGTAATCGAAGCTCACATTAGCAAGAGTAAAAACAAAACCACGTGATGCGTGCAGTCCATTGTCTCATTCTGCGGGGAGGTCAAGGCTAGGGTCGAGGAAGGACGAGGCGAGTGAAAGCATACTGCACGCTCCCGCGACTACCGCGGTCAGTGCATCCCGAGGGATGTGCGCTTTCGGAATTCGTTTTGTTTTCCATCGAATCAGATAATTGGAGGGGACAAAAGGCTGATGACATGGGGGGGGGGGACACAGGAGGAATAAATGAGCCACCTGCGTTGCTTGATCGGAAGTGCTGCTGGCTGGTCGCGTCGTTTGCATTGTTACTGGTACAAGTGTGTAATATATCTCAGTCAATTATATAAAATTTCTTGTAAATTGTTACCACAATTTTTGAATTTTTCTTTTTATTCTAAATGCTAAAGAGTCTACAATAGAAATCCGTATCAATAGTTACAAATCCCTTTCATTTCAGTGCCAGCTTAATGGTGAACAATCTGGCCTGTGGTTCAAGAGTTCAGATTCGAATCCCATCTAGAAGTTGGATGGATTTTATTTTACAATTAAATGGACGCCGTCTGTGCATTCGAAGAGAATTTACACCACAAAAAGTTAAAGAATCCGTATTCTATTTGTGCACTGCGAATTATAGTAAGGAGTTGAATTGGAAATATTTGCACAGAATGGCCTGAAAGTTGCGTCTCGATGCTCATTTCTGGTTAAAATATCGAATGTTTAACTTTCAAATTCTAATTCATTTAAACCGTCATAACGTCGTTTTAAATGGATTCTGTTCAAGAACTATGCGTGCTTTAAGGAAAGAGACGTGCGATTATTTTCCTCTTTTTAAAAGCTGCCGTAATATAGAATACGCATAGTATGTTCATCTCTAGCAGTAGAAAATAAACATTTACTGCATCGAATTCCCCCTTTTTCTATATTAAAAACAGTGTAATTGTCTAAAAATCTAAAGATATTTAGTTCTTTTGGCCAACTTTTGTAAAGTTATTTATTTTTGTATTTTGTAGCGAATGCGTGTTTTCTATTTTCTCAATACACCGCTGATCGGAAATGCATTCAAGTCTGAAATGTCCAGACTTATAAGCTCGAAATGAAAGGAATTTCAAGTGTTTTCCTTACCTAGCCTCTCTCTGGGTGTGATCACATTTTGAGATGCAAAATAAATTTTTAAGTAAAGCTACGTAAATAACAGATATCATCATTATTTTTCCAAATCACTATCAAACCGCCACCAGGTTATTCCTCTAGAAACCCGTGAAATCTTGCGAGACTGTAATTCCGTTTTCTTTTTTAACTGCAAAGAGCTTACCATGGTCTGCGTTATATTTATGATATGAACAAACTGTTATTTTTAATCATGATTTGAGTGATTAGTATTATATTTTTAAAACATAAAATTTTTTTTCTTAATCTAGATAATAGAATAGGAATGCAACAAATATAATGTTCAAGGTCACGCTTCGCAAGATAGAAATCTAAAAGATTAAATGGCAAGCAAATATTTTGAAAAGTTATTTTATCTCAACACTCCTTATTCTATGAGGGCAAATGAATTTAAAAGATTTTTTTATCAAACCTGTTTTTGTCTAGATAATTATAAGAATTTTTAAAAATTTTTTTTTCAATACATTATAGCTCTAAAACGTTATACTGCTTAATGATTTGATATTAAAATTTATATAAATGACTAACTTTTACAATTTATTCCTGTTATGTAACTTAAAACAATTATTTAAATTGCTTCTTTAATTTAAAAATTAAAGAGAAAAATTAATTAAACAGATAGTATTAGTTATGATTTTTTCAGATGTCAGATCTAGAATTTCTATTTCCTTTTTATAGTTTTTATTTACTATTTTTAGAAAAAATGGATTTCTGGTCGATGGCAATATTGCATATAATAGTAGACTACTAAAAAATGGTAAACCGTATAATAAATCCAAAATAACACCATTTCGTCCGAGCATACATCAGTTTTACGACATTGTAATAAGTACGAGATATCTGTATTCGGTATACAATCACTTGATAACAAAGAATAACTTTTGTTGCAACTTGTTCTTAATAGTAAACATTATGATGTGATGTAATTTACAAATGTGATAAATACGAATTAAAGTGAAAAAGAAAATCTCTCTAATTGATAAATCTAAATAATTTGAATAAATCTAAAATCGAAAGAGTGCCTTCAAAACACGGCTCGGGAAAGTAAATAAGATCATATGTTATAACAAAAATAGTTTTAATAAACACTAAAGGTACACACACAGTAGACAATTTCCATAAATTCTAAACAATTATATTCGAGAAATCTAAAGGAAATTATAGTTCCATCGAAAAAGTGGGAGTCCTTCTTTCCATCAAATCAAAATCTAAAGTGTTAAAAAGGACACAAGTAGTTGGCGACAGCACCATCTATTAAAACTTTTTCTTCAACAAATCAATTATTTTATTAACAAAGTTTAATTTTTATTTGTATGGTAACTCGTTAAATATCTCTCCTTAACCTTTTCAAAAGCAAAACCTTATTTTTGATTTGATAAGAAGTTGGTGATGAAATATTATTACAATATTACTTAAAAAAAAATTCCAATTTACATTTTTGTTTTAGTCTGTAATTTCCTATTCATTCTGTGGAGAGTTTTATTTCTGATGTTCTGCTATATACTTGAAGAGAACGCTTCCGCGTATCTGTTATTTTTCAACGAAATCTGCCGCCAGGATGGATGGTCTACAAGAAGGGAGATTGGTGAAGTGTTGGTCTTGACTGAACATTTCATAATTTGCTGAAGTCATGCGAACGAGTCATCGTCCCTGAATAACCCTGCATGAAAAGCAAAAGACCCGTATTAGTTCTAAAAATGCTTAAAAATCTATCAAGTTATCTTGCGCAACCGCCTCTCGAGTTAGCTTTTATCTCTAGCAGAGCTCGTTGCTGTCTCGTGATGGTCACCTCCTCCAATCTAACCAGGGAATATTATCTGCTTATATGTTCCGTTCTCAGACTTCTTTAAATGCACAGTTTTTGCTTTTTGTTTCCTTATTAAATCCATAATGATGTGGTTTTTCCACCATAAACTAGCGCACGTGAATGAATGACGTGACATGTCATTTTATTCTTTCTGTCAGGAAATGTTCGAAATTGTTCCAACAAACTATGGAACACGAAGTAAATAAGTTTTTTTATCAATTTAAAATCAGTTATTTATTTTAAAAAAATATATTAAAGTTACAGTTCGATAAATTAACAATTAATATACAGGGTGATTCAGCTCGTCGGTGACAAACTTTGAGGATCGATAGAGCACACCTAGACGAACATTTTTGAATAGGAATGTAGGGTCCCTGACGCAATGGTAAGGCGCTAGGCGCTATTGAAAATTTGGGTGCTGAAATTCGAAACGTCATAAAAACTAGGGAAATGGTTAGATTTTCTTGCTTTTTGCGGCGAAATGATTCTGTTTATTTAGATTTTCTTCAGTACCAATTTGATAAGCGTATCTCTTAAAACATTGATAGGGGGCGCTGTAGACTTTGGAGAGCTAGACAACAACTTTAAGCTCGTTATTTTAATAATTTAACACATGCTCGCCAAAGTTTATACTCTAACTTAAATTTTGAACCCAAAAGTAGAACCCTGCAAAGAGCGTAAGAGCCGGAATAAATTGTCAAAGTACAGGGTGGTTGAAACTCGAAGGCTACTAAGAGATAAACAGATTTCTTGACTTATGGCATGCATTTTCATGATTCTGTTTGCTGGGGCTCTCTGAAACTCAGTTGAACGGTACAAAAAGAAAAACCGATAGGGGGCGCTTTGGGCAAAAAACTTAATTCGTTGACATTTCGGACGCTAACTGAGAATGGGGCGCTACGATCAGTTAGTAATAATGAAAACACATTTTCTACCTCTGCTCAACACTTCTGAATAAATTTAGACCAAAAACAGTGAGTGAAACAAATACATTTTGTCCACCCATCAAAAACATGTCAATGTGTCAGTGGGATGATTTCTTCAGTGAGCAGTTGGAAAGAAAAGGTTGGCCAATACCTTAGTGGGATGGGTTATTTTATACATTATTGGAGATGTCTCTCTTGATACCGCTATTGCAAAATAAATACTCATTAGTCATTAAGTAAAGATAAACTTATTTCATGTAGCATGTAAAGCACATCGATTGCTTATGCAAGCAATAAATAAATCATACCATGCACTTTATGATTAGTTTAAATCGGCAAGGACGTTTTCTTTTAAACTGTTAGCATTCGTTATGGGTTAAATATAACTTTATTCGAAAGGATTTTTTTTCCCTTAACGAGAATGTTAAACTAAATGAATTTATATTTGTGAGCAGACAAATCATTGAACTCTTTGCTTAGAACGTTCTTGACAGCAAAATAGGATTCATTTTTATCGTTCTATTGGTATGGTGTCAGAATGCGTAAGCACTTCACTTCCCACTTCTGTCGAAGACAAGAGGGCAAGAACTCCACTCTCTCGACAATATCGTGGGAATACTTGTCGTCGAAGTGTTTACTCCTTACTACCCCAGTGATTATTCGGCTTCGCACGTCACAGGAATTTGAATTACTTCATCTTGAGCTGCTACATATCATGCCCGTTACGTGCTTAGCACGCTGTTAGGTAGTTATCGAGACGATCCCTTGAGGCACGGAATAATTCCTTCGGGTTCAAACGATGGAACTTTTTGACTTTAAAGGGCTCTATTTTATTTATTTTTATCTGCTGGGAATATTTCCAGTGAAATTTGTTACGGCTTCGCCATGGCCTTAGTCAACTTTTACTTGTTAACGATCCACGACAAGTTATGGGCCATCTCAAAACCAAGAGCACTTTCATTCACGACTTCTGTGCTTTTATTTTTATGCAAGCATGCGTAATTCATCAAGTAGAAAACAGCCGTCTATAAACACCTGGATTACTGAGCGACTTGAAAAAAAAAATGCATGGGAATAATTCTTTTCCCTCGTGACCAATTTTCCTTTATTTTCAGCACTAAAAACTAATCCTGTATTACGAGGGTTACTCTGAAATTTTTGAGATACGCTCAGAAGAGAATTTATAAAACAAAAATAACAGTTTAATTTTAAAATACAAAGTATTTTAACATAGAAGACTATTTTTTACCGACTTACTACTTCTTGTTTAGCGTAGAATAAATTTTAAACAGAAGAGAAAATGGAGTTGACGCGAGAACATTTTCACGCTATGATTTTCTACGATTTTAAAGCAGGATTAAATCAAGAAGAATGCGTTCAATGGTTGCAATTAGCATTTGGTGTTGAATCTCCAGATCATGCTACTGTATTCAGATGGTTTAGAGAATTTAGAAGAGGTCGCAATATTCTTCAGGATGAAGAACACACAGAAAGGCCACCGTCGGCAGTAATCCCGGATAATGTGTCTGCCATACGAAAAATGTTAATGGATGATAATCGCTGTACCTATCAAATGATACAGAAGGAACTTAACAGTGGATCCGCAGCCATACACAAAATCTTTCATGAAGAATTACATATGAAAAAAGTAGTTTTCCGTTGGGTTCCCCATAAAATATAACTGAGCACCAAAAAGAGGAGTGTGTCAGAATCAGTAAATAAACTCTTAAACTGCTAAATGATGGTGGCAACCGCATCATTTCTAAATTTGTAACAGGGGATGAAACGTACATACCGTTTTTTAACGTTCCAACACGTCAAGAAAGCAAAGCATGGGTCTTTGAAGATGATCCCACGCCGACAATGGTGAAAAATCAACGCACATTGAAAAAAGTGATGTATGCCGTTTTCTTCAGAAATACGGGATTGCTCAAAGCATTCAAGTTGGAAGGACAGAAGACAGTAACAGCAAACTGGTATACCACTAAATGTCTTCCAGAAATTCTACAAGAACTGATTGTTAGGGGACTAATGCTTCACCATGGCAATGCATCTTCACATACAGCCGGATTAACAGTTGAGTTTCTTAAACAAAAACAAATTAAAGTGATCGAACATCCTCCGTATTCACCTGATTTAGCTATGTGCGACTTTTGGTTATTCTTTAATCTAAAAAAGAACTTACATGGACGTCGTTTTCATTCATAAGAAGAGATTGATGTGGTTATAAATGCATGTTTCCCATATATTCCAAGAAATGAATGGCTTGAAGCATTTAATCTGTGGAAAATTCATCTACAAAAGTACATTGATGCTGGAGGAAACTACTTTGAGCACACCTAAAATTTTGTAAGTATAACTTTAAAAACCTAGTTGTATCTCAAAAATTTCAGAGTGTCCCTCGTATTAGAGCTATTGCGTGGTATGTCAAACTAAAATTGGTAATATTTTTCTCTAAATTTGCTATAGGTATCCCTTTTTGTAACTTTATCGATTTCTTACAAAAAATAAGTATGAAGTGCTAAATATTAGATTTCAGATTCCTTAAAAATGTAGTGAAAGAGGGAAAAAACCCCCCTTGGAATAAGTTTTAGTTTCTACAGGAACATCTGCCTTGAAAATTGAAGATTTCTGAGCCTTAAATTTCACGCTGAATGGTCAGCTATCAATCGCTTTAGTCTTCAATTCAGCAGTTGGTGTTTGATTCTCATCTCTGGCTTTTGTATGATTGTAATGGTTGGCAATCACTTTAAAGTATAGGTCCAGGACTAGTTAGTACGCAAAAAATGGACTGTCGAAGTCGAATCAACCAACCAATCACGGTAGAGGCTAAGTTTTCAATTGAATGATTCGAGCTCTAGCTTTAAGTTTCCAAGTTTTGAGATTGAATCTCGCATCAGTTGTGAATGTTTGTAATTGTTTGGATTATAATTAAAATTATTATTACTCATACAATACGTCATCATGTGCACAAGGTGACCGAAAAGCGATTGAAACAAGCCTTCACAATCAATGAATGATGCACTTTCATTGAAGTATCCTTAGCATGTCACTCACGCCGTCCTTAACAAGAACTGATTATAAATAAATTACCTTCATCTTACAGCAAAACTTTAATAGATGTTACATCTGATTTAGCTCTGTTATTCTTTATTTCAATACAGAAAGGGATCAGTTATAGAGTAGCACTTCTTTCCATATCATTCGTATGAGACAATGGCCATCTGATACATTAACGATCACGCTCTGCTCTTCAAATCAACAGATCTGTATTTCTGTTAAAGCAATTCTGGAATTCAGTTCTATAGCCACATAGTGATACCGAGGTGGTTACAACGGTTAGCACTCTATTCATCAGCTTCAGGATTGTAGTGATTCGGAATTTATTTTAAACTGTAGTTTGCTCTAGTGTGTAAAAAAGGACCTTATAGCGACAATCAGTCAAGTGATCCAGTTTTGTGTTTGAATAAATTAGCCGCCATTCGTAAAATATGATCAAGCAATGATAAACCACTCAAGACATTTTAGTCATTTTGTCCTAAAATGTGCAATACGTCGTTAGTTATAACTCAAACTTGTTAACCACAAACATACAGAGTTATCTCGTAGCGCTTGATAATATTGCCAGCTTTCCCACATTTTCGCCCCCGGCCAATATTACCAAGACTTGGAAGTAATCTGCGGAGGAATTAGTCTTAAATTACGTGAAGGTCTCTGGAATATCAAGTTGCTGCCATTATCATGCGAGACAACGGAGTGAAACTGGAGTTCCGAGAACTGGAGGTCCCATTTCCATTTTCTGCCAAGATGATCTCGCATTGATGTGGATTAACTGATCATTCTCCAGATTTATTGGAACAATCTCTGCGATAATGTTCTTTTTTTTTTTTCTAGGTCAGTGGTAAGACTTTCGGTTCATGGAATTGGAAATGTTATGCCAGAAATGAAAAGAGAAACCCTGTTATGCAATACGTTCTTCAAAATGATTTTTTCTCCCTGCAGATATCTTGAGGGTATAATGCAACATTTTAAGTCATTCTTAAATATCACTTAAGTACTTTATGTAAAAATGATTTCTAATAAAATCAGATTGAAAAGAATCTTTTTAAAAAAAGATCCATTCAAAAAGTATTTTCTTTTAAATTTCATGTCTAGTGCCACTTTGATGTTAAGATGATAATCTAATAAATTATCTATTATATTTTAACCTTCGTATGATTTGTGTGAAAATATTAAATTTTTCTTGGGTCTTTAGCTTTTACGTTAATTTAAATTTTTATATTTTCTACGATCCTAAATAAAATTTTATTTGTGATCATTCAAAATTGACAATCTTCTAATTTTTTTTAAAGAAAATAACAAAATTCTTTTGTTACCTTTAGATGGATTCATTAAAGGTACGAATGATAAGCCCTCTTTCCTTTAGTTCAATAGCTCGTAGGCTCGAAACCCACTTCGGGCATGGAATCTTGTTGTTTGAAATCCACTTTAAACCATAGATCTCGGTCAAAGTAGCCCTCATATGCAAAAGACCGTCAACAAACAAAGCTACAAAGTAATCATTTCACACGTTGAAAGCATTGTGTCGGCTAAAAAATTTACAAAGATTTTCTTTCTTAAAAGTTTAATCAGATTAGTCATTATCAATTCAAATACATTCATTTTAAATGATATTACTGTCAACTGTAAGTAAGTGTTCTCCAGGCTAAAAAGGTTTTTATGAAAAGTGATTGAAGAATGAAAGAAGAAGAAAAAAATATTACTTTAAGAATCTGCTTATCGTATGAAAGTGAATTAATTAACGTAATTCTAAGTTTTCATGCAATCTCAAATATTTGTGTGCAGACTTAAAGTTTTCTTAACTGAAGAACATTTACTTGAAGACTTATTGAAGATCATGAATTTCCACTGAGAAATCCATTTTGTCTAGAATACAATTGTTACCGTAGTACTTAATGAAGAGAAATTTAGTAAAAAAATAAGTGTTCTACATTAAAATTATTTTCTGTTTTAAGAGCTGTTTTACCAGTTCATGAAAATTCGCGTCTACTGTACTAGGAAATCTATTTGCTTGAAGCATTTTATTATGCTATCTTTTAAAGAACTGAACTTCGTGGAAATCATATTAACAATGACTCGTTTAGTGAAACACTTCACATAGGTAGGCACTAAAAAAAATTCCGACCTACCCAATTTTGTTCGCAGGAAACAATAGACCCCGTGACCACTTACTTTTTAAAATAGCATTCCTCCAGAAAGTTCGATTTTTGTTGAAGAATAAAACCTGAAGGTCATGATCAAGAAAGAAAAAATAAAATTATGAACGTAAATAAGAATGTTGTCTAGAACGTGCATTTCACGCTGCTTATTTATGAAAGGAATAAAAATTCCTGGACTCTTGCATGTGTGACCCTAGGAGGGTCAAGAGTTCGAGGGGATTCCACTTCTCTTATTCTCTAATTTATGGCTCCGTTTGTATTCTCTCTGAGCCGTAATGGGTAACATGGATTCAGGCGGATTATGGAGCAAACACAGTTACAGTCAAATCGCCCGAATGTAAATTGGCAGAAAAGCGTAGAGCCGTTACGTGTTCTCAGTAAATACTTAACACAATGTAATGTTTCCTCGCTCTTCAAAATGCCGGTTTTTTTCGAAGATGTAAACCCAGTAACATATTTCTAACCTTCTCAAGCGAAATTGTACCATTTATGATCCAAGAATTTGGCAGAAAATAGTCCGCAATTTTTTTTTTTATTTTTTATTTATATAGTAAAATGAAAAATGTATTATCTCGACAAGTCGCTTGTTAACAGCTACTCTATACATTTAATTTTGTTAAATTATTTTGGATTTTTTTTTTTATTTTACTAAGAAACGGGAGAAGAGCGTGATATTAGGGTTAAGGGAAAAGAAATCCATTACTTTTTGGTCGATGTGATGTTCGCATTCTCGTTAAGTATCGTTCATACATTTTCAGATTTATGCCCATTGGAAAAATCACGTTTGGCACTAAAAATTTTGCTGTTTTTTTATTTAGACCATTCAGTTTTAAAGTACTTCAGTTTCTTTCTTTAAATATAAATGCGCAAATAGAAGTTAAGTAGAAAAAAATCGAGAAAGGTGTTTATAGTCCCGATACTATAACAGCCAATACGTGTAATTTTGGTTTAATCGATTACATTCAGGTACATTTGAATTTAGAGATGCAACTCGCACAAGTATTCCCATCGTCGAAAATATCGATAAAATCGAAAAATGTGCGAATTTGACTAGCATGTTAGAAATCCAGAGGTTGAAGATTCGTCACAAAACAGTTGGAAATCATTTGCACATCGCTATTCAAAAAAATGTAAATAAAGCCATGAAGTTCACTTAAAAATAATGGATTTCTTTTTCCTCAATTAATTATAATACAAAGAGGTGTTACGTGACGTTCGTGAAGATTCTAAAAAATAGTGATTTTATGTACTTGGAATTCAAGAGGTTAAATTGATTTCAATTTTTAATCTATGCAAGTTTTTAGTTTTCATCTCTAGATTAAAATATTTCCATCACGGAAATTCTATTAACACATGATTTTAAAATATATATATATATATATATATATATATATATATAT
>JAPDSC010034197.1:609769-644406 GCA_026290005.1 Latrodectus geometricus | reverse complement strand
ATTCTATAAAAATCTGTGATTGTGTTTTACTCACAAGCATTATTAAGCATGTTGTACTGGGGATGTTAAGGGTTTATTGAATGAGAGCTGCAAGTTGATTAACAAAGCTATTTAATGGATCTAAGGTTAAGTTTACAGGAGCGCCTTTTATACCATATTCTTCCCTGATCCATCTCCCGCGTGCAATGTCGGAGTAGATGAGTGGACAGTAGCGGTGGCGCTGCATTCACTGGAGTATCCAACATACAGATTGCTGGGCAAATAGAGTGATAGCCGAATGGTTAGCAATAGCTTACGGTTCAGCAGCTTATGAGTTCGAATCCCAACTCTTGCTTGGATGTTTGTATGGCTCGGAATCCACTTTAAATTGTATGTATCCAAAGCCTTGTAAAAAGTGACCACTGGACGTCAACAGAACCAGGCAAGATAAGCATAGCAGTGAGTATCGCAATTCATGTAGGTGGATGAAGCGAAGAGGTTAATTCTAGTATTGACAGAACAAGAAGTAAAAATTTTTTTTTTTTTAATGAGAGCATATTTGAATAGGGAATGGTTAGATGTCCATTGAAGTTCTGTTTATTGGCCAGTCAACCACATGCACTACCAAGTCAAAACAAGGTTCTTACTGATTTGGTAGTTTATCTTTCAGGGAAGTCCTAAGAATAAGTGAACCAGTGATTGAGTTGCTGAAAATCCGGTCCACGTTAATCTGATTTCCAAATTCTTTCCGCTGGTGGAGAGGAGAGTACCAGCTCAGGTGTCAACTTCGTCACCAGGCCGTGGATCAAAATTACATGGTTCTTGTTGATAAGCTTCTATTCGAGATAGCTTGCGCAAATAATTGGTAACTGTACCTGTAATGCAAAAGCGTCTGGTTGACAGCAGAACACTCTGCCCCCACTTCCTTTTATGGGCTCGACAACTATCTCGAGCTGCCAAATTAGCCTTCAGTTCAGAAGTTCATGCACTCAAATCTCATCTCGGACTTGAATGTTTTGCAGTGGTTCAGAATCTACTTTAAACTATAAATTCTAATGTAATTTACGTCGTTTGCAAATAATGACTGAGCAATAAACAAACCGAAACCGTGAACATTTGAAGTGATTCAGAATACATTTGTGGTTAAATGACCCTACGTTTACAGAAAGTGACCACAACGTGGAAAATTATAATTAAGAATAAATATTTAGTTTTTCACTCCAATATAGTGTTTTGCTCTTTTAAAAAGAACAAAATTTTTATATGAAGAAAAATTAAGATTAAAAATTACGAATTCATTACTGAATGTGTAAAGCTTGTAGTGAAAGTAACCCTAGAGACTTAAACCAAACAAATTTATTTAACGCAAAAAATGCGACATTTAAAAAAAAAAACACTACACATTAGCGGTACAGCTGCACTTGATCGTCTTTTCATCCCGGAACAATTTCAGCAAATGATCACGATTTTCAAAATTCAGAACAGTTATCTCATAATATAAAAACGGAACGCATACATTCGCTATGTAGATATGTCATTTCTCATAGGTAATGCTATTCAAAGTTAACACAAGCTCTGGTCTTTAGTTCATGCGTTCGATTCCCATCTTAGGTTTTGGTTTTTTTAGTGGCTTAGAATTCTCTTTAAATTGTGGCTTTATCTCGAATTATTATTCGACCTAAATTCTTATTATTTCTCAAATCTTAAACTAATTTCATAGAAATAGTGTACTCATACATCAATATTGTAATCTTAGCTCTTAAATTATTAATCCTTAAAGCGTGTTAAAAGCGTCAAATATTCATTTTAATTTAAAAAGTAGCCAAACCATAAATAGCATATTAAACCGAGCTGACGACAGATGATTAATACTCTAATTTTCAGTTCAGCAGTTCGTAGGTTCAAATCCCAGCTTGTGAGTTGGGATCTACTATATTGTGGTTTAGAACACTGTTCCTTTCGAATAAGCAATCATGTTTGTGGCCTGCACTTCTAGAGATTATAAAAGCAATCGGATGAATTCTTTTATAAGCTTTGGTTTTCGCGAAAGTAAATCGTAAACTATGCATTTCATAATTCAATTGATAATTTCTTGCTACTTATAAATTGATTTATGAAATAATAGTTGGAGGGAAATGACCTGAATTCTTCCCTTTTGAGAAATGTGAAGCCCATTTTGATTCAGCAGTAATATTACATCCCGAAGGATCTATTTATTTAAATAAATTCACAATTTTCTCATTTAATGTGCATTTCATAAACATTTCCGAATTTATAACTCTATTTTTATTTTCTAAGTAAGGATTAGAATTACTTAGAATTCATATTCTGTATAAGGATTAGTGAGATTTAAAGGCTGCAGGTTGTTTACTTTTGGTAGACCGAAACTTTCAGAACTTCAAATCAGAGTGGAATGCGCATTTATAATTTACTGCAGGCTTTGAAAGTTACAAAAATTTAATGTATGGAATAAATAATTTGAAAGGAAGGCATTTAAAGTTCTAAGTAAATAAGCACGCATGAAATATATAACAGCATCTAGATTAAATTTATAAGCTAGTTTTTTTCATAAGACTTATTATGAAAAATAGCTTAAAGATTGTTATTACATGGAAATACCTCTAAATAGTTCCTAAAAATTTAAATTCATTGATTAAAATATTAGAGTTTAGTAAAATTAGAATTTTTTTTTTTATTTTTCTACTAATTGTGAGCCTAAGAAGGTTGCTGAAATGTCAGCATTGTTCTCCAGATCAGTAGTTTATGGATTCGATACTCTTTTCTAATTTGTCATTTGAAATCCATAGCTAACAATAATCTAAATCGAATAAGCACTGGTTTGTAATAATGAATCATAATGTAAGAAATCAAGTTTATCTGAAGTTATACCATATTCATTGGTCAGTTTAAAGATGTTTACCAAAAATTTAATCTTACAAGCATGACAGCAGTCGAATGCTTATCATTCTGCCTTTGGTTCACCAGTTTATGGGTTCGAATCCTACTTAGAGCTTGAATGTTTGTCGTAATTCGAAATCTATAAGCTATAGTAAGTATTGGTTTAGCTATCCCTTGTGTGGGAAAAAAATGACCGTTTAGCGACAATCAAACAAATCATAGTTATGACAGCTGGGTGAACTCTGGCTGTCAGTTCAAAAAGTCGTAAGTTCGATTCCCATTAAAGTTTCCGATTTATAGTTCTGAATACATTTTAAACAATAAGTTCTAGACAAATGAGCCCTTGTGTGGAAAAAAGTTTTCTCGCGATGAAATACTTTATTTATATCCGATAGGATATAAATATTTAATGAAACTGTTATTTATTCAAACCAGCGAATTAAAAGTGGCAAGTGTCTCGAGAAATTATATATAACTCATTGCGTCTGATCCTTATCTAAGACTCATTTAAATGATACACCATCGAGAGAAAACAGTGAGCTCATTCTTCCTCCACTGACTGACTGCATGAGGAGCTGTCTTGTACTTAAGAAGGCGTGAAGCATGTTTTTCCTTTTCGGATGCACTTTCGAATCGATGTTTCTTTTGCGGAAATTCGGGAGAGATATGCAAATGAAATGCATCCGCCGATTAGGTATTTGGGGCGTTGAACTGCACTTGTTTTGGCAACGTGCGTAGGCACAGTAGTTCTCGAAAACCATTCTATAGATAGCCTTTCAGAATAGAACATTGTATATTTGCATTTCTTGATAATGGATTTCGTCGAGGTTTCCAGTGTGTAAAGAAAAAAAAAATATTCACTCCTAAAGAATAGTTGATATGTGTAAAATCCCTTTGATCCTGGGGGAAAATGGCACCATATACCCCGAAAATAAGGTATCAAATTCATGACTTTTCTGATAATTGTCTTGTTTCACCAAAAATACAGTGGAGGTGGGAAACCGAATGGATCCGACCTTCGGAATTAGGGGGGTTTAATTCCCACTTCGGCCTTGGCTGTTTGTAATAGTTCGGTGTCCATCTTAAAATGAAGATCCCAGTCTAATCCCTTGTGTTCAAAAATGGACAGCAGGTTCTAAACCAAACCAAACGCGTTTTTCAACAATGACTGGAATCAAATCTAAGACTTTTTATTCTACCCGTATTTTTTAAATATTGAAGATTCCGAATGAAGTGGGTTTTACAAGATTTGACCTCCAAATAATATCAAATTCTAATTGATATTATTTGGATTTGATTGCTAAATTGATGAATGAAAAGTCGTCAGTCTGGCTTTCAATGCTATTGATCATAGGTTCCAGTTCTACCACGATCAGGAAGGATTTGTGGTAGGTGGGGATATATTTAAAGCCTTGTGTGATGGTTGAATGAAATATCACAGGCAAGAGATTGGTTGATTGGTTATAGCCGCAGTCTACCAATCAACTAATAACGATTCGTTAATGCTAATGGCTAAACATAAGATTAAAACACTATATTGGATGAGATAAACACTTTGGATGTTTATCGTAAATTATAGATTATTCAAACTTAATTTCGTAATATATTAAGATCGTACGTTTTGGGGACAAAATGAATGTGAAAAAACTTATTTTTTTATTATTATTTTTGAATGGCAGTTTAAATTTCATTCAGATGTTGGAGGGAGCCATTATTCTCCGACTTTCAAAACAAATGTCTCGGCACGGGTGCACGTGATTGGTCACCAATTGTCTCATTTCTCTTTATTCACCAGTTAACTGCTTTCTGTCAGAAGCAAAACTGATTCAGAGCAGAATCCCGAGTCGTTCTACGAATTTTATAGTTAGATATTGCTAAATAAATAACAAATGCAGGTCACCTAATGGTATAACTCAAATTTATAGAGTTCTCGAGAGTCGACAACTTTTTGAAGAATTTATGACTGCTCTGAGAGAATGAAATCAGTGAAAAACAAAAACAATTTGAGGCCAGCGCCATTTTCTCACTCTGTCGACCGTGGTCTCCCGACCTGGAAATAAAATGAGTCAATACGGCCGGAGTTAAAGGAACGAGGGCCCAGCCTGTAATTGTTTGCCTTCTCTTCTGTATGAGTTTAATAGAGAAATTTTCGATGGCCAATGGAACCTGTTTGCTCTAAAATTAGCCATTCACTTGTCAATCAAAGCGTCTGGAGGGGGCAGCCAATAGAAGTGAAAGCTGAATGGCGAGAAATCGAATTTAAAAAGCTGGAGCCATGAATGTAGTAATTATTAAATTTTTGAGAAGTTATTGAACAAGATTGGTTGGAAACGCATCTAATATTTTTCTTATTTAGCAATTCAGATTTAAGATGCTCGGTACTGATTTTTTAACCATAAAGTGGTTGTTTCTTTCATTACAGTTAAGATCACGTGTACGTCACTTTATTTTACTGATAATTGTTCTGTGAGTGAAACAAGTAATCGTTTTCACCCATAATGTTGAATATACAATTTTGTCCACCCATCCAAAACAAGTCCATGTGTCAGTGGGATGAGCTCTTCAGTGAGCAATTCGAAAGAAAAATTTTTCCAATATCTTAATGGGATGGGTTATTTTATATATTCTTTTAGGTGTGTCTCTCTTGATATCGCTATTCAAAAATAAATACTTATTAATCATTAAGTAACGATAAATTTATTTCATGTAGCATGTAAAGTGCATTAAATATTAATATTTTATTGTTTATGCAAGCAATAAATAAATCATAACATCCATTTTATGGTCAGTTTAAATCGGCCAGGACGCAAATTTTTTTCCCCTCGGATTCTTAGCGTTCATCACATTATTTTTGTTTATTATATTTATTAAAAAAAAAAAAAATTCCCGTGAGTAAATTTAACAACTTTCGTTTCTTAAAAGCCCGTTCTTAATGTCCCGCTTGTAAAAAAACAAATAATTTTAAATTAAAACATGGGTTTATTTTAGGGAAATTCCAATACATTAATTATGTTGTCTCTACTGTGTTGATATGTATTAATGAAGTAATAAGATTCGTTACATGAAAGATATCTTAGAGGGATAAAAGAAAAAAAGCTACTTTTGAGTTAGTTACAATGACATATATAATATGCAATGTATGTATGTGTAAAAGCCTCGTGTAATTTGAATCATTCTGCCAAATTGATATCAAATCATTTGATATTACTCCTTATGTAGGTTCATATTTTAACGTAAAGATTTTTTTAAATTCATTATTTTAAAAACTACGAAAATGCTATTTAAGCTAAGAATTTGAAAGGAGTAAGTAGTTAAAATTAAAGCATTCTATTTTAAACTATAGGTAGGTCCCAAAGATTTATTTTATGGTGTAAACGCAGAGACAAATATTTGCGCACTAGAACTAAATGCTGCTTAAAGAAAATTTATTTTATTATATTATGACACACTAAGTTTATCAATATATTTATAAAATATTAATAGTATATTTTACATCAGGCTTATCAACGTTATAGCCACGTATTAAATTAATATATTTTTTTATTGGCAAAATATTGTATTTTTCACGTCAACGGAATTTCTGACAGGTACCATGTATACTAATTGTAAAAAATGAATTTATTTCGATACTTCAGGTTCCTGAGAAATTCATTATTGGCTCTTTTCTGAAATTTATAAACCTTAAATTTCTCTTTTTTTTTTTACGTTCGTAGTTATATATTAGTTATTTGTACTCTTACGAAAGGTTATAGTAGTAAAACTACTGAAATTATTAATGAGCCCTAAGCTTTTTGATCTCGGGACCAGTAAATTCATAATTTAAATCCCGCAGATCACTAATAGAAATTTTTTAAGTGTTAAATATAAAAAATTTGTGATATAAAGCACTTGTATTCTTATAACTAGGGTTACTACTTGCTCATTTTTCACTCGTGTTTTCATCAAAATTATATAACATTTGCAGATTGTCTTCAACCAATCGCGTTTCCCTCAATAATATTTCCGTTAGCCTGATAACCATGGGCGACATACAGGATAAGGAAACACTAGAAGACGAGACAAAACGCGTAGTTAAAACCAAGTAGCTACAGCAGCAGTACAACTTATGTTATTCTGTGAAGCAGCGTTCTTCACGTATTGTTATGAATTGAATTATCTTTCATTGCATCTTAAAACATAACGTATTGACTAAATAACGAAATTCTTTGGCGACCGCTGATTTGATTTAATTTATTAATAGATAATATATTTGTAATGCTTAAAAACATGAAATTTATATGTAATTGCGTCTATCATGTCATTGACTTTCCGTATAACAATGAAATATTAATATTTAAAGATTCTTTCTAATACAAATGTATAATTTTACAGCTAGGATCATTTATTGATCAATCGTAAAACTACTACAGGAAAAACTAAAGAACTTCAGATATCTGTCCCTTATTCTGAGAAGAGCTCTGTTTTCGTCAGAGATCATTGTTACTTCGTAACTTGTGTATTTCTGAAACGCTGAGCATGCAGCTTGGTTCGTAAAAATAAAGTTCCGACAGTCATTACCATACTCAAGGTCAGATGGAATCACCTCTTCCTCGAGATTGCGCCCCCTGTTGGCAATCACATTGGGATATCGCGGAAACCTTCAGGAAATACCTCTTCTGTAATGTGTCGAATTCATTTGGAGATGATACTATACAGAGTTCACTTTTCGCTATTTCACAATTCGGAAGTAGGTGAAGATCACTGGGGATGACCTAAGGAGACACGAATTTCTTTTTTTTTTTTTTTCATTAAATATTCCGCTTTAAATTTCTAAAGCAGTGATTCTCAACCTGTGGGGCGCGACCCCCTAGGGGGGCGCGAGCATATCCAAGAGAAAATGTTATTTAAAAAAATTGATTAAGTGACTGAAAGAAAAGAACACACACACACATATAAAACAAAATACATTTCGATATATTTAATAATTAATTTATTAAATTAAAACAACTTACTAAATTAAAAACAAATTTAATAATTATTAGTGACTTCCTTGGGCCTGTCTTTCAAAGCAATGTTTTTCGAAGGAGGGTTTAATATTAGAAATAGACACTCTCAGTTCTTTTTCTATATTTAGCTGAGATCTATATTTTGTCTTCAAAGAAGCCACCGCAGAAAATCCAGTTTCTCAAAGGTAAGATGTTGAAAATGGTAGTAGAATGCAAAATGCCCTTGTTTTTAGTGCAGAAAACTCATCATCCACTCCTGCCCAAAATTCAAAGAGTGATTCATTACTAAATTGTCTTTTGGTTTCGCCGCTTGCCGTGTAGTCTATGAAGGTTTCTTCCTCTTCGATTGAGAGTCCTTCGGGAGTATTTTGAAATGGATCCCTCACTCACTTGTAACTTGATATCAGTTTGTCGTCACCAAGAAAGTACTTTTTAAAATTCTTTGTTTGCATTGCTAAATGATTTTCAATGGCTACAAAAACAACTTTTACATGTTGTTCTTCAGCCTTGTAAGTTTTAATACAATCATTTAAATTTGCAAATATTGTTAAGTTTTCTTGCTTTAAATTTCTGCTCCACAATTCCAATTTCCTACAAAAAGCATTAACACTCGTATCCAATATATGTGTATTTGCTCCTTGCAGTTGAAGATTCAAGTTATTTAATTTCTCAAATATGTTGACCATGTAGCTCAATTTCAACACAAATAAACTATCGCGAAAATTCTCAGCTTCCGGTCTGTTTTCCTCTTGTAGGAAAACAGCGATTTCTTCTCTTAATTCATAAACACGTTGCAAAAATTTCCCTCGTGATAACCATTTTGCCTCGCAATAAAACAGTAACGCTGAATGTACTGCACCCATGTCTTTACAAAGTGCGTAAAAGATTCTTGATTTCAGGGGTCTCCTTTTTATATAATTTACTACGGTTACAACCGTAGTTAACACAATATTCAAACCAGGACTCATTTCTTTGGAAACAAAAGCTTCTCTGTGAATCATGCAATGTGTCCAGACGCACTGTGGCGATTTTTGTTTCACAAGTGCTTGAATAATTTGGAATATTCCTGACTTAGAACGAGCACCATCCGTGCATATTCCGACGCAATTTTTCCATTCTCTGTTTGCCTCGTTCATAAAATCATTTAAGATAGCAAATAAAGCGAGTGCTGTTGCTTCGAGTTCTATTGGTTTGCAGAAAAGTAATTCTTCTACTACTGGCAAAATGGTGTGAGGCTTTTTACATCTGGCTATTTTATATGAAACTTTGTTAGAGACAATTAAAGCTTTTTCATTCAAGACAAAGTTTTTTTAAACAATGATTTTTGCTTTTCATATGATTTTAATTTTAATTCGAAGAATTCTCTGGATTTGTTTACGTACTCACTATGAAGCGTTTCCAAATGTCATTTAAGTTTATTAGGTTTCATGCTGTCTGCCACCAACATTTGTGAGCAAATGATACACAGGGGCCTTTCTTCTTCATTTACTTCAGTACTAGTGAACCCAAAATTTAAGTATTCTTGAGGATATTTTCTCGATTTAATTTTCGAAACACGCTCATCTGTGTACTTGTTGATGCTTGTCTATCGTCTAATGCTCGCTTACGCCCGCTTAAAAATTTATCCATGATTCTGAATAAGTCTGCTGCCGTGAATATTTAATACGGTGAATTGCAATTACACGAAAATATATATAATATACACATTCAGAATAGATTCAATAGTGATAGAAGGATCGACTCGAATGAGATTGTCTGGAATTGAAATTTGCGCATAGAACTTTCTCCTTCTCCCTATGAGAAAACATTTGTTTACATCTGTGCACGCTCCTAGCCTAATTTTTTGCTGACAGGCAAATAGAAACTTCTCGCGAAACCGTGAGAATGCCCGACATGGCGGGACGCAAGAGCAATAAAAAAGCATAGGATTCTTGTGTTTTTCAATGCTGAGGATCGGTGTTGCAAAATGTCAATAAATTTCGGTATTGTTGGTAATTTGTAAAGTTTAAAATTAAGGTTGTAGTGCAGGTTTATACAAAATACTCAAAATACATTATTATTGTACATTATTGTATGTGGTGGGGAGGGGGGGCGCAATGAAAATTATGACTGAAAATTGGGCCGTGAATACTAAAAGGTTGAGAAACACTGTTCTAAAGTCATCGGCATCAGTGTTTTGCTAGGTGCATGACCTTACACTTCGATGACGAGGTTTTCCCTTCGATGGCTTGAAGATTGCCTTGATCTGTAAGAATTTTTATCAATAACTTGTGTTATTGATAAAATATTTAGATCCCGAACAACGTACATAGCAGAATTTGTTTGGAACAGGACTCATACCAAATTGCCTGATTAATTTTGTACAAGATTGCTGTAGTACAATATACATAAAGATATGTTCGTAAAATTGTTTAAGTTTGATCTTTGATTTCCTCTTGCATTTTCATTGCCAGAAGGTTTTACTACGAAAGATAGATCAAGAATTCATTTAGTCGATGGAAAAGTTTAAATGTTCAGTCTCAAATTTATTTGCGTTCTTGACAATACATCTGTAACCATTATTCGAATTTATTATTTTTAAAGATAAAAAATATCCAAGTGTTTTTCTTTGCCCCGATTGTGAGGATTATTTATTACATTTTAATAGGAACAATCAGCCGATTTAATTTTCTAAACTCAACAAACCATTCTGCAAAATTCTGACAGCACCTTTCAACGTTACTTTTGTAATTACTGCAAACATAATTTGTAAACAGCTTCATCCTTCCAAAACTATATAATATTCATCAGCTGTTTAAAATTTTAAAACCACTCTTTTACAGATTTTACAATTATTTGGTTTCTGTGAAATAATCATTTACAGATTATTCATTAGAATAGCATGTTAATAGTTGCAGAAAATCTTTCAATTTTCAGAATTCAGCGAATGATTGTTTGCGCCAACGTACCTTTATGGAATAATTACGTTTCCACGTTCACTGCTTGAAAACACTGCCAAGAATGTTTTCCTTTGTACGTGACCCTTTTAATGAAATGTTCCGTGACAAAGTATTTCGATGAAATGTACCGCATTAAAATTACAATTATTATTTAATTACATAGTTAGTTTAATATTTCTTTCTGTTAGCCATTGGATTGCATTGAATTTCTAGAACATAAATAATTTTTTTTTACGTGCTCATGCAAATGATTTTTAATGAAAATAAGAAAGTTTTATTTCTAACGAAGTAGGAATAATATTTAATGTAAATAACTTTCACATTAATTTATCGTCGCAAATTTTTGAGCGTTCATTAAGCATCGGAAGTAGTTTTTTTAAGGTTGAAATAAAGCACTAGTAAATTCAAAACTTGATTTTTCTCCAACGGCATTCTTTCTTTGACACTTTTTTTTTTTTTTTTTTTTTTTTTAAAATTTATTTTCCCAAATAATAAAAAACAATCCTCTAAATGAAATTTATCTTCGCGATCAAAGATGAGGTTCAATGTATGTTGTGGGAACTAAATTTTTTTTGGACTCCTCTTCCCTATCCCCCCCCTTCAAGAGTGGAAAATCTTGATGGATAAAAAATGCTTGAGGGTGATCCGACAAGAATAATGAAGTCGAGACGAGATGTGAGAGTGAAAGGGTTAAATCATAGCACGCGATCCCCTAACTGGTTATTTGGAGACTTGTATCCAGCAAATCCGGTCAGTGGTGCTAAGTATTTTATTATTTCTGGTTCGTGCAGTTAGTGCTCTTAAACGATGCTGGCTATTAGTCGCGCCGCCTAGTAATTTCTGAAGCAAAGAGACGAAATTACTTTTTAGACCACTGCGCAAAATGCTGGTTACTTCTCTATAGACATGTGGTTTTATTGTGTTCGACTGGAATTGTTTTGGCTTATTTTAGAAAATTGACAATGTTATGCAGGAAAGTTTAAAAAAATAACTTGCTTTATTGTGTATACTAGTCAATTTAAACCAATGAATAAATTGCATTTATAAATACATAAAAATTAACATATTTATAAAGTTTTAATTATAATTTATTCATTTATTTTATAATATTCAATGAGATCTTGTAAAATAATTTAAATTTGTTTTGTTTTGTGTTTTTTTTTTTTTTTTTTTTTTTTTTTTTTTAATATCTAATGATATTATGGTAGTTTGCTCAAAATATCATAGAAACAAATCTGACTTCTGAATCAGTTCCATTAGCATCGATAGTCTTTATTGAATAGTATCGTAATTTAATGATCAATCGTAGAATATAGGCATTCGTAGAAACGTAATTCTACGGTAGGATTTAATCATAGAAACGAATAGGAAATTTAGATATATGAGCTATTACCAATATGAACTTAAAACTGCATTTGGTTCGGTAATATTAGCAGAATTTAATCTTAAATTAACAATCTTAGAATACTATCTTTTAAAAACGTAGTTCTACAGTTAATTAATCCATAATAAATTTTAATATAGATTATATTCGCGTAGAAGTCAATTACGGATGCTTGCTATATACGTGTGTAGTTTGAATGCATTACTACGTTAAAGAAATTACCTGATACTTCTAACACCATAGTAAAATACTTTCAAGTTGGATCAAAATATTTATAATTAACATAGGTGTTGAATTTCAAAAATTTAATTATTTTTTTCCTGAATTATTTAAGTATTACAAAAGCCAAGAAAAAAACAATCCTCTAATGCAATTTCTTTTTTACTTTAAAAGGGTGATAGAAAAACTTTAAAATATTTATAAAGATCATGAACACTCTTTTATTAAAATATATTAAAAATATTTTTTAAAACAATAAAATCAGGATTTCATAAGTGTCGGTATATGTTAAACTGAAAGTATACCATTACATTCGAATCATTATTGAAAATCATCATATGACTTCATTTGAATTTTTTTTTATTTTCATTAGTTTTCTAAGACTACAAATAATAATTAATAATATTGCAAAATGTTAGTCGAATATGTTTTATAATATAAACGAAAACTTTTGTTTGAATTTATTGTTTAAACATTAAAGAATAGTTAACTTTTCTAAGTTTCATAATTATAATGCAACAGATTTTACCTAAAATGGTATGATATTCAGTGACAAAGCTAAAACTTATTTTTTTAGGTGAATACCTCTAAATGTAAAAAATCTTATTTAAAATAAATTAATTTTTAAAAATTACATTTTTTTATTTTTTAAAGTATTTGAATTGTTTCAAAACTTAGAGGATATTGATACTCGAAACATAAGATTTTTTAAAATGAACCATTTACAACGTTAATCAGGAATGATTATTTCATTACTTTTGATTTTAAAAAATAATCAGAAATATAATTATTTCCTATTGATTGTGGTGTATAATCAGCATGAAATTTTAGTTTTTCTATTACGAATATCTCTTCGGAGAATCTTATCCGCTAGTCACTTCCAGTATCGTCCTTGTACGCATATTTCATCTGTTGCTGCCTAGATTTGTATCTGAAACTTTACAAAACGTGATTTATCTTGATCTTCCCTCACTGCAGGCCGGGCTGTAATAATTGATCGCGTCTCGATCTTTAATCACAACCATAACTCCTTTCTAGGACTACTGTAATTTTTACCTTCGGGGCGGTAAAATTCTCGGGTTAATAACACGCATAGTCGGCGCGGCACGTAATTGCTTTAATGAACAATTCATTTTGATGAGTACTTCTCAAGACGATTTCTTCGACGACGAGTTTTACCTTTTTCTTTCGAGATAACTCGAGCTGAGTTTGTTTGGCCATTGACTCCTATGTCTAGTCTTGTTCAAACTATTAATTTCCAATTCCTTGGGCTCAATTCCCGTTCTGACCAAGCTGACTGCCAAATAGTTAGTGCTTTCATGCATCTGCTCGTGAAATCGATTCCCACTTCAAGTGTTAATATTTAAGTAGAAGCTCTACTTTAAACTGAATGTCTTAATGAAATTTATACTCTTCTGCAAAGCATGACAATTGAACGACAAATAATCTCACTGCCATTCTGATTAACTGAAAACTAAACGATGTTAGAAGCTTTATGTAAGGATTGATGAGAACGCAAAAAAATCTCAATTCATTTAATATCATAACACAATATGATAATGCATCGAAGTGCTTGGTTCACGGAGTGGCGCAGCATTTTTGGACCTTGCGCCACCAACCAACTGGTTCACGGAGCGCAGAGGAAAATTAAGCGTAGAAATTTATTTCAAAAACTGTATTTTATAATTTATTAATCATAAAGTGGTTGTTTCTTTCGTTTCACTTTATTTTACTTATAATTGGTCTGTGAGTTCAGCAAATAATCGTTCTCACCAATAATGTTGAATATATAATTTTGTCCACCCATCAAAATAGGAAGTAAAAAGCACTTTCTAACAATATATCTATAATGCAAATACAATTACGAAATATTTTATTGAAGAAAAATTTTTCTATGCACGAAATACTGTTAAAAAAATTTCACTTTTTATATTTGATTTGAATAATGAATTTAACTCAATAATAATTTAATTAAATTGAATAATAAAGTAATTAGGCCCATTCAAGATTTAACTTAAAAAAAATTTTTAAGGAAACTATTTAAATATTTATATTTTCATGAAGTTAAATAAATTTAAATGCAAAAAAAAGGACTTTCATCGTTCTATGCGTTAAATGCTGTGAATTTGCATTAGTATTCTTTAGAACTAATCAGATATAATTTAAAAATAAATATTGCAACAAAAATTTTAGATTAAAGTTTTATTTTACTAGATGCATTCCTTAAATTTTCCGCTAAAGTTTTTAATGGTATATGAATTAATAAATTAAATTAAAATATTCAAATAAAGTGATAAATTGATTCAAATAATTCATAATTAATGATCGATTCGCGAAAACGAATTTTTCCTGGACAATTGGAGTTCCTTTAATTCGAATGGAAGAAAGGATTCAGAAGAATCTGCAATTCACTTTAGGCGTATATTATATTTTTTTATTCTTAATACTGTACCCACTTTCGAATTAGATGAAAGAAAACTAGAAAAAGATGAATTTATATAATCCTATTTATAGTTTATTATTATATTATATTCATTTATAATTTTGTGTAAATTATACTTTAAGAACAGAATTTTATAAATTGATATGGGACTGTTTAACAGAATTATTTAATTGAATATAGTTTTATATAAACGGGATTAAATTATATCTTATATTAACTATACTTTCATTTGGTGAAAATCTACTGATAAGCATTTCTTCGTTGCTTATGATTTTTTTTAACATAATGTATGAAATGATATTCGAAAGCCGTAAAAAATACGATGCAATAAAACTGTTCATGAAAAAGTTGTATCCAGAATCTAATAAATCTTTCAGAGATTGGCAAGTGGAAATAATCAACGTGATTTATTTTCGGATACTGACCACACACGTGCATATTTAAAGAAAAAGGTTGCTTAAAAATTCATCCTGAAACTTTCACTGCTAAAAGCAAAAGGTTGCGGTTAAAGTCATAGGTTGAATGAGTAAAATCGGTACGACGACGAGGTCAGTCACGTGTTTTCAGTGTTAGCTGAGCATGCAGTGATTTATCTCACTGAACAAAACATCTGACGTCAGCAAAAATAAGTATGCATACGAAATTAACAGTTTGAGTCAATTCTTTAAACTGCGGTATTAAAGTATGGTTTGTTATAGTTTGATTGTCGGAAATAATTATAAATGAAGTGGTTTTGTTTTTCCCATTGACATTTTTCGACCAATTACAACAATTGATCCCTCAGTTTCGGATTCCTTTTTTCTTGCTACGTTCCCGACTCGTGATCATATAGAAGATACCATGCAAAATCGTGATTTTAATAACATTTCCTAGTAAAGTTCACGTTGAAGAATATAAAGAGTGTTTATAATCGCAAACTTAAATTGGATTTTCTTTTCAAGATTTATAAACATTTTTCTCGATTTTTAATCTATAATTCAATTTTAATTTTCTTTCTAATTCTGTTTAGTTTTTGTTTCAAATTTTAAGCAGATTCTTTAAAAAACAGTTTTTTTCATTTACATATAGGGACTTGGGAGAGGCGCAAAATTACTATTTAATATCATTTTATAATAATTTGGCAAAAGGATTTAAATGTACCCTTGCTGATACATCATTGACAAACACTAATATATATTGTTTAGCATAATTTATATATTTAGCAACATTGTACTTTCTGAAGTCCTAAATAGCTGTGCGGGCGAGCCCCGGACTGTACCTTAATGTTAACTGGTTTGCAATACTTATGTGCCACCAAGCGCATTTCAATCAAGGTTAGGTGACGAGGGGAGTCCTCTAAAATGATCGTTGAGCGATAAACAAACTCTTTTACCATGTAACTGCTATGCTTTTCAGCTCAACTCCCTCTACACCCAAATCCGATCTCGCTGCCCCTCATACACAAAAAGTAGCCATAGTGGTTTCCATACTGGATACTTCCATAGAGTCAGGACTTCCCTCTCATAGGTGGACAACAGGTAGCCTTTGTTTTTATACATTCTTTCATTTAGCAAAATTTTGTGGTAAAACACCAATATGCGAGGAATAATGTAGATATGTGGTAAAAAATCAATTTTTAATAAATTTTCTGTGAATGAACTCCTATTTTGTAGAGCTTTTATAACGATGATTGATGTGGGAGGAAAGCGAGCTGCTCACCCCCTTTTGGGAAAAATGCATTGTATGTTGGAATTTCTAAAAGCCATATGAATGGGTGTAACGCCATACGAGTTCTGAATCCGTCAACTCAGTAATTCGGTTACGTGAAGGTAGTTATAAGTTGGGGCCTTTCTGAAGCACGTGACCCAGCTTCGTGACGAGCTGCGAAAGTTGCAGGTCGTCCATGAAATTGAACGCATTCATCACTGTAAATGAAATGGGAGACTCCAACGAGTTGTTGATGAATGATATCTTCATAGAACTGTGTTATGCTAATTGGAGTGATCCGATATCTTTCATTCGCTTTCCTCTCAAAATTAATTAATTCGTTTATTTAAATGGAAAAGAAGTATTGTATTTCAAGACGTTTGTTTTATCCAATCTCATTAATATTAATCTCTAACGCCAACGCTTTGGGACTTCAAATAATTCTGCTTTAAGAAAATGACCTTGTAATATTGATGGCATAAATTATATTATTGATTGATTTTAAAGACTATACTATTTACTTTTTAAGAACTTTTCGGTAATGGGCAACCTAACGCTCAGAAGTTTGTTCTTAGGGAGTTAAATATCCACATTTTAATTAGCCTTATGGGAGAATTTTTCACAGTATCACGTTTTGCAAAGGAGAAAACTTCGAAAACTCCTAAGCACCCATCCCAACAGTAATGAATACAGAAGTGTAACATCCATCTCACGTTGCTCAACAGTGGCTGAGATTGAACCCTGAACCTTATGCTCCAAAGAACGATTTTCTACTAAATAGGCAGGATAAGCCAAAGCAGTACCTTTTTAAAATGAATTGAAAGTTTATATGTGTGTGGTTATGCAGGTACGTTAATATGTGGAGAGCTCTCGTTCGATATTCAAATGATGAAACCAGCATCTGATTTTCTTCTATGCTATAACAACCGAGTGACCTAACAAATATCAAGAGTGAGTAAACAATTAGGCGATAAAGAAAAATGAAACATAATAATTTCATGTACCCACCTAAAACCTCAATCCGTATTCGAGCTGACAGTCGTATGATTGGCACTCTGGCCAACTTTCTTAGGTTTAATCCCACCCCGGGTCTGGATGCCTGTAACTCTATATGCAAAACTGGACCGTTTAGTGAAAAGGCAAACCATAATGTGGCCATCAAATTTTGGGCTAAGCCTGCTCTAATCGTATGGCGATACGGATTGTAGCTACCCTGTCGCATTTGAACAAGATAATTGCCTCACATTTCAATTTGGCATTCGTTTCTTTCGGAAAAGGTGTATGAGAATTTATTTCCCCTTTTTCGGCACTTGTAGGCAATCCGCTATGTTTAAAAAAAGGCAAGACAAAGATTCCGTATTATTATTACTAATTAAAAATATTGACTTTTGTCATTTTTTTCTGTTTTTTCATTAATGATTTGTCAGACAAATGTGGCCTCCAGTTCAACCGCTTGTGGGTCCACTTATAAGAGTAGATCCTTGTCTAATGACCCTTGAGCAATAAACAAAAGATCATTCAATTCATTTTTTTTTTAATGAAAAAAGAGATTTTATCTCCGAAATGTAAGTAGACAAATTTGACTTTTCATCCTAAAAAAATCTATCTATACATCTATGAAAATGTGTTTTCACATTTAGAACTAGTAATTTTTCTTTTAAATTTATCTTACATTTGAAGGATACTGCAGATCCTTTTACGGATGTTATGTCTCTGCTACAACTAGTCGAGCAATTTGTTTTCATCTCGGAGGTCACACATTCCGAACGAGAGGGTGATGGTGAAGTTCGTCCACCCTCCGATCAGTGCAGGACAGGGAAGAGTTCCTCTGTTTGGAGCGCCATCATTCACTCGAAAGGTTATAAACAAAAGTCCGATCACAACTCGAACTGCAGCTAAGAAAGAAGAAATATCCGGTTCTCCATAGAGCAGCGATTCCTCATTGTTCCTTCTTTTAAGGCCCAATCCAACCGAAAACTGTTCTTTTCGCTTTCGTCGCTTGAGACAATAAATGAAATAACTTTCATTTTCACGAGATAGATCGAAGTCGATTAATTCCCCCCCCCCCTTTCCAGTTGGTAGATTCGGTCGTTGAATTAATTTCCAATTCATAATACTGGAAATATAATATGAAAACTTTGTATATAAAAAAAGTAATGCATTTCGCTAATTATATATGATGCATAAATCATTACAATTTAACGCGCATTTATTAAAATAGACAAATTCGTTACTATATATTTTTAAAGCAAGTTGGTATTTAAGATATGTGAAACTTGGTAAGATAATGTTAAACAAGATTTAAAGCTAATTTAGGTTTAGAATTGTGTGATCATAGAGGTATATAAACCATAACAAATATGTTCAAATTAGGGATCTCTGCTAAATCCATGTCTTCTCGAGTGTTAGATATCTGCGGTAATCATAATCCTAGTGTTTAAAAAATGACTGTTGATTGACAAACCAAACAGTAAAACTTTTAAAGTAGCACCAATTTTAAATAAACGGCATTAATAATTAGGGGAGACTGAATCTCTCTTAGCTGGAAAAACTATTTGTATCAATCTTATTTTGCATCTCATTTATGTGTAAACATCCAATTTCCGTGAGTATCAATGTGCAAACCTTGTTTTGTTAAGTGTAAAAGTAATTAAATTCTTTTTTTATTCTCCCAGGTTGGCTGGCTGTGATTACAGAGGAAGGCCATACCGCCGGTTACTTCAACAGTGTATGCGAAATAGCATCTGCTCAAGTTCCTTATTTCTTATCTAGAGACCAGACACAAGGGTTTAAGGAGTCCACTGACAACAAAGGAAATGTCAAATACATTAAAGCGAAGGTCAGTTATCTTTCTTGCACTAAGTTTTAATATGCAAAATCCTGTGGATAAAAAAATAAATGGCACCACATTACATGATTTTTCACCAAATCTAGAAAACTCTGCACCAAATATTGGGTTGTTACTTTGATAAACCATATATTGATTTATATTTCTTTGAACAAATATTCAGGTCTAATAGTTATTTCTTTGCGTTTGGACCACACAAAATGATAAATTAAAAAAAAAACTGAGACTTATTACTGAACAAAAATTGGGCATCATTTCTTTTTATTTAAATAAGATTTTGGTTTTTAAAATATTTTCCAACGTATTCGATATAAAACCTCACTTGAAGTCAGCGTGGCAAACGAGTATCCATTCTAAAAAGAATTTGCTTGGAAGGTTTCAATATATCGCTGTTTGAACTGCACACAAATTTGTCCTTTCATGCAAAGAGTTAGCATTATCGAATATTTTACATTTTTCAGATTTCTCAATCAAATAACTTTTTTTATTGTTAAATTTAAAATACCTTTTGTATATTTCAATATTTTTGGTATAAACTGTTCGCAAATTTTTTTTTATTAGTTTCGGTTTTAATTCTCATTAAATATGCACTGTGGAACAGTGGGATGATTCGATGTGAATTTGGTAATTTTTTGCTCCGTTGTTTTGGTCGACAAGATCTTACTTGCGTACCCTTTCCATTCAAATGTATTTGCAAGAATTTTTAACATTCAGCTATCCACCGCACAGCTGTGGTTTCCTTGTAAACCGCTGTAAGTTCTTTATTACAACGTGTAAAAAATGAAACAGATGAAATATTTTCTGAATCTTTTTTTGGCGAATTTTTAGAGATTTTTGGCTTCCGCGTGAGTTGGTGATCGGTTGACACGCCCATTTCCAATGTCAAGGTGAACAAGAGGGAAAAGGGACTACCGTAAATCAGTGAAAGTTATAAATAGTAAAGCGTTTCTTTTCAACAGGTGTGTGTGATTGGAAACGTCAATTTCCTTTGATGTTCCTTTCTGGAGATGGGGAAACAAGTTTTAAATCTTCGTCTTCATCTTTTATAGCCTGAAAAAATGGTGTTTTTCTTTCTATTTCTGACCGAATCGAATTCCGACTTCATATAATTTGAAATTATTTCGCAATGTGTTATGTGCCCTGTCCGAATAACGTGAACTGAATTAATGTTCTAAAAGAATTTTTAAAAAGATAAAAGGTGTTTATTTTTGAGTTTCTGTGTTGTAAGCTATCAAATAAAATTGAATAAAGCATACCCTATATCGCACTATAAAAATAGTAGTATAAGAATTATCTTTGAGTCTATTATAATTTATCGACAAAATTAATTAGAAATTGCTCAATATAATAATTTAATGCTGTGAAAAATAGTAAATGATAATTCAGGCTCTGTTTTATGTTCACTAGTTTACCTCGAATTAGTCTTTATGTTAAAGGCTGTTTTATGTTTTTCATTTTAGATTATACTGTGAAAATAACGAGAATCGATATTTTTATTCAAAATAAAAAAGGATAATATGGCGCATTAAATAAAATGCTTACAGTGCGTAAATATATGCACTGTACATGGATAAAATGTAGTGAGCTCTGGTCAGAGCTCTTTAGCACGAAAGGTCTGTGACGAAAAGACTTTTCATGATAAAATCATTTTATGTCAAACTATTATTACGCGTAGTAGGTTGTCTTTTGGTTTCATTCAAAGAGTCATTTCCCAGTTGGGCACTTTCACACATCGCAAGGGAAGAAACCTGGAATACTCAAAGCCAGCATTCGGTGTGTTCAGCTGTAGATGGAAATCGAACGTTAGATTTTTTTTTTTTTTTTTTTTTTTTTACTTCGGGATTTTTTTTTTTTCACTTCGGAATAAGTAAAGAAAGTTTTGTCTTTAGCTCAGTAGCTCATGTTCGATTCCCACCTTGGGCATGGAAATATAAACCGTTGATCCTGATAAAAATTTATTTTCGCGTATCAAAGTGCATCATCGGTGGCCAAAATAAACAAATATATGAAAGTTTCATGTATTTTTAAAATTAGAAATATATGAAACTTTCATATATTTGAGAATGAATTCTTCGTACTTAATAACAATAAAACGAGTAAATCCAGAAACTTTCCAAAATACACAGAATTTTACATGGTACATAAAATTTATTTCAAAGTACATTGAAGATATGATTATTTAAAATAGAAGCATAAATTTAATGTTAAATAATAAAATCTCTTGTTGTGAGAATTAACCCTCAGAGATGAATATATTATCCTTTCTATGTGAAACTTTTTGTTACTGTGTCTTACAGCCTTCATCACTTACTGCAATTATTTAACTGTTGCCACACTAACCGATACAATTGAAAAGGAGTATTTATATATCTAAAAACATTTATCTTGGAGAAGTTGGATTCAAGGTGTCATACATATTTGCTTTGTCGATAAGTTGGAATTGGCATGATATTTTCGAATGGTTCTTAGTGTGGTTCCCCGTTTGTGGTTATAGCGTTGCAGAGAAAAATTATTTCTTTGAAACTTTGAGGTAAGAATTTATTGAAATAATAAGATTTTCACGACTTCTGTTTTCTTTTTTTTATTATATAATTAAGAAAAGTAAAACCTAAAAACTATAGATTTGAAATTTGATTAAAATTTGTCCTGTCTTACTTAAGGTATTTTTAATTTGTAAGCGTGCTGTATGTGGATATGAAATTCATAGCGCGTTTCGCCCAAAGAAATTTTCAACTCAAATATATTTGTTGCAAAAAATTTATTGTAATTGCGATAATTTTTACTGATTTTTTAAACACTTCTTTACAATTATTCGTATATTTAAATGAATCTTCGAAAATATACTCAATGGGATTACATTGTAAAATAAAGAGCTTGTAAGTGTAACATTTATACACTTACAAGCTCTTTCACTGAAAATTCATAAGAACATACGTAAATGTAATTTCTTGAAAATAGAAAAATCGAATGAAAAATTTTTTATCATGATTGATGTTTCTTGAATAACGTCGCTATAATATGCTTAGTTGCTTAAACGCAAATATTTGAAAAAAAAAGTTATGCTTTAATTATTTATTTACATCTATAATTAAAGTTTATGATGAAAGAGAAATTTTTACGCTGTTTGGGAACTGTGAAATGTTACACAAAAAGGATTACACTACCTTTCTTGTTTTCAGACTTCTTTTTAAGAACCGTTGGTTTACTGTAATCAGACTTCGATATTGCGAGAGAAAACCGGAATAAGGAATTTTAATGTTACAGAAATTAGTGTAAATATTTGTACGCATTTTTATATTCCTTTCTAATTATTTTTTAATGTATTATTATAATTTAATTTATAATATTAATGTCTAAACAACGTTTATTTTGTAAAAATTCTGGTTTTTCAGAATTAAGAAATATGGCCGTAATATATTTAAGGTAGCTTGGCGATATTTATAGCAACTTGGCAACGTTTTTGGCGTCAAAATATAGTTCAATATTCTTGACCAATAGGAGTTGAGTCGTCATACATTCGTTACAGGAAGTTTTCTAGAAATCTCTATGGAAATTTCTTTAATTTCCGTTGTTGAAAATTGGGATATTATTTTTTTCAGTTCAAATTTACCATCAAAGCACATCTGGAAGCTACCACTTCGCCAAACGACTGTTTTACTGAAGACTTTTGTAATGTGCACATGATATCGAAATATTGATCAGAGTCCAGCAGCAAGGATGTCCAAAAAAGACGCAATTGTTATTTAGAATACAAAACAGAATGAAGTTTGAAACTATTCAGCTAACGTAGCAATGTGAGCAGAGTAAGGACATTTAGAGTTTTATTACATATCAATTGTACATTAGCTAAAGATGCTTATTCATTATATTATCGAAGATATTTAACTTTGTTGAATGACGACAGCGGTACAGTGTGTCGGGTTTGGCACGTGTGTCACTGGATGTTAGTGCTATATTCTAGCACTAAATCAACGAACTTAGTTTTTTTTTTTTTTTTCTGACTCCTGCTGTTAAATCGCTGCTGTCAATTGAGATTTTTCGCGTGTTTCTTTTAGCTGTTAAGATAAGGCAGATAAATTCCGAATTTTACCAATGAGAACATTGCTCGTTGCTCACAACTACAATCTTGCCTATGGAAATAGAACTGACTTCTGAAATTAGTGAAGCCTTCTATTCAACATTTCCTGAAATCAATTCCCACTTCGATGTTCGTAGTGTTTCTGAATCCATTTCAATCAATAACTCTCTATCCATTTGCATAAAAGTAACCAAAGATCAAACCAAACTTGCTTCTAAACATCTTTCTTATGATCTTAAAATTCCGTATTAGAAGATTGACATTAAGCTTGGTAAGAACCATGTTCTGTACAATACTCCTTAGAATTTTTTATTTCATCTGAGTTTATTTCCTATTTCAAGATTTTGTTTTTATTTTCAGGTGCGGGCTGGTGAGGTGCTGCAGTTCCTAGGTGCCTATGAAGACACCACCTACTCTTCAAAGCATTCGAAGCCCATCCGGTACGCCAAAGTGGTGGACAGACAGGGCGACTTGCTGTTCCTGCCCTTTCCCACCGCGGGCAAGTTCTTCTCGGTGGCTGGGCGCAGAACTCGCAGTATTAGCCATGTGTACAGGTTGTCCCAGCTGCTATCTGTCGCCAACCTCCCCCTTACGGTGAGGGTGGTGAGCGGGGATAGGCCCCGAAACTCCCGCTGCCCCTTCACGGGGCTGCTGCGACTGGAGTGGTCGGAGGAGAGACACGTCATCCTGGCTTGCGCCCTCAAAGGTGGCCTGGGCGGTGGTGACCCCACCCTCCTAGAAATAGACACAAGTAGTGAGTTCAGCTTCTTAAGGCCTTTAGATGATCAAAAAGCTAGGCTTTCCAAAGACTTCAATAAGATGCTTAGGTAAGTGTTTGTTGGAATTGTAGTAAAACATGCATTTGCCACAAGTAGATAATATTTTCTTGATAAAGTTTGCCTGTGGAAATTTTAAAAGATTTTAATGAAATCCTCTAAAGAATATTTTGAAGTGTTAGAATCAGTAAATAGTCGTTTCAAATTAGACTTGAACATTAAATATGTATAGAACGTGTCATTTTTCTCTTTTATTTTATACAATAGAGAAGAGTAAAACTATAAGAATAATATACAAGTTATAAAAAACTTTGATAAAAGAGCTATAGATATGATTAGGAGGGATGTAGCTACTTTAAAGTAGAACCTATACATTAGAAAAAATTATTTGAGACTGATGTCCGAAAGCAACATTCCAAAAAATCAAACAATTGAGAATCCTTATCAGGAATAAGAAAATGATAATTTTCTAAAGTGCAATAAAAGCGACTTAATGGTTTTTGTAATTGACTATTCAATTTATGTATATTAAATGGCTTGCTATGTATTAAGTTATTCGAAATGACTTCATCAGCATTCCTCAAATAGTTTTGTATCGAACAATAAAACCCATAGAGAATAACAGTACGAGGCTGTTTTAGGCTTTTAAGCTTCGTATTCTATCATTTATTTGTCGGTGTTGCGTTATTTGTCCGCATTAAATCATCTTAAAGGAGGAATCTCAAATTTCTTAAGCACTCACTTTGACACTCAATAGCTAAATGACTAGAAATCTGATATTTGATTCAACAATTTTTTTGGGTTCTTTTTGCGCTTCAGATGTGGTGCTTTGTAAGCTTCGGTATTTACTTTCAACAACAAGTATCGAAAAATCAATAAACGAAGCTCACAGGTAGACATTTAGAGAGCAATATTAAAATATCTATCTCCCATTGTTCAACAGTAATTGGATTTTGAACTTTACACTTTGAAGGAGATTATTCTACTGTTAAACCATGACTAGATTTTTTCATAAATTTGATATCTTGAAGTGGACTGGCTAACAACCGAAGCATGTTATAATGCATTTCAGAGCCAACTTCAGAGTATTGCTTTTCGAGAAGACCTTTTTATAGCAAATGGCTATATTCACGCGTCTCAAGAAAGAAACACCCAAATAGCAATCCGAAAATCAGGATTGAAGACATGATTCTCGGACTGTTCCGTAAGATTGGAGCATTTGAAATAATTTGCCACCAAGGGCTTCGTCCTTTTGAACCATGGTCACGTGTCGAGGTTACCTCTCCACATACACTTCACACCAGGAAGTGACGTCCAAATCCTTCCGTCTAGAAATGCAACGCCCGTTTCTTTATTCATCGGTGGTTAGAATTGGAAGTAGTAACTTCCAATCCAAATTACACTATAATGATCTTTTTGAGCATCAGTTGTTAGAATATGCTTTTTCTTATCCATTATTTTGGAAACATTTATTTAATCGAAATCAGTCTAGTTTTTAAGGTTAAGAAACTTAATCTTTTCGTGCTTCTGCCTTTCAAATAATCCGAAAAAAAAATTACACCGAAAATTAACAAAAGGGATTCCATTCTAAAAACAAACAATTTGCTTGAAAACTCATGTGAAGGGTGAGCATCTGCTTTCGTTTATATAATGCCTATCCACTTTCAATTTTAAAGTTAAATCAGATCACATTTCAATACAGTATTTGCGTTTTAAATTATTTAAGCCGGTTAGGCTATACATGAGGGTGCTCCTTTGATTCTCGCCAAGTTGTGATCGCGATTGATTGCCAAGCTGGGCAAAACCGAATCGTGTTCCGATTGGCTTAGATCCAGTTGAGGCTCTGATTGGTTTATCGTTTTTAGAATTTTAAAAAGCCAACAGAGGTTGCGTTATTAATTAATAGTTAGCATTGTAATCGGCGAGAACAGGAACAGGAATGGCACCAAAAAAATTGCCAACTTCGCCAAAGGGCACCCTATAGTTTTCCCTTTAAGCCTTGTTGGATGATGGAGAAAAGCTTGAGGTAACCAATAATTTGATTGTAAATATTTAAAGTTTTTATTCTATAAATTATACTTAATGTTTTACTCCAAAAATCTTTCATTGCGTAATTTCTATTAATTGATTTTCAAGTAAATATTCTCGTTTACTTTTAGGTTTTGTAGTGAGCGAGGGGAAAGCTGGCGCCAACAGATTAAAATAGCTCACCACGTGCTGCCAACTCTGAAAACAAATTCTCAAAATGGAGCTGGATCCAGCGGCGACACCTACGAGGAAGAGGACTCTGCTGTCAGGTATGGTAAAACATTGGTTTTTCTTGTGTGTGTCAATTTACTGGGAAAATGATACAGCCTGGTTTTGTGTCATGATCCTAAAACAAAAATGTACATATTTTTTGGATGATTGTTTCTCAACTTTTGGCTCTTAAGAAAATCGCATCCATTAATGAATAAACTATCTTCATTTAAGGAAAGTGTTCCAGTCCAAGAGAACAAATAAGGTTGATAGGCCATAAAAATTTTCGGAGTAGATAACTGATGATTATTTTCGACCGGATGTTCTCTTTGTTTACGAAAAATACTTTTGCTACAACTTGAAACATTCGCCATATAATTTTGATTTTAATTAATCAAAGTTTGAATATTTTCTTTCTCTGGATTTTGATATATTTTAAGTGTTTTCTTCAGTTATATGCTTGTTGAATATATTGTTCTTTGGTATTTTAAAAATGTATATTGCAGACTAGTATTTCTCTAAGAAAGTTACAAAATGAGTTTCTTCTCTTTTTTATAAAATATATGAAATTTTTAAAATTCAATTTCAGATTTTACAAGTTTTATTTCCAGGTATGTTCTGGAATAGATTGACGAATAATTATTTTCAGTTATTTTGAAAATGAGCCACTTTTTAGCAGTTGATTTCATTCTTTACACATTAATATGTACACAATGAAAATAGTTTTTATAAAAGAACATTTTAAAAAGTGTTAAGTTAAATTGAAACTAATGAATCTAATTATGCTTCATATTGAAACTAGAAATTCCAATACTCAAAAACCCAAATTGTATCCTTGTATTTTTAAATCAGCAATATTTCTATTTAAAAAAATAGTTTCTTTTCCTTTAAAAAAAAAAAACGAATTACTTCAAGTATTTTTTCTTCAATTGGTTTCCATATAATTTTCTATTCTTTAAACGAGCAAAACTCTAAAAATTTTATATTTTCAATGTCTTCAAATAACACAAAAGCAATGACAAAACACAAAAATTAACATTTAACATAATATATCTCACTTCATAACAGCTGGAATTCCATGTTTTTATTCTTGTTACCATTTCATGGTTACTCGATTCTTGCTTCCCCCAGCCAAACTATTAGCACTCTGTGTTGTATTTTACTATAAATCGTTTGAGTTTTATGTTTTTCTAAATTAATACTTCACTTTGAGTGATTGGCAACGTTTTTTTTTTTTTTTTTTTTTTTTTTTTTTTAGAATACGGATGAAAATAAAATAAATAATGGTTGTGTGTTAGAACGTTCTAATGTCATTTTTTAATATAAAATAGTTATGAAGAGACAAAATTGGTTAAATTTAGTCATATCTAACATTTTGGTGACCCGGACGTGATCTCAGTGTAATTATAAATGTTTTTTGTTTTGAATTGAAACCTTTTTGACATTCATATCGAAAGTGCGCGACATGATGGATGTTCAGGCTCACGTTAAGAAGCGAGCACCGATTCGTACATCATTTACCAAATTGTACAAAAGTATCAAGACACTTTTCGATGATGAAAACGTAAAGGTAGAAGATATTCAAATTAAATTTAATTCATTAGAACGAGTATTTAACGATATGCATGACATTGATGAAATTATTTTGGAAATGTTGTTAAAAGAAGATTCGGAACAAATGAAATACGCAGACGAATTTGAAAACGTTGAAGAATATATACAAAAGTTTGACGATATTAGAAGCTGTTTACAATTCTTAAAAGATAAATTGTTTTCAAATAGAAATACTTCAGGTATTGTAAATATTGAAAAGACTAAATTAAAATTACCAAAGATAGAATTAATGAGATTTGGCGGTGAGATCAAAGATTGGTTAATGTTTTGGAGCCAATTTAAAAGAATTCATGATGATCCAAATATGGAGTTAGAAGACAAATTCCAGTATCTTATTCAATGTATGATTCCTGGTACTAGGTCAAAAGAAATAATAGATAGTTACCCACCTACAGCAGAAAATTATAATAAAGCCATTGAGAGTTTGAAAAATAGGTTTGGAAGAGAAGAGCTGCTTGTTGAATATTATGTTAGAGAACTTTTAGGACTTGTGATTAAAAATGCTACAAATAACAAATCTAAATTAAACATCATTAATTTGTATGATAAATTAGAATCTTATTTGAGATCTTTAGAATCAATAGGAATGACATCCGACAAGTACGCTGCAATGTTATTTCCTTTGGTGGAATCTTGTATACCGGAAGATGTTCTTCGAATTTGGTTAAGAAATCCTAACCTTAATGAAGAAGACAAATCCTATAGTAAGAAATTGAATAATTTACTGTCTTTTTTAAGAGCTGAGGTAGAAGGAGAAGAAAGAATTTCATTAGCTAAAACAGGAATAAAACACAATGAATATATTTTTAAGAAACACAGACCTATCGAAACAGAATTGACTCAGCCAACTGCCAGTGATTTATTTGTCGGTAATAAAGAGGATCACAAAGTATTATGTGCATTTTGCGGCAAGTCACATTTAAGCAAAGACTGTTTCTATGGACAAAAAATGTCACTTGAAGAAAGAATGGATATTTTAAAATCCGAAAAATGTTGTTATGCATGTTTGAAGATCGGGCATAGAGCCAAGTCCTGCCGCTGCAAAATACAATGCATATGTTGCGGTAAGAAACATTATATTATTATTATGTGTCCGGATTTTAAGGCTACGAAAATAAAAAAAAATCAAGAAAAAGCCGTAGAAGCAGAAAGTAGTTCTATATCCAATTTGTGTCAAACTAAAGAAGTATTGCTGCAAACGTTGATAGTGACCATTGCATCTCAAGGAAAAAGGCGTAATGTCAGAGCCCTTATTGATCAGGGTTCTCAGCGATCCTACGTTCTAAAGAAAGTTGTTGATGAAATGGGCGTATTGCCGAGCAAAAAAGAAGTTTTGACACATATTGTATTCGGAGGAAAGGTTTCTAAAAGTGAGCACAGGTGCTATGACATGAAACTTATGAACATAAATAGTGAATTTTCTTGCAACATTCAAGTTCTAGATCAGCCTACCATTTGTGGAACTATTCCTTGCGTCAAAAATGGAACAATAATTGCGGAATTATTGGAAAATAATATTTTCTTGACTGACGTTGGAGAAAGACACAGAAATGGAATTGCTAATTGGGGCTGATCATGCAGGTGCTTTGTACACAGGAAAAATAATAGATCTCAAAAGCGGTCTTGTTGCAATGGAAACGCGACTTGGTTGGGTTGTAATGGGAAAAGTGAAAACCAACCACAAAGCTTCCACAGCCAGTTCACTTCTAAACCAGAGTAGCAATATTAGTGATTTATGGAATTTAGAGTCTATAGGTATTCAAGATCCTTATGAGCCACAAAACAAACTAGAACTAGAGAATGCTGTGAGAGAAAATCTTATAAAGACAATGACGGTTGAAGATGGTAGATATGAGGTAAAACCTTGGAAATGTAAAGATTATCTGCACGATAACAGAATTCTGTGTGAGAAAAGGTTAGAAAAGACTACAGAAAAATTACTTGCACGAAATAGATATGAAGCTTACAATGCAGTTCTAGAAGAATGGCTGCGAGAAGACATAATAGAAGTAGTACCCCCTGAAGAATTGACTAAACCGTCTTGTTACCTGCCACATAGAGGAGTCTTCAAAGAAGGAAACCATGTAACCACCAAAGTTAGACCAGTTTTTGACGCGTCAAGTAAAGTGAAAGGCCATTGTTCACTCAACGAAGCCTTAGAAAAAGGGCCAAACACCCTTGAGCTCATACCCAATATTTTATTGAAATTCAGGGAAAATAAAATAGGAGTTGTCTCTGATATAAAGGCATTTTTGCAAATCTCAGTCTGTCCAGAAGATAGAAATTTTCTTAGATTTCTGTGGTGGAGAGATGTCTCTAAGAAGACTATTGAAGTTTTGAGACATAAAAGAGTAGTTTTCGGGGTTACAAGCTCTCCTTTCATACTGAGGGCAGTGATACAGAATCATTTAGACCAGCGTTTCCCAACCTTTTTTGGCCAAGGCACACTTGTCGCGGGGAAAAAAATCACGAGGCACACCACCATTAGAAAATGTTAAAAAATTAACTCTGTGTCTATATTGACTATAATAAAGTAATTCTCTTGAATAGGAATCAAATAAGCACAAATAAAGTATTTTATAATTACTTTATTATGAAATATTAAGTAAACAGAATAGTGAAAAATTATAAAATACTTTCAGTGCGAAACCTAGGCCTGTTTGGCTGAACACAAAGCTGATATTCTGGCTGGAATCGAAGAAAGACATACACGTAGCTCTTCGTCAACAGTTCTCAGTCTCTCTCTGTATTTGATTTTCATAGCAATCATGCTGGAAAAGCTAATCTCACACAGATATGTAGTGGAAAAAGGGAGCAATGTCAAAATAGCTTTGTTTGCCAGAAGGGGGAACTCCTTGGCAGTATCCAACCAAAAACTATCCAAAGGTAGATCAGCAAATCTTAGCTTGCAACCACGATTTTGTCTCAGTTCAATTAGTTCCTCCTGCTCCTGTAAAGTCATTTCCTTTCCAACAACTGATGCTGAGCTATAAGAGTCCCTAACCCAGTCAAGGCATTCAGTGGAGACTGAAGAGAAATAAAATGGCAACTTCTCCTCAAGCGTTTTTAAATGCTTAACTATTATCTCACACAGTGCAGCAGTGTGAACACCTTGCCATTGCATGGTGAGTGTGAGCATTTCAAGATTGCCACTTTCCACGTGTTGATGCCAGAGTTGCACCTTTGAACAGAACCCATTTATTTTATCTGTACTTGTAAGCAGGTTTTCATTTCGGTCGCTGCATTCGGGTGTTCAATTCATTCAGATGATGAAATATATCTGCCAGGTATGCCAGCCTTGCACATCACTCATCACTTGCAAGCTGCTTTGCGCAATCTGACCCCTCATTTGTCAGAAACACTTTAAGTTCCTCCCGCAGCTCATACACATGAACCAAGACCTTGCCACGCGACAACCACCAGACCTCCGTATGAAACAGCAAGGTTTTATGCTTTGCTTCCATCTCCTCACACAAAGCTGCAAATATGCCACTTTTCATGGGTCATGACTTTACAATGCGCACAACATCATCCAACACATGAACTAAGGCTGATGGTAAAGTCTTGGCTACGAGGACCTCACGGCACACCACGGTGCTTCAGACGGCACACTGGTGTGCCGCGGAACAGCGGTTGGGAACCGCTGATTTAGACAATGCAGCTCCTGAGGTAAAAGAAATAGCACAGAAATTAAAGAAATCATTTTACGTGAACAATTGTGTAACTTCAGTAAAATCTAAGCAAAAATTTCAAGAGTTTGTTGAAACATCTACAAAGTTAATGGCTGAAGCAAAATTGGTATTAAGAGGTTGGGAGTCAAACAGCTTAGAAGAACTAGAAAAGGAAGGTGAAATAACATCGGTTTTGGGTCTGTTCTGGGACAAAAGAGAAGATACTTTGTTTTGCAAAGTTAATATTTCGGAACTAAAAGGGTCTTTGACTAGGCGAACATTACTTTCAGTGGCCCAAAAGATTTTTGACCCAATAGGATTTACAAGCCCAGTTACATTATATCCTAAATTATTGTTGCAAGAAAGTTGGAAAGCAAAATTAAGTTGGGACTCTAATTTGTCGGAAGAAGTCTGTGTCAAATTCTTGAATTGGTTCAAAGACCTACACCTCTTGGAACATCTAAAAAACCCTAGACGTATAATAATTGAAGAGCCGGCATCAGTTTCCTTGCATATATTTTGTGACGCTTCGGGACTCTCTTATGCAGCGGTAGTCTACATGAGAAGTGTAAAGCAGGGAAATATTTATGTGCAATTGATAATGGCTAAATCAAGAGTTTCACCATTAAAGAAGATGTCTATTCCTAGATTAGAATTGTTGGCTTGTACTATTGGAGTAAGGATTACGGATTTCGTGAAGAAAGCTTTGGACTTGAAAGATGTTAAAGAATATTTTTGGACTGACTCTGCCACAGCGTTATATTGGATTTGTCATGAAGAACCATGGGGAGTTTTTGTACAAAATCGAGTGAAGGAAATACGAAATCTTTCAAGTATAGAAGATTGGCGACATATTCAAGGGTTACACAATCCCGCAGATTTGCCTTCAAGAAGTTGTTCTGTTGAAAAATTTATTAACTCCCGTTGGTGGGAGGGACCGGAATGGTTGTCTAAAGTGGAACGGAAGTGGCCTAAATCCAATGTACAAAGTAATGAAGAAGCAATTCAGGAAAAGATTAAGATTACACTTGTAGTTAATGATCCCCCCGACAGAGAATGGTTTTTACGATACTTTTCCAGCTACAAGAAAATCCTAAGAATGGTTGCATGGGCAAAAAGATTTATTTCTAACTGTAAAAGATATCAGCAAGAACGCGTAAAGGGTGAATTATCAGTAGAAGAAATAAATGTAGCCGAAAAGATCCTGGTGAAAATTGTACAAAAAGTACATTTCACAACTGAATATCTAAGAAGTCTAAATAACATCAACTATGTAGAAGATAGTGAAGGAATTATAAGAGTCAAAACAAAATTGACTGAGCGGAAAGATTTCGAGCATTTCAAAACTCCGATTTTGTTACCAAGCAAGAGCAAATTAGTTGAACTTTTGATACATGAACGTCACGTAAATCTGTTGCATTGTGGTATGAATAATTTACTCCTGGACTTAAGAGAAAGTTTTTGGATTATAAGCGCTAGGAAGACTGTCCGTAAAATTATATCCAGATGCATTCGCTGCAAGAGACATAGTTCCAAGAGCATAGAGACTGTGCCAGTATCATTGCCAGAAGATCGGATTAAAGATTCCTCTGTGTTCGAGGTAGTTGGAGTTGATCTAGCAGGCCCTTTGTCACTAAGAGGCGGGACTAAGAGCTGGATTGTTATTTACACGTGCGCAGTCTTTAGGGCTGTCCATTTAGAACTGGTTCAGTCTCTCTCTACAAAATCTTTTTTATTGTGTTTCTGAAGATTCATCGCGAGGCGTAGGCGGCCACATATCGTTTACAGTGACAACGGCACGAATTTTGCTCGTGCAAACAACTTGCTTAAGTCTATAGATTGGGAAGTCGTCCAAAGAGAGGTGCATATGAAGAGAATAGTCTGGAAGTTCAATCCACCCACAGCAGCCTGGTGGGGTGGCTTTTGGGAACGCTTAATACAAATGCTGAAGAAATTATTAAGACGAGTTTTAGGCACCGCATGCATCTCTTATGAAGAAATGATTACTTTACTGTATGACTGTGAATCGATCATCAATTCTCGGCCTTTAACTTACATTTCCGAAAATGATCAAGAATTAAATCCTTTGACCCCAGCTATGTTTTTACAGGATATGCAGACGGTGGGAGTTCCCGATTTAGACCATCTAGATAAGGTTGATATCACCCGAAGATTTCGTTATCAGCAAAAGTTAAGAGAAGAATTGCGAAAACGATTTCGTTCTGAATATCTCGGACAATTGATTTTAGCAAAGTCTAATAAAAGTTGCAAAGAGTTAAAATTGAATGATATTGTCTTAGTGGAAGATGACAACAAGAAAAGAGTTTTTTGGCCACTAGGACGTGTCATAGCTATGTATCCAGGAAGAGATGGTATTACTAGAGTGGTGAAAATAAATACTGTTTCTGGAGAATTACTTCGCCCAGTACAACGTGTTTACCCCTTAGAAATTGAAACATCCATCGATTCAGTTGAAGATGTTCAAGAAACGATAAACCAACTAAGAGATAAAAATAAGGTTCAGAGTTGTGCTGTGCCAAAGAAAACAACTAGGAGCGGAAGAGCTGTACAATTGCCATCAAAGCTACAGTACTTTGAACTTTCTTAAATAACCTTTCTAAACTTTTGGACTTTAATTCTTGGTTCTTGAGTAGTTATTTAGTTTTATGTATTTTATGCTTAGAAAAGTGATTTTACAATGCATATTTATGTTAAAGAATGTTCCTGCTTTTTTGATGTTCATCAAAAAAGGTAGGAGGATGTTGTATTTTACTATAAATCGTTTGAGTTTTATGTTTTTCTAAATTAATACTTCACTTTAAGTGATTGGCAACGTTTTTTTTTTTTTTTTTTTTTTTTTTTTTTTTTTTTTTTTTTTT